>OZ012736.1:1447034-2047034 GCA_963859935.3 Lathyrus sativus
AATCTGTGTGAAATGATCAAACATAACAATTATTTTGGAACGGAGAGATAAATAGAATTCTCAAAGAACAATTGATTTTAATGAACATAAATTTATTTATTGTCATAATTGATTCTAAAATACGTGATTACACCTATTTGGTTTTAATATGGTCCATATAGTTTGGAGCGGTGGAAGTATGTTAGTGCTTATAATAATGTCCTTACATGTAGATGTGTTGTTTTCTAGGATGACATCTAGGTAGTTTTTTTGCGTTGCTTCAACCTTTTATGATCAAGTTAGCACTCTAGTTTTTTTATGCATTGCTCCTTATTATTAGACATACTATAATCTTTGAGAAATAAAATTGAGAATTTTTTACTTCCACCAATTGGGGTTCTTAGGCATCAAGTGTGCTTTCAAAAATATCTCCTGCTTCCGGAGATGTATCTTCGGACGCACATTTTTTTTAACTCAACGTTGATTTTTTCCAAAGCTACATCTACGGAATGTTTTCGTTTATATAGCTCTGGAACAAATTAGAATACATTTGCACCAAAGTCTCTTCTCCTCCCTCATTCTTCATTTTTCAACTTCTCACTCTCAAACTCTTCAAACTCTCTCAATCCTCAAAAAAACTTTTCCCACCAAACTTAATTGTTTTCAATCAAGTTAGACAAGGAGCATTCATCTCAACGATCAAGACACTCCAATTCATTCAAAGCTTGATATAATTGGTAAGTTTTCGAGTTTTCGAAGTATTTTTGAGTATTTCCCGTAAACGAGTTAGACTATAGTTTTAGGGTAGAAGTCGTTAGATAGTTTAGAAACATAGTTTAGAGACAATGTAAATATTGTTTATTGGTTGAAACAGACGATCCGGGGTTGAAAAAACGAGTTTTCTTGGGTGGGGGACGCCATTGACGTTGCTGTTAGAGTTGCAGGAAGTTTCGAAGCTACATCTATGGAACAAATTAACGTTAGGGTAATTCCGTAGATACAGCTCCGGAATAAGTCTAACTTTATGAATTATGGGTTTTTCCGCATGTATACATCTGGAAGTAAAAAAATTGTTATTTTTATTTTTATTTTTTGTTTTTAATTTATTTGTATCTAATTGTTTTTTATTGGTTATACCTTGCAGACATTATGGAAAATAGAGAAAATAGATTGCGACTTGGACGGGTTTCAAAGCATGCATCTGTGAGACACGAGCGGAGTCAGACCACCATTACCGAGGCCGATACAATTGAGGCACGTCTTTCTTCATCACATGCCCAGGATATTCCCTCGACCTCGTATCCCACCTCACTATCCACTTCTTCATCCCGGAGGCGTCGGGATTCAGCTGGGGGTTCATCACAAGCCACGTCCTCCCGCAGGCCTTGTCAGGATATTCTTGGTTCTCCTTCTTATGTTGATCTGGTGCCACCTCTAGAGGGTGATGACCCACCACCCGAGGATGCTGGTGACGAAGATGATGATGAGCCTGAGGGTTTCCCAAGGGGTCCCTCAGATATGCCCTGCTGACACGATACACCAACCATACTTCCAGACATGTCTGGGATGGAGAGGTAATATTACTCATATTGTTTCTTCTTTTTTTCATTGGAAATTTATAATTTTTACCATTGTTTCTTATTAACATTTTTTCTTATTTATGGAAATTTTCAGACTCGTCCTCTGCAGAAGTTCTATAACCATGGGCCAAAGATATTATCTCTGGAGCAGCCACAAGAGGCTTGATTCTAGGATGTCCTTGCCGCCTCTGGTTTCAAGGACCTTTGTGAGATCGATTATAGTGTGATCCACAATGGGACACTGATGGGCTTTGCAGAGAGATGGAACCTTGATATGTCCTTCTTCCATCTACTGCACTACGAGCTCACGATCACACTAGATGACATCTCCTGTCTGCTACATATACTGATCAGGGGTACCCTCCTCCGTCACGGTAGGATGACGAAGGAGGATGCGAGAGAGATGTTGGTCGAGGAGCTTAGGGTTGATCCACTGGATGCACTGGAGGAGGTGGATAAGACCAAAGGGGCTCGTGTTAGGTTCTCCTTTCTCACCCGGAGATTTGGTGAGGTGCTCATTGTTGTATGCCAGACAGATGGTAATCCAGCTGAGATTGAGATACACAGACAGCATGTGCTGAGATGTTATTTTCTATTTTTAGTTGGCACTCAGTTGTTTGTGGACACTTCCTCCACATATATGGATGTCGCTTACCTGAGGTACTTTTTGGATTCCGCACAGATCCATGAGTACAACTGGGGGAGGCTACCCTGACTTACACATATTCGAGGCTGGGAGAGGGATGCCTGTGGAAGACTAGGACTGCGGCAAGGAGCGTGACACTACTTGTGGTAACAATCTTATATCCTTCGACTTTTTTTCATTTCTTTTCATCTTATATTCAAGATAATGCTTGATCCTGATGTTTTTTATTTTCATTTCAGGCTTGGATATTCCAGCACTTTCCTATGATCGTCGGGTGGAGGAGTGTACCTGATTACACAGAGCAGATGCCGCATACCCGTGCCTTTCTTCTGCTCAAAGGGAACCAAGCGGTCGACTCTTACAGAGTCTATCTCAATCGCTTGTCTGCTAAGGACATCTGGTACAACGTCTATGCTGATCACCGTATGACACGCCCGTTTGATGACATCTCCCTATTCTCAGGATGGTTGGCGTACAGTTTGACCATCACTGTTCCATATTTGCTCGAGCGTGTCATGCGGATGCTAAGCTACACTTAAACCATTCCCAGACACCCAGTTGTCTCCCCTCCTCTCGGCTTGACCCATATGCAGACATACGAGATCTATGTCGATTACCAGAGGCACATGGTACCTGACGAGGCTCGGGCGACCAGAGCGCCAACAGACTGGAGGTGTGTTGATGGCTACATCATGTGGCTCTTCACCGTATCACACCCCGACATGGTGCCCACTTCCGAGGGATTACCACCCAGATCAACTTATCAAGAGATCTTAGAGGAGCAATAGTCTCAGTTGGACCACACTCAGGATGTCTTGCCTCGCTGTCGTGAGATAATGGAGATGGGGCGGGCAGGCATTATCGTCGGTTTCTTCCCTGAGGGGTATAACCACAATCGTGTATTAGATGACATCATTGCGGTGGCAGTATGGGCACTTATATACTGCAGACATCGCACCAGGACGAGTGGGATCGATGGCCAAGGACGCAGACCGAGCGGTCGAGGAGGCAGGAGAGGCAGACAAAGCGGCAGAGACGAGGCAGTCAGGCATACATAGTAGTGACTATGATTTTTTTATGTACTATATTTTTTATGACATTGATGTACCATATTACTTCGTGTGTGTGTGTGTGTGTGTGTGTGTGTGTGTGTGTGTGTGTGTGTGTGTGTATATATATATATATATATATATATATATATATATATATATATATATATATATATATATATATATATATATATATATATATATATATATATATATAGATATAGATATATATATATATATATATAGATATAGATATATATATATATATATATATATATATATATATATATATATATATATATATATATATATATATATATATATATATATATATATATATATATATATATATATATATATATATATATATATATATATATATATATATATATATATATATATATATATATATATATATATATATAATTTTATTTACGGATGTATGTCATTTTATATTCATCTACAACAGTTAATTTTTATCTGCGACCAACAAAACTTGATTTTAAAAAAGAAAAAACTGTTCAGATAGGTGCCTAAGAGTATCAAAGGATGGATTAATAAACTCTCATAGAATTTCTAGATGAAGAGTCCATTATATATTCGGATTAGGTCTTTTAAGTGTATATGAATACATAAGCCACATAGATCTTTAGATATTTTGATAGATAATTAATTCTAAAAGCTTTGAAATCTGGAAAAAAAAAATAAAAGAAAAAGAGTGGTGTTAATCTATCGATGTGATACTTATATACTTTTATACTTTTAACTAGGGGTGGACATTGGTCGGTTATGGGTGGGTTCAATTCCAAATTTACTAAACTGAACCAACTCGTAGATGAAAAATTTGAACCCGATTTCACCCAAAATTAGTTTTGGTTTAATCGGTTGTCGGTTTGTTGGTTTATCGGTTCATACGGTTAGGTTCAGTCGGTTTGAATTATTATTAGACTAGTTTTAAAAATTTTAAAATACATAAAAAAAAAACTCATCTCATAAAACATTCAATCTTTTAAAATTCATCCTATCATTAAGTTTCTTAAAAAGACAACAACATATAAAGAACGCAATATCATAAGTTATGTATAAAGAGAACTAAGGAACCATACATAACCTATTATGGTTTCATCATCATCCAAGAGATTAACTATTATCAATAATTACATTTCCACATCCAATTCATACACTACTAACATTATATTACATTTTCATCACCATTTAACTAATAATCTAATATCAACATATTACATGTTCAATGTTCATTATCATTTCCAACAATATCCACGGCAGATTGATATTTCCCTCAAACAACATATATCAAACTACAATATTTCCTTTTTTTTTATAACACCATCATGATTTCATCACCAACTTCACATCTGCTGCACCATTCACAAATCTGCAACTTTCATAAATCTGAAATCAAATCCCTAAATAACTTATTAAATAGATGTAAATCTGCATAAATTATTTAACAGAGAAAATCCTTACAAAATTTATAGCAATCTCCAACTTCACATCTATGACAACAATCTCCAACTTTACATCTATGGCAACATTCATAATTCTGCAGCAATCTACAACTTTGCATCTATGGCACCATTCATAGATATAAAATTAAATCTCTACTGAACTGATTAAATGAACATAAATTTGCAGCAGTTATTAAATATAAAATATACATACAAAATAAAAATAGAAATAACTCTACAATATTCTCTAACTTGACATCTATTGCAGCATTCATAAATCTGTAACACTCAAAGCAACATTCACAAATATGAAATTAAATTTAAAACAACTACAGATGTACCATTAAAGTTATTAAACTGCAACATTCCAAATCTAAAATAAAATCTGAAACATTTAAACATTTACCATTAAAGTTTGCAAACTGCATTTTCTCCACATTTCATTCCAAAAAAAGTCTTGTTTATATCCAAAATCAGAATTGTTGTGGATATTACTGGAAAGATAACACACTTCATTCCAAAATATAATGGATCGTCGATAATATTCATTAGTCCAAAATAAGGTCATTTTCATAAATGACTCCAAAAAACAAACTGAAATGAAACAAACAAATATTAATACATTAGAACCAGAAACTGACATTGATCCACTAGAAGAAATTTTCAATAATGATTAATATATTAAAGTAATAATACATTAACCCTAGTTTTCTCAATCATGATTGTGATTGAGATGAACTAGTAAATGATTCTTTTCCTTTTCCAACAACATCAGAATCATCACCAGATGTTGATCCTCTAGCAGAGGGACCATAAAATTATGTATAACATTAAACAACAACCAAACAATTAAATCAAAATCAAAGCCAACATATTAATAGACTAAATACACAATTTTATATACCTGATACAATTGTCACACCCTCATTTTCACCTTTAGCCTTTCATACCCTATATTCCTCATATCATACATTTACATTGTTCTAGTGCATATCGAGCATGTGGGTTTACAAGGTAAGGATTGGGTCGGTTTGTTGTTTTCCATTTCAAACAAGAGAAATTGCCTATCATGGGTTACATTGAAGAGAAGTTCATCATCTAGGGTTTGGTTCAAGTTGGAAAGTCTACTCATGTAGATTCCTTCGAGGAGAAGTTACTTGAAAAATATTAGGATATTCAAGATCAATATTCCTAATGAACATGAAATGCAAGACCTAATTCAAGATATCTTCATCCAACTTTGTTTCAAATTCTTGATCAAGTGGAGTTCAAAATTGTAAAGCATGAGTCAAGATCACAAGTGCATAATTCAAGACTTCATTCATTCCAAATAATGGTATAAGGGAAATCCATCATTCAAAGTTCAAGATTCATGAATTCAAGACTAGAATATTACAAAGAGAAATTTCATGACATTACAAGAATGTCATTTGTTACAAAATCTCCAATTCTAAGTAATGTTTAGAAATTAATCTATTTCTAATCCTCATTCAAGTCTCTAATCAAATCCATGCTATGGTATCCTTCATGCCCCATCAAGTTTTCATGTTTTGCATTATGCCCACAAACATTCAAGGAAAATATTTAAGAGTTAATTAAACATTGGAGTGTTTCAAGATCAAGACTATGCATGTTTAACCATGGGCAATTTGAATGTGATCCAAAACGGTCCTATACAAGAGGTGACAAATTCCCTCATGTCACAAAATCAATTGCATGTCACAAGACCAAGGGAATAACACATGATAATGCATCTAAAAATCAGAATTTTAAAAATCTGTTCCAAGGTAGTAACATTGACCATAAGAGTTGTCCAAACACAAGCCAATAAATGGGTACAAGGTTTGAGGGGAATGCAGAGTGATGTAGAAAAATGACAGCATAGGCAAGTAGTGCAGCAAAAATGCAGCATAACAACTTGTATGGAAATGGAAAGAAAGAAAGTGACATGAGGAAAGTGGCAAGAGGCATTACCCCATGAAAAATCTGATGTTTTGAAAGTAGGGAAACCCTAATGTGCTGAGATAAAAGAGGAGAGGGGGCTGTAAACAAGATATAGGATATTCAGCATTCTCTACACATTGACATAGAGAAATAGAGAGAGCAAGAAACCCTATAAAAACTAGAAAAAAGGAAAACATTGAGAGCACTCATAAACCTTTGAGAGAACAAGAGAGGGGTAAAAACCAGAAGAAGGAGGTGGACCATAGGAGCACATCCAGCAAGGGCCATTGGTGAAAGAGAAGTGTGGCTCTTGGGTATACTTTCTCTCAAACCCTTATCTTTTTACATTTTTTGCATGTTTCATTTCTATGTGATTTTTATGTTGTATATGTTGTGATAAGGTCTCGTATGACCAAGAAATGTTGTGAGAACAAAGGAAAAGAGATAAGACATAGCTTAGGCATGGTCTGGGCAAACCAACATGAAGTTCGCCTAGCGAACTTCTTGATTTTTTTTCCTGTCATGTTCGCTGACACCTTCGTCTAGCGAACTTTGCCCCCCTTCGCCTCTGTTTTCATTTGCTAGAGGTTCGCCTAGCAAACTTCTTGACGTTTTTTTTTCTGTCATGTTCGCTAGCACCTTCGCCTAGCGAACTTTGCCCCCTTTCGCCTCTGTTATCATTCGCTAGAGGTTCGCCTAGCGAACTTCTTGTTGTTTTTTCTGGGCACCTTCGTTGGCACCTTCGCCTAGCGAACTTTGGCCCCTTTCGCCTCTGTTTGCGTTCGCTGGGAGGTTCGCCTAGCGAACTTCTTGTGATTTCTGGGTAGCTTCGCTACAATATTCGCCTCGCGAACTTCCCCTTATTATTTTTCTAGTTTTTCCCCAAAAAAAATTTTGTTCATGCTGCTTTTTTTCATGTTTTGTGTTGTTTATGCCGACTAACCCAATGTGGTTGCATGGCCTTTATATGTAAATGTTTATGGTCATTTTGACCTTCGTTTCAAAGCTATTTTCAAAAAAATAAACTCTTGATTTTATCGAGCCATTTTCACCCTTGTAAGTCGTCAGCCTTGTGCGTTCTCCATCGAACATGTTCGCATCGCTTCAAACATTCTCACAAATGATAAAACCCTTGATCCAACATCAAGTGGTATTTTTATCATAAAAATCTAAAACATAATAAAGATACGATTAGCATTTTATGCCATGAACTTTAAAGTGGTGGAGAAGGAATGAGAATGGAACCCTCCTACACTCGTTCCGAATGTTTTAAATACAAGGCGCTCAACTTGGTTATTCGATACATTCATATCTATCCAAAGTTTTGTGCAATCCTAATCAAGAACAATTTCATTTCAAAAAAACTAAAAGTAACATCAACTCATCAAACTTCTTTTCGCCTTAGGGCATCAATCCGAAAACCCTTTTTCAGGGTATAAAATCAACCAACAAACAATCATTTCACAAACCTCCGAACTATGGAGCTCTGATTCTTCACTTCTTTTAAGTAAGGATACGTAGGCACAAGGGCCATAATCCTTGGCGAGCATTAAGATAAAAAAAACCAACCCCTTTTCTCCTTAAGCAAGCAAACTTTTAATAAAAACACTCATTCATGCTAAACAACCTAGAAGGTCCCCATAAAGTACGATTAATGTGAGGGGGTGCTAATACCTTCCCCTCGCATAACCGACTTCTGAACCCTAAGACTTGGTTGCGATGACCATGCTCTTCTCCCAATTTTATCGCTATTTCCCTTTCCCTCGTTGGGATAAATAAAATCCGGTGGCGACTCTGTGTCATTTTCGCGTAGCGACAACAGTAGTGAGAGACACTTCAAAATCTTCATTTATATTCAAGTCCTTGAACTGACTAAGTGTAGGTTTCAACTAGTTATGTGCATAAATTAAAGCCTTTTCCATTTCAGGGCTTAATGAGCTTTTATATGTGTCTAGAATTCTACCCCCGGTACTAAACATGCTTTTAGAAGCAACAGTGGACATGGGACTAGCTAAAACATCCTTAACCATTTTTGCTAAAACAGTGTATCTAAAAGAATTTTGTTTCCACCACATAAGGATGTTAAATTTGGAGTCATCAACACAATTATCATCAAGGTATCTCTCAAGATCATCTTTTTTATCTATCGAATCCTTTTGTTTAAGGTGCTCTTTAAAAGCTTCAATCCTTTCAAAATGAGATGCAACTTCATCATTAGGAACAACACCATCACCAAGTGAACTACCCTTAATAGGACTAGTAGATGATCCAAAACCATGTTGCTGGTCATATATACCCTTGTACCAATTGAATAGTTTAAACAACTCTTTTTTTATCACACCAATTGGATCAGTAAAAGGCACTGACTCATCACTATACATATCATTAAAATATCACTCTACATATTCGAGCTTGTATTGAGGGTCAAGGATCACACTAAAGTAAATAAACTTGTTGATATTTTCAATTTCCCCCCAATGTTTGTCATAATTTTGCTTCATTTCATATCCCATTGAGGCTAAAATTATGTTCAAGTTCATGGATGATATTTTCAACTCATAGTGGATTAAAGCTAGTAGGTGGAATGACTTATGAAGGGATACTTGTTTTGACGAAGAAAATTCCATAGTAGCTTCATAGAAAATTTTGAAAAAACTTACAAGACACCTAACATTTTCCCAATCATTAAGAGTAGGAGGGCCAGGAGGGCCAACTAACTCAAAAAATTCCAAATAACTAAAATCTTCACCTTCCATTTTCTCAAATGTTGCTTGATACTTTTCAGCAACATCTATCATCAGATAACACGAGTCCCACCTTGTTAGAACATCAATACAAAGAGGCTTCTTACAATTAATTCTAGCAAACTCAATACATTCTTTTAACTTTGCTGATCTTTGGGGTGATGACCTCACAAACCTAACATCATTTTTAATGGCAAAAATAGATAAATAATTTTGTTTTAAACCATCAAGAACCACCAAGTTTAGAATGTGTGCACAACAGCGAAGATGAAAGAAAGATCCATCACTCGTTAAACCACCCATATTATCAATCGTCTTCTTCAAATAAACAACAAATATATCATTAGATGTTGCACTGTCCATAGTGATTGTGGACACATTCCTTATTACGCACTCCCTTAAAATCTCTTCAACTTTCCTACCAATTGTCTCACGCTTATAATTAGGAACTAAACAAAAACTTAGAATTCTATTTTCATACTTCCATTCATTGTTAATGAAGTGTGCAGTGAGGGTCATGTGGCTAAGATTTTGAATGGATGTCCAACAATCAGTTGTCAAGGCTATCCTATTACAATCAGCATTGAAATAACCTTTCAATCTTACTTTTTCATCAACAAAAAGTTAAAAACAGTCCCTCGCCATGGTCCTCCTTGATGGAATAGTTAATTGAGGCTGTAATTGTCTACATAGAAACTTAAAGCCTTCCCCCTAAACTACCCTAAAAGCATGTTCATTTAGAATCACAAAGAGAGCAATAGCCTACCTACAAGCTGCCAGGTTAAATCGTTGTCTTGCAGCAACCAAGCCAACACCCTCTCCACTAGTATATGAAAGGGCAGCTTGAGTAGGATCATTTAATGGAATTTTGGTGCATACTTTTGTGTGAGCAAGCATGTTAGATGTCCCATGAGCTTTTGGATCACACATATTTTTTATGATAGTGTTTGCATGCAGCTAGTGGTTCGGTTTCATTCGACAATTTAATAAAGTGGTCCTAAACAGGGGAGGATTTCCTAGGACCATTAGCATTTTGTTTTTTTTTTTCAAGTGGAGGAAGTTCAATAGCACTGAACTATCTCTTTCATGCTTTCAAGAAATCAACTATAGACATATTTAAGACTAAAAATATACAGAATATCTCATATTATGGAATAGATAAATAGAGAAATAAGGTAGGTTTAAAATGGGATAAAGTATAATAGTATAACAGAACATACCCTTGGAAGCACACAAGATGTATTAGAAAAACTAGATAGAATATTTAAGACAACCATCAATATATTTAATAATTTATCAATAGCTTAAAAGGATGACAAAATAGCTTTCTCACATACTGCACCTACATCCAATATTACAAATAGCTTTCTACATGAGTTTTATTAGATCACTTAACAGAACATACCCTCATTAAATTTGTCAAGTGTCACTCAAGTTAAAAAATGTATATAAGAGATTTGTTATAAAAAAATTGATGATTAGATAGAAAATATGACAACACAATCAACAATTGATAATTAGAAGAAAAAACAATTATGTTTGGTTATGCTAAGATAAAACAAGAGATTAATAACCAAATCATATTTAAAAATTAGCATAACTAAAAACATTTTTTAAAAACTGATAGAAACTGGCTTTAAGTTTTGGATTAATTTAGATCATTCACAGGTTGCCGCAACCACTAAAACTAAAATTAATATTAATTATTTTAGTTTTGGGATTAATTTTTAAAAACTGTTATTTATTCAAACTGAGTTATTCTTTATTTTCAGAATTCATTTTATACGTAGAAACTGAAAACAGAAACAAGAATACATACCAAGTCATGTAAACAAAAATAGAACTTTTGAGAGGCCATGAATATGTGCAGTTAAGAATTTTAACTTATAAATTTTTTATTAATACCTTTGCAGCTTGCAGGCTTCCAAATAGACTCAACTTTAGTGGCTGTTATTCCCAATTAGTAGTCTTGAAAAAAAAAAAAAAGGGTTAACAACCACAGAGAATAAAAAAGAACTAAGAATAAGCATAAGTTAATATGGAAAGCAAATTAAATCATACAATTACCTTTGAAAATGAGAAAGGTTGAAACCTTCAAACATGTCACACATGACACAATTGAAAAAAATGAAAATACAAATGGGTAGTGAGGAATTATAACTATAATGATAAAAATATGTTTTAAAACTTCAATCAAATTTGAATAAAATATGCTAAGAGGGAGAAGAAAAGCTAGTCCAAAATTGAAACACTAACCATTTTTATTTTTATTTTTCCAATTTTTGTTCATCAGAGTCAAAGTCATTAGAGCATAGAACATGAAACCAAACAAAAACACAAACACAAATGTCAGTCAAAACACTAGAAAATACAAAATACAAATGAGTAAAAGGAAACACTAACCATTTCATCATCAGGCCAGATCCATCCATTAGAATATGAAAATAAGCAAAAGCAAATATTAGTAAAAGCCCTAATACATAAAAAGAAAACCCTAAATCACACGAAAAATGCAATGAAATAAGAGAAATTTACCTTTTACCGAAACAAAACCCGTAATAGTTGGTATTCTGTGCAAATAAACGTTTTAAATTAGGAAAATATAAAACATATTAGACTAAGATGATAAATAAACAATGAAAGAATGAAAAAAAAGAATGAGAATCAAAATACTTACTAAATATTTATGATTTAAACGTCTTCTAGAAGTGAAGAAAGGAGTTGATCGAAGTCTGATTGGAACAAGACGCGGCGCAAAAATTAGGGTGAAAAGTTTACCGGTGGATTCTGTGGACAACTTAGTTGGAGCTGGTGGAATTTGTAGAAGCAAGCTTCAAAGCCTTTAATGTTTTGATGAGAACAACTAAGAACAAACTTTGTACGCAAGATATTCTACGCAAAAAGAAAGAGAAGCAAGCAATCAAACAAGGATATCAAAGATCAAGATAGTACCCTTGCGATTAGGCTTTTGGTGTGATTAGGCTTTGCAATAATTCTGAACTATAGTGAAATCCCTTTCGTGTTGAAGGGGGAGTGGAGTACTCTTGGAGTGTGAGGGGAACCACTATAATTTTCCTGTGTCTCTTTTTCTTTCCTGCCTTTACTTTCAAGTCACTATCTCATAATCGGAAAAAGAAGAAGGAACCATACAAGATTGCAAATAAATTTTCAGAACCTAATTCACCCCCCCCCCCCCCTCTTAGGCACAATTACAACTTACAGAATTACCCGGAGTGGAAGAGTGTTTTCGCTTCCTGAGGCGAGTGCTGAAAATCCTGACAAGGGGAAAGGTAAAGTAGTGGTTGAAGAGACTTCTCAAGCTGGTGAGAAGGAATCCTTGTTGAAGGAGGCGGAGGAGTTCATGCGCCTGATAAGAAAGAGTGATTACAAGATTGTGGATCACTTACAATAGACTCCGCCCAAGATATCCATTTTGTCCTTGTTATTGTGTTCGGAAGCGCACAAGAACGCTTTGTTAAAGATTCTGAATGCAGCTTATGTGCCACAGGAGATACCTGTGAATCAGCTCGAGGGAGTTGTGGCACATGTAAATGAAGGTAATGGGTTGGGTTTCACCAATTTGGACTTGACGCCCAAGGGGAGGAATCATAATTATGTGTTGCACATATCTATTGAGTGTCGAGGGGCCGTTCTGTCACATGTGCTTGTTGATATAGGGTCATCCTCGAATGTGCTACCGAAGAAAGCGCTGATGAAGTTAGATACCCGTGGAATATTGTGTACGCCAAGTGACTTGGTAGTACGAGCTTTTGATGGGACTCGAAGGTCCGTGTTCGGGGAGTTGACTTTGCCAATCCAGGTCGGTCCAGAAGTGTTTGACGATGTGTTCTACATCATGGATATTCAGCCAGCTTATAGCTATCTGCTGGGACGTCCCTGGATACATTCGGCAGGCGCCGTAACGTCAAACGATGCACCAAAAGTTGAAGTACATGGTGGGTGACAGTGTTGCCAATGTTTGCGGGGAAGAAGATATAATGATTAGTCATTTGTCTTCATTCAAATACGTTGAGAGTGATGGCGAAATCCACGAGACATTATGTCAGGCCTTCGAAACTGTGCAGATCAAGGACAAAACACTGGTTGTGAGCAAAACGCCTGAAGTCGCCATGTCATCCTTTAAGGAAGCCCAAGCATTGGTGAAGGTTGGGGCATCACAAGGTTGGGGCCAAGTGCTGAACATTCCCAATAAACAAGATAAATTCGGATTGGGATACATCCCATCTTCCTCCTCCCAGAGCGCGCCACGCTATAAGGGACCTGTCCAGTTTACCAGCGGTGGGGTAATCTTTGAGCAGATTAATGTCATATCTGATGAAGACGGTGACAGCAATTGTGACATGGATGCGTGGATCCAGCCATGTACTTCTGGTCAAAGCCTAAACAACTGGTATGCCGAAGAAATCATCCAAGTGACGACAAAAGAGTAATGATTTGTTTTTCTGATTATTGTATAGCCCTATGTTCTTCCCGGAGCATAGCGGTTTGTCTTCAGGGACTAATTGTTTATGTTTGACAATCTTTTTATCAATCAATCAAAGGGCTGAAGGTGAGAAAATACTTAGAAGGGGGGTTGAATAAGTATGAAGATAAAAACTTAGAAATAAACACTCAAGTATTTTTATCCTGGTTCGTTGAACTCAACTACTCCAGTCCACCCTTCCTAGAGTGATTTTCCTTTCTCAAACAAGGATTTAATCCACTATTTAATCAACTGATTACAATAGTAAGCACTAAGAACAACTGTTCAAAGTCTTCTCAAGAACTACTGATCCTAACTGGATCTTCTTAAGGTTTTCTTACAATCAAATGTAATAACAAATATAAGTGTTTAAATTGCTTCTAATAAAGCTTTATCACAACTGTGATTTTTCACTTAAAGTGAAGAACAAAGAAATTAATTCTAGAAAGAATGTGAAATGTATGAGAGCTTTGGATATTGATTTCTTTTCAAGTAAAACGTCAACTGAAAAAGATGGTGGAAGACTTGCTTTTATAGGCAGCTGACCCAAGAGTATTTCACGTTGAGAAGAGTGTACCAAAAGGTCTGATCCTTTTTGTCTTCACGTCAAGTGACCTTTCCTAGAAGAAGAAAGCACAGAGAAATCCTTTTTGTCTGTGTTCTTGTGTCTAGCATAAATAAGGAAAGAGTCGTTTGGATTATTCCAACAGACATAATCTTTGAATTCTTCTTCATCAATTTTCATCAAGAATCATCAGAGTCTAAATTGATCAGAGCCTTCTGATGTTGATCAGAGTTTTGCTGAATCAGAGTCTTTGCAGCAGGTGTGCTTTTAGCGTGTGTAGGTTCAGAGCATAATTGAGTCAGATCCTCAGTACTGGCAGCTCTAGTACTTTCAGAATCTTCTGTAGTAGCTATGCTTGAAAACTCTTCATACAGAATTCTTCTTTGGTTCAGATGCTTCTGACTTGCTTCAGATTCTTCTAGAGCTTCTGCTTCAGATCCTTCTGGAGGCTACGCTCAGGATCTTCTGTTGGCAGCATTCAGAATCTTCTAATGGATGCATCTGACGCTTCAGAGTCTAGCATATTTCTTATGTTCAGTTCTGATTTGCTTCTGGAGTGATAATTTCTTTACTATCTGCAGTAAAAACTCTTAAGCAAATTTTAGAGTATATAATTCTTAATTACAAAATTTCATAATAGTTATCATCAAAACATAGAGATATTATTAAGAACCAATCTGTGTTCTAACAATCTCCCCCTTTTTGATGATGACAAAAACATCAGAAATTTTGTTTAATTGAAAAAATAGAATAATTATAACTCCCCCTGAGATGATGAATCTCCCCCTGAATTAAATATAAATAAGGAATAGAAACTTCCCTTTTGTCTTGAGTGTTTTTCAGAGTTAGAGCTTGATTGATCTTTTATATTTGAGAGTCAGAGTGTCTTGCATATTTCAGAGTCAGAGTCTGATGATTGTCAAATAAGAGTCTCAGAGTTTCTTTTACAGAGTGTACTTATCAAATGTTCTGTAATACTCAGATTTTATGTTAGATAAAATTGATATGTCTGAAGTTTCATTCTTGTGAAGTTTAATTAAACAGTTCAGATCTATATTTTCTCCCCTTTTTTGTCATAAGCAAAAAGTAATAACGTTGAAAAGACAAATAAAAGGAAACATTAAATGAGATAAATCATGTGGAGAAAACTTTGAAACATTCATTCATTCAATTCAGAGCAAGAGTACACACATCAGAAGATATTCAAAATACATATGCAAACATTAGATGCAAACATCAGAAGAAAAAAAATAAATAAACTAAGAGTGTTTTGACAAAAGCATCTTCAACAGATCCGTGATCTCATAAGAGGATTGTTCTTGTTTTGTCATCCACTTAGCCATTGTTTCATTCTTCTGATCCTGTTGGGACATCCACTGAGTCATGTCTTCAGACTTCTTATCTTGTTTAGCCATCCATGACTTGATTTCTGATTGACCAGCTTCCAGAACTGCAATCTTATCTTCAAGATCTGGATGTTCTTTCTTGATCTCAGATGAAGAAGGTGGAACAGTTTCTGAAGCTTGAACAGAGTCAATTTCCATAGGGGCTTTTAAGCTAGGAGCAGTAGAGCCAGAAGGATGTTCTATCAGAGTCATAGCCAGGGGGTTGTCTTCAGATGCAGATTCAGTATTCTCTTCTGATGATGAAGGAGCATCTGTAAGAAGTAGTGGTCCAGATCTCTTAACAGTCCAGAACAGACTTCTAGCAGCTTCAGCAAATCTGAGCTTCGCATCATCAGAACATACGTTCTTCAGATTTGATGCTACAGTGTTGAATCTGTTTATGAAGCCATTCCAAATGGCATCAGATTCCTTTGCATCCATTGTTGATGAACACTTCCTCTGTACAGAACCTAAATACATCTGTATTTCTTGCAAAAAAACTTGTAAATAAATGATCAACATTCAGTCTAGGTCTGGGATGTAACAGAGTTTCCAAGGTTATTGGCTTGGGTTGGGGAGTAGGTGGAAATATGGATTTATGAATGGAGATCAGAGGAGGAGAGTAGTAGGGTATGAATGGAATATCAGATGATTTGTCAGGCTTTGATCTGGATAAAGCATTCATCATATTTGGTTTTGCTCTAGTTTGATAGGAGACCACATCAAATGGTTTATCAGAGTAAGGTTTGAAAGCAAATTTAACAGGTTTATCAGATTTTGCAGATATAGTAGAAGATGGTTTTGGATCTGATAAAGGTACTGCAGACATTGTTTTGATATATGTTTGAAGCACAGATGGTAAAATGATGGTAAGTTTGGGTTTGAGAGGAGTGATAGTGTCAGAGGGTTCAATTCTGGTGTAGAAATTTTTCAAAGTGAAACCAGAAGGAAGTTTGTTAGAAGAAGATAGTTTGCACGAAGCAGAAGGTACATGCTCAGATGTTCTTGGCTTGGGTGCAGGGGTAGGATTTGGAATGGTAATTTCAGAAGATGGTTTAGGTGTTGGAATAGGATCTGGAATAATAATTTCATAAGAAACAGGGGGTTCTGGTTGGTTTACTTTAGAATTTCTGTGAGAGGGGGATACTAGAAAATTTGGGTGTATATCAGATTCTGATGAATTGGATGATGTGGTTGGAGTGTAAGAGGTAGAGGACACTTCAAAAACAGTTTTGAGAGGTGTAACGTTTAGAACCTCTGTCTCAGGAATATGGGTTTCAGATGGGTTAGCTGTTTCTGATGGATTTTCAGAGGGTTTTGATGGTGATTCAGATGTAGGTGGTTCAGATGTGGTTGATGGTGGATTTTCTGGTTGTGGTTGTTTTTTTGGTTGTTGTGTTTGTTGTGTTTCAGATTGTTTTTCTTGTGGTTGTTGTTGTTGTTCAGATGGCTTTTCTTTTTGTTGTTCATATTGTTTTTCTTGTGGTTGTTGTTGTTGTTCAGATGGCTTTTCTTTTTGTTGTTCAGATTGTTTTTCTGGTTGTTGTGGTTGTTGTTCTGATTGTTGTTGTTGTGGTGCAGATTGTTTGGTTGGTATTTCTGGTTGTGGAGTTTAATTTTGTGGTTTTGTTGTTGTTGGTTTTGGTGCAGATGATTGTGTAGTAGAAGGTTTTATAGGTGAGATGGAAATAGGATTAGATGATTTTTGTGGGGATGGAATAGAAATATGAGGTGGAGCAGGAACAGATTGTTTTTGGGTAGAAGGTGGTTTTGGAATAGACTTAAATGTTGAATCCTTTACAACAGTATTATTTACAGAAGATACAGAAGATTTGGTACCTTTAATCTTGATACGCTTTGCAGGAACAGAAGGAGTGTCTCCAGATTCTTTCCTCTTTAACAGCTTCTGAGGCTTCTCAGCAACTTTGGGCTTCTTCTGAACAGGTGCAGCTTCTGCTTCTGATTGACTTCTTTTTCTTGTGATCTCTTCTCCTCCAACAGGCAATGGTTCCCTTGCTCTTTTTATAATATCTGCAGGAATGGGCGTTCCATCTGCCTTGCAAGCATCAATATATCTCACTATTATTTCCCTTGGTTCTTCAGCATAGAACAGAGGGTAGTCATCTACTGGGATTCTCTTCTGACTGAGTTCAGAAATATTCAGCTTCTTGGGTGCAGATGTGAGTTCCTCTACAATTTTTAGTCTCTGAAGACTCTTTGCATTCAGAGGTTTTCCAAGAATGAATTCAAGTTCATCTGTGACTCCAGCAGCATATAGAGCAGTCACCAGTCCATTTTCTGTCAGAAAATATGAAATTAACCTTTCAAATGGAATCCATGTTCTGATCTTCTGACCTTTTTCTTTCACAGATTCTTTGGAGGCATTTATATGATTCCATAAGTGCATAAACAGAATGTAGGGAAGATCTACCTTGGTGCTCTGACTTAAGCAGTATATAAAGTAGAGTTGTTCATTGTTTACATAGTCTGGAGAGTTTGTAGACTTTCTGTGATGAATGCATCCCATGAAAATCTTTGCCCAGATCTTGTAGTCAGGCTTCAGATCTTTGAACTTATTAGAGGCCTGTCCAGCAGTCATCACTTCCTCATATACTTCATCCATATCTACACGCCCAGCTGGCAGGTGAGATACTCCATCTATCTCCTCATATCCAATGAGTTTCCTGATCAGATCTTCTGTGATGATTATCTCTTTACCCAGAACATAAGACAAGATAAACTTAGGGTATATAGAAGCATGTATCCAGAATTCTTTTACCAGAAGGGGGTAGACTGGTCCAAAAAGTCTGCCAAAGTATTTTACCCATCCTTGAGCATCAATTATGGAGCGAAACTCAAACCCATTTTCAGCCAGTGAATCAAATTTCACCATTGATTCACAGAGAACTTCCAGTTTGTCAACAGGTGTTAACAAGGTTCTCTTTGGTGTCGTATATGGAGTCACACCCATATTTGTAGAAGTAACTGCAGCCATGGTTGATTGAAACTGTGCAGCAGTAGATGATGAAGTTTCCATTGAAGATGAGTTTGTCAAACGCTTATGGTTTTTGTGAAGAGAGAAAAGAAGACAGAAATGCATAAACCGTTTGAGATGTGAAAAGTGTGAAAATGGTGAGAAGTGTGATATTTATACTAAACACTTAGGCATACAAACAGTCAGATAAAAGCAAGTTCACACAAAGCATTTAATGAAAAGGAATAAAAATCATTTCAAGCATTAATTGATTCTGACAAATTGGGGGGAAAATCAAGATTTTCACTATTCAAACTTCACCTCAAATGTCTCTTCAGTAGTGTACACGCCACCTTTGCAGATTCAGAGTGACACGTGTTTGCTTGCATGTGCTTCTGAATTCTCTTGAGAAATGAAACGTTAACCAACGTTCAGATCCTCTGAGTATTGTTAGTTCAGATTTTCACACAAAAAAAATAATTTAAGGAAATGAATAAGTAAACAGAAGAAATACTTCAGAGCATTAAACATTTTTGCATCTGTAAAATTTGCTTCTGACAAATATTATTCTGGACAAAAATCCATACCAATATTTTTCAGAATAAGTTTGAATCTATCTTCAACAAGGGGTTTTGTGAAAATATCTGCCCATTGATGATCTGTATCAATAAAGGCTAAATTTATAATTCCCTTCTGAACATAGTCTCTGATGAAATGATGCTTAATTTCTATATGTTTTGCCTTAGAATGTAAAATAGGGTTTTTAGACAAACATATAGCAGAAGTATTATCACAGAATATAGAAATGTTACTTTCAAATATCGGATAGTCTTCTAGCTGACTTTTCATCCAGAGCATCTGCGTGCTACATCCAGCAGCAGCAATATATTCTGCCTCTGTGGTTGATAGTGCAATTGTGGGTTGCTTCTTGCTGTACCAAGAGATTAGATTTCTTCCTAGAAATTGACAACTTCCAGAAGTACTTTTTCTTTCCACTCTGTCTCCAGCGTAGTCAGCATCACAGAATCCAACTAATTAGAAATCATCAGATTTTCTGTAACACAAACCCACATTAGAAGTACCTTTCAGATACCTTAGAATCCTCTTGACAGCTGTCAAGTGTGATTCTCTAGGATCTGATTAGAATCTAGCACACAAGCATACACTGAATAATATGTCAGGTCTAGAAGCAGTTAAGTAAAGAAGAGATCCTATCATACCTCTGTAGAGCTTCTGATCTACTTTCTTACTTACCTCTTCCTTGCCAAGTGAGCTAGTTGGATGCATGGGAGTCTTTGCCAGCTTACTATCAATCATGTTAAATTTCTTCAGAAGTTCTTTAACATATTTGGTCTGATGTATGTAAGTGCACTTTGGAGTTTGATTGACTTGGATTCCTAGAAAGAATCTCAGTTCTCCCATCATGCTCATTTCAAATTCTGCCTGCATACATGTAGCAAACTCCTTTCCCAGCATAGTATTGGTAGATCCAAATATTATATCATCCACATAAATTTGACAAATTAGAAGATCTTTCTTAATTGATTTACAAAAGAGTGTTGTGTCCACTTTGCCTCTGATGAAATTTTTCTCCAGAAGAAAATTGCTCAATCTCTCATACCAAGCTCTGGGAGCTTGTTTTAAACCATATAGAGATTTCTTTAGTTTGAAAACATGATCTGGAAAATTTTCACTCTCAAAACCAGGAGGTTGGTGGACATAAACTTCTTCTTTTATAATACCATTTAGAAAGGCACTTTTAACATCCATCTGATACAGAATGATGTTATTTTGTGCAGCAAATGAAATAAGAAGGCGTTTAGATTCTAACCTTGCCACTGGAGCATAAGTTTCAGTGCAATCAATACCTTCTTGTTGACTGTACCCTTGAGCAACAAGCCTTGCCTTATTTCTTTCAACTTCTCCTTTCTCATTAAGCTTATTTCTGAAGACCCATTTAGTTCCAATTATATTGAATCCTTTTGGTCTTTGAACTAAATCCCACACATCATTTCTGGTGAATTGATTTAGCTCTTCTTGCATGGCAATAATCCAATCATTGTCTTGCAGAGCTTCATCTACAGAAGTTGGTTCAATTACTGACACCAGTCCAAATAATGATGCTTCAGATGATCTGAGAAAGGATCTTGTTCTGATAGGATCATCCTTCTTTCCAATAATAACATTCTTTGGATGAGAAGCTTTAATTCTGGAAGATGATCCTCTAACAGTTGATTCTTCAGAAATGTTTAAATTGTTCATCTGAGAAGTTAAAGGAATTGCATTTGGCGTTGCTTCTGGTTCCTTCACTTGAGCTTTGTCTGCCTCTGAGCCTTCAGAGTCTGTGAAGACTACTTCTCTATCTGCAGAGTTTTCAGACTGCTTTGGCTTTTTACTGCCAAGCTTATCATCAAATCTAACATGAATAGATTCTTCCACAATCTGTGTCTCAGTGTTGTATACTCTGTAGCCTTTAGAGCATTCAGAATATCCAAGCATGAAACACTTATGTGCTTTGGAATCAAACTTGTTCAGATTTTCTTTAGTATTTAACATATAGCAAATACATCCAAAAGGATGAAAATATGAAATGTTGGGCTTTCTGTTCTTCCACAGTTCATATGGAGTCTTCTCCAAAAGAGGTCTTACAGACACTCTGTTCTGAATGTAACAGGTTGTGTTGATTGCTTCTGCCCAAAAGTGTTTTGCCAGATTAGTCTCATTGATCATGGTTCTGGCCATTTCTTGCAGAGTTTTGTTTTTCCTCTCTACAACTCCATTTTGTTGTGGAGTTCTAGGACAGGAAAAATCATGAACAATGCCATTTTCATTAAAATATTTTTCAAAATATTTATTTTCAAATTCACCACCATGATCACTTCTGACTTTTATAATTTTGAAATTTTTTTCATTCTGGACTTGTTTGCAGAAGTCAAAGAACACAGAATGTGACTCATCCTTGTGTTTTAAGAACTTTACCCATGTCCATCTACTATAGTCATCAACAATGACTAATCCATACTTCTTGCCTCTGATGGATGCAGTTTTCACTGGTCCAAACAGATCAATATGAAGTAATTCTAGTGGTCTGGAAGTAGAAACAACATTTTTTGATTTAAAAGATGATTTTGAAAACTTCCCTTTTTGGCATGCTTCACAAAGAGCATCTGAGGTGAACTTCAGATTAGGAAGTCCTCTGACAAGATTAAGTTTATTAATCTGAGATATACGTCTCATATTAATATGCCCCAATCTTCTGTGCCAGACCCATTGCTCCTCATTAACAGACAAGAGGCATTTAACATTCTGAACCTTAAGTTCTGAAAGATTTATTTTATAAATGTTGTTTTTCCTCTTTCCACTAAATAGGATAGAGCCATCCTTTTGACTAATAGCTTTACAAATTTTTTGATTAAAGGTAATATCATAACCATTGTCACTTAATTGACTTATGGACAATAAGTTATGCTTTAACCCTTCAACAAGTAAAACATTAGTAATAGAGGGAAGTTTACCATTTCCAATGGTGCCAGATCCAATGATCTTGCCCTTTTGATTCCCTCCAAATTTCACATCACCTCCAGATCTAAGCTTCAGACTTTGGAACATAGACCTTTCTCCTGTCATGTGTCGCGAGCATCCAGAGTCCAGGTACCATGATTGGCGTCCTGACCTTGCTGCTAAGAACATCTGCAACAGGAATTATTTTACTTTTAGGTACCCAGATCTTCTTGGGTCCTTTAGGGTTAGTTGTTCTGAAGGTTTGTCTAAACTTCTGTTTTTCAACATAAGGTTTATTCTGACTAGCCTTAGATTTGAACACATGAATATTCTTTTCAGAACGTGTTTGTTCAATATCATTCAAGTGACCAAATTTAAAGTGGGAATATAAAGGAGTCTTCTTGATGATAATTTTATCAACAGGTTTTGGATTTAAATCCTTTCCAGAGGAAGATTTATATCAAATTCCTTTTCTGTTATTTCTGCTAACTCCATAGATCATAGAAGCCATTTTGCTTCTGTCTATGCTTTTAGCAAGAAACTTCTAAAAGCTATAATCATATTTTTCCAAAATATTTTTGCATTCAGATTCAGTTTCAGAATCAGAGTTTTGTTGAGCTAATTCAGAATCATTTTTCAATTTTAAATTCTTTTCATTTAGCTCAGCTACTTCTGATTTGAGAATATTATTCTCAGATACAAGATTGCTTTGACGCTTCTTGTATTTGAGCTTAATATTGTTATAGCTCTTCAGAACTTCTGATAACACTTTGATAAGTTCTTCTTTAGTGAGTTTAGCCATTACCTCTTCAGCGTCAGAGTCAGATTCAGAGTCAGATTCAGATCCTGAAGTTCCTTCCTCTTGATCTTCTATGTCTGCCATCAAAGCTACATTGGCACATTCCTCTTCTGACTCAGATTCAGATTCAGATGTATCTGAATCATCCCAGGTGACCATTAGAACCTTTTTCTTCTTATCAAATTTTCTTTTAGGCTTTTCTTTCAGCACCTTTGGACATTCATTTTTGTAATGTCCAGGTTCTTTACATTCATAACAGACAACCTCCTTTTTGCCAGATCTTCTGTGTCCAGAAGACTCTTTTCTTTGGTCAGGCTTCCTGAAGTTTCTGAACTTCTTTCCTTTATGCTTCCAGAGTTTGTTTATTCTTCTGGACAACATGGATAGTTCATCTTCATCTTCAGATGAGGATTCTTCAGAGCTTTCCTCTATTACCTGCAATGCTTTAGCAGATTTATTAGATTTTAAAGCAATTGATTTACCTTTCTTTTGAGGTTCATGTTCCTCAAGTTCAATTTCATGACTTCTTAGTGAACTGATTAGTTCCTCCAAGGAGATCTTGTTCAGATCTTTAGCCATTTTCAGCGCAGTCACCATAGGTCTCCATCTGGTAGGTAAGCTTCTGATGATCTTTTTCACATGATCAGCAGTAGAGTATCCTTTATCCAGAACCTTTAGTCCAACTGTAAGTATTTGAAATCTGGAGAACATAGCTTCAACAGATTCAGAGTCTTCCGTCTTGAAGGCTTCATACTTCTGGATTAGAGCCAGAGCCTTTGTTTCCTTGACTTGAGAGTTTCCCTCATGAGTCATCTTTAAGGACTCAAACATGTCAAATGCTATTTCTCTATTTGTGATCTTTTCATACTCAGTGTGAGATATTGCATTTAACATTATTGTTCTGGCTTGTGGTGATTTCTAAATTCTTTCTTTTGAGCATCTGTCATAGATTTTCTGTCTACTTTCTTGCCACTCCCATCAATGGGATGAACATATCCATCTATGACCAAATCCCATAAATCAGCATCATATCCAAGGAAAAAACTTCCAATCCTATCTTTCCAATAATCAAATTTCTCCCCATCAAACATAGGGGGTTTAGTGTTGATTCTGTCCCTTTCTTCATATTTGTTGTTAATGTTAGACATTTTATTATCAGCCATAGTAACAACCAAATATATATCAAAGTTTTTCTCACTGGATCTTTACTGTCATTGTGAAGTGGTAGCACACACAAAACCGGAGCTCTAATGCCAACTAAAGGTGAGAAAATACTTAGAAGGGGGTTGAATAAGTATGAAGATAAAAACTTAGAAATAAAAACTCAAGTATCCTGGTTCGTTTAACTCAACTACTCCAGTCCACCCTTCCTAGAGTGATTTTCCTTTCTCAAACAAGGATTTAATCCACTATTTAATCAAATGATTACAATAGTAAGCACTAAGAACAACTGTTCAAAGTCTTCTCAAGAACTACTGATCCTAACTGGATCTTCTTAAGGTTTTCTTACAATCAAATGTAATAACAAATACAAGTGTTTAAATTGCTTCTAATAAAGCTTTATCACAACTGTGATTTTTCACTTAAAGTGAAAAACAAAGAAATTAATTCTAGAAAGAATGTGAAATGTATGAGAGCTTTGGATATTGATTTCTTTTCAAGTAAAACGTCAACTGAAAAAGATGGTGGAAGACTTGCTTTTATAGGCAGCTGATCCAAGAGTATTTCACGTTGAGAAGAGTGTACCAAAAGGTCTGAGCCTTTTTGTCTTCACATCAAGTGACCTTTCCTAGAAGAAGAAAGCACAGAGAAATCCTTTTTGTCTGTGTTCTTGTGTCTAGCATAAATAAGGAAAGAGTCGTTTGGATTATTCCAACGGACATAATCTTTGAATTCTTCTTCATCAATTTTCAGCAAGAATCATCAGAGTCTAAATTGATCAGAGCCTTCTGATGTTGATCAGAGTTTTTCTGAATCAGAGTCTTTGCAGCAGGTGTGCTTTTAGCGTGTGTAGGTTCAGAGCATAATTGAGTCAGATCCTTAGTACTGGCAGCTCTAGTACTTTCAGAATCTTCTGCAGTAGCTATGCTTGAAAACTCTTCATACATAATTCTTCTTTGGTTCAGATGCTTCTGACTTGCTTCAGATTCTTCTAGAGCTTCTGCTTCAGATCCTTCTGGAGGCTACGCTCAGGATCTTCTGTTGGCAGCATTCAGAATCTTCTAATGGATGCATCTGACGCTTCAGAGTCTAGCATATTTCTTATGTTCAGTTCTGATTTGCTTCTGGAGTGATAATTTCTTTACTATATGCAGTAAAAACTCTTAAGCAAATTTTAGAGTATATAATTCTTAATTGCAAAATTTCATAATAGTTATCATCAAAACATAGAGATATTATTAAGAACCAATCTGTGTTCTAACAAGGGCGTTTTTCTACATTTAAATATCGTGATCCTTGTCTTTCCTGTTTTATTTTTAACAATAAAATGGCAATGTGGTTTGTGCTTGTTTGCATATCATTTTAAGCATTAAATCATCATCATTGCAGGTTTCACATTGCTGATGACACCGCTTTTGAACCGTCTATGACTCGCTTTCACTTTAATAATCTGATATCTCAAGCTGAAGAAGAGATTGATAAAGATGAAGACTTTCCAGAAGAGCTAGCCAGGCTTTTGAAACAGGAAGAGAAAATCATTCTGCCTCATCAGGAGGAAATTGAGGTCGTCAACTTGGGTACTGAGGAAGTCAGAAGAGATGTCAGGATAGGGGCTGCATTGCAGGGTAATATCAAGCAAAGATTGGTTGAAATGCTCCGAGAGTATAGTGATATCTTTGCTTGGTCATATGTGGTTCATCGCTTGCCTTAGCGGGAAGAGTGTCTGACTGTTAAGCAGAAGCTCAGAAGGACCAGACCAGATATGGCGGTAAAAATCAAAGAAGAAGTCCAGAAGCAGTTGGGCGCAGGATTTCTCGCTGTAACAACTTACCCCCCGTGGGTCGCTAACATCGTACCTGTGCCAAAGAAAGACGATAAGGTACGGATGTATGTTGATTATAGAGACTTGAATAAAGCAAGCCCAAAAGATGATTTCCCACTCCCCCGCATTAACGTATTAGTTGATAATACTGTGCAGTATTCGGTGTTTTCCTTCATGGACGGTTTTTTCGGATATAATCAAATTAAGATAGCGCCGGAGGATATGGAGAAAACAACTTTCATTACACCGTGGGGGACTTTTTGTTATAAGGTAATGCCTTTTGGGTTGAAAAACGCAGGGGAAACCTATCAGCGGGCAATGGTCACTTTGTTCCATGATATGATTCATCATGAGATTGAGGTCTATGTTGATGACATGATAGCAAAGTCGCAAACGGAGGAGGAACATCTGGTAAACCTTTTGAAGCTGTTTGAGAGGCTAAGAAAATTCAGACTGAGGTTGAATCCAAATAAGTGCACTTTTGGTTTCAGGTCGGGAAAGTTGCTGGGGTTCATTGTCAGTGAAAAAGGAATCGAGGTCGATCTTGCAAAGATAAAAGAAATTCAAGATATGCCAGCGCCGAAAACGGAGAAAGAGGTTTGTGGTTTCTTGGGTAGATTGAACTACATGGCTAGGTTCATATCTCATCTCACAGCCACGTGTGAACCCATGTTCAAATGGTTAAAGAAAGATCAGGAGGTTGTCTGGAACAAAAATTACCAAAGGGAATTTGATAAAATAAAAGAATATTTGCAGGAGCCTCCGATACTGATACCTCAAGTAGATAGAAGACCATTGATAATCTATTTAACGGTTCTTGAGATTGAGAACAACATGGGTTGTATTCTCGATCAGCATGACGAGACTGGAAGAAAAGAGCATGCAATATACTATTTGAGTAAAAAGTTCACAGATTGTGAATCCATGTACTCAATGCTGGAAAAAAAACATGTTGCGCACTCTCTTGGGCCACCAAACGCCTGAGACAGTATATGCTAAATCATACAACCATGCTGATTTCAAAGATGGATCCGATTGAATACGTCTTTGAAAAGCAAGCACTTTCGGGGACGATTGCCAAGTGGCAGATGGTTTTGACAGAGTATGATATTCAATATGTCTCCTAGAAAGCTATCAAAGGGAGTATTCTGTCGGAATATCTTGCTAAATAGCCGATTGACGATTACCAACCGATGAAGTTTGAATTTCCCGATGAAGACATCATGTTCTTAAAAATGAAGGATTGCGATGAGCCATTACCCGATGAAGGTCCGGAGAAGGGTTCCCAATGGCAAATGATATTTGACGGTGCTGTTAACTCATACGGTAGTGGAATTGGGGAAATTATCACGACTCCCCATGGTTTTCATATCCCCTTCACTGCTAGGTTAACATTTCCCTGCACCAATAATGAAGCCGAATACGAAGCATGCATTATGGGGTTGGAAGATGCCATTGATCTGAGGATCAAGAATCTAGACGTGTACGGCGATTCAGTGCTAGTTGTCAATCAGATCAAGGGAAAATGGGAGACCCGACAGCCTAATCTGATACCTTATATGAACTATGCAAGGAGGTTGTTACCTTTCTTTGATCGGGTAGAGTTTCACCATGTGCCTAGAGCAGAGAATCAGATGGCGGATGCCTTAGCCACTTTATCCTCGATGTATAAGGTGAATTTTTGGAATGATGCTCCAAGAATAGTCATCTCTCGCCTTGATAGGCCGATATTCGTATTTGCTATTGAGGAAGCTTCTGATGGCAAGCCATGGTTTTATGATATCCTGAATTTTCTCAAGAATCAAGAATATCCGCCAGGGGCGTCGACCTGGGATATGAAAACTCTGAGGAGGTTGGCTGGGAACTTTTATCTGAACCAGGATGGTGTACTCTATAGGAGGAATTATGACTTAGTGCTTTTAAGATACGTGGACGAAAAAGAAGCGAGTCTACTTATGAAAGAGCTCCACAAAGGTGCCTTTGGTATACATGCCGGCGGGCATGCCATGTCTCAAAAGCTGTTACGGGCAGGATATTATTGGTTGACTATGGAGACTGATTGCTTCAAGTATGCAAAGAAATGCCATAAATGCCAAATTTATGCTGACAAGATTCATGTGTCGTCGAGTCCTTTGAACGTCATGGCGTCCCCTTGGCCCTTTTCCATGTGGGGCATTGACATGATTGGCAAGATTGAGCCTACCGCATCTAATGGACATTGCTTCATCCTGGTAGCCATTGATTACTTCACCAAGTGGATGGAAGCAGCTTCCTATGCTAATGTCACTAAGCAAGTGGTAGCCCGATTTATCAAGATGGACATCATCTGTAGTTACGGAATGCTTGAGAGAATCATTGTTGACAATGGTTCGAACCTAAATAACAAGATGATGAAGAAATTGCGCCAGAATTTCAAAATTGAGCATCACAACTCATCTCCCTATCGTCCGAAGATGAACGGCGTTGTCGAGGCGGCCAACAAGAATATCAAAAATATAGTGCAGAAGATGGTTGTAACCTATAAAGTTAGAATGAGATGTTTCTCTTTGCTTTGCATGGATATCATACTTCGGTACGTACCTCAACTAGGACAACTCCTTTCTCGCTGGTGTATGGTATGGAAGTTGTCCTGCCATTGGAAGTCGAGATTCCTTCTTTGAGAGTCCTGGTCGATGTCAAGCTTGATGAGGCAGAATGGATAAGAAATAGATTAAATCAGCTCAACCTGATGGATGAGAAAAGGCTGGCATCCATTGCATATGGTCGGTTGTATCAGAGCTGGATGAAGAAAGCTTTTGACAAGAAGGTGCGCCCTCGAAGCTTTCAGACGAGCGAGTTAGTATTGAAGAGGATTCTCCCTCCACAAACAGATCACAAGGGAAAATGGACTCCCAACTATGAAGGTTCATATGTCGTGCAAAAGGTTTTCTCCAGAGGAGCCTTACTGTTATCAACCATGGATGGTGAAGATTTCACATCCCCTATGAACGCAGACGCAGTTAAAAAATACTTTGCTTAAAGAGACCCGCTGGAATGAAAAAAGAATATCCAGGCAAAAATGAGGCATCCCGGCGAACCATAAAAAAAATGGGTTCAGGCAAAAATTAGGGATATAAAAGAAAAAGATGTAAACCCGCAAAGTTGAAAACCTGAAAAGGCGACTTTGGCAAAAATAGGTATCCCGGTGAATTGAAAACCCGAAAGGGCGGTTCACGCAAAAGTTAGGGATTTGAAAAGCAAATGACTGCAGTTTGGGTATTAATCTTCAGAGTATAGTGGAGTGAGGGAGGACCTGAGGGCCGTTTATCCGAATCAATCTCTCCAGAAGATGAAGCATCGGGGAATCATCAAAGTCAGGCGAGTCATAGATGGATCAACTCATGGTGTTTGTCTGTGTCATATTGCTGACATTCTGTATATTTCTGTGCATTTCTATAAATTTCTGCGCAGCTTCCTCTTTTCAAGGGTTGCATCTGTTGTAAAATCTGCCTATTTACAGGCCATTTGTCAATAAAACATATATTATTCAGTAATTTGTTTGTCTTGCTTTAATCTTTACTGCTTTGTTTGCGAAAAACGTCCGATGTTTTAATAAAACTGCGCATACATGAACTTGCAGGCTTTGGCCGATAATCATTAAAACTTTGATTTATTTGAACAATGTCATGGATGATGACCAAGATAGTTCCCTTTGTGCAGGATATCTTGTTGTTTTTTCATCTGCAAGGTCGTTACCCTTGGGGCAAACGTCCAGAGGTGTATCCCCGGTAGGATCACCATTCCCACAGAATAGAGGTGTGTAGTTGAGACTCATTTTTATCCCTAACCGAGGCTTGTTTTTACCAGAAAAGGATGTCTAGGTAGAAGGTGTACACTTCTCCCTAGCAGATTGTTTGTATACACTCGTTCCTCGACGGAATTCTCCAACAGGGTAGAATCATTCCCAGAGCATTGAAATTGATATCCCTCGTGTAGGTCAGGTATGTGTCCGTATCCCCAACAGAGTGTAGGTACGCACTTACTCCTCAGCGTGTCGAGATTGGATTTCTTCCACCATGCAGGTTTGGAACGGTTGTCCCAGCAGCGGAGCAAGTTTAGGATTTTGATTCCCCACGGAATCTAGGCATATGATTTGGTATCCCCTCAGGGTTTAAAGCGGTGATTCATTCCCCAAGCAGGGTCAGAGAGGTTTCCTCTCATTGTCTAATCCCCGGTAGGTCGGATTTGTGATCTTCAGCAGAGCAGTTACTCTTCCCCGCAGAGTGAGGTTACTCCCTGAGAATTATTATTCTTTATCCTTACCAGAGAAAGTGTGGGATAATTTCCCAGCCAATCTTATTCAGTTATCCCCCAGCTGAGTAATCCTCGGTAGGTCGGATTTTTGATCTTCGGCAGAGCAGGATTGTTCCCAGAAGTGTGCTTTGTACCCTAGAAGGACTTCGGTGTTCTAGGAGGCCATTCAGGGCTGATTTCCCAGTAAAGTGAAGTTAATCTCAATGGTTGATTTTTATCCCATGTGGAGTCATTGATTTCCCCAGTAGGTTAGACTTATCTCCAGCGTTTGGTTGTCTTTCCCCGGTCGGGTCGTCTATTCCCCCAAGAGAGTTGTATCTTGGAAGCTCGTTCAGGGCATTTTCTCTCAGCAGGATTTGATTTGATCTCTGGCAGAGTAGAGTTATTTGTTTAGCATGTTGTGATATCTCCCCAGTAGAGTGGATTTGTTCTCCCCAGCCGAGTCGGGCGATCCCTAGAAGAGGTGTATTCTGGTAGGCCATTCAGGGCACTTTCCCTAGTAAAGTTTGCGTTGATCCTCATCAGGGTGAATTTTTGTTCTCGCCAAAGCAATATTATCCAGGAAAGTTCTTTTTAGGAAGGCCATCCAGGGCTTGTTTTCCCCAGCATAAGTCCAATCATAGTTGGCATGTTCCATCTCCCCAACAGGGTGGCCTTTATCCCTTCAGCATTTATTTTGCTGATTCGGTCCTGGTGCATCTGCATTGTGCATAGCATTCTCATAAACGCGTAGCATTTCCATTTCCTATGGAGCATTACGTCATATTCAAACATATGCATTTGAAACATAAGTCAGGTTGTTATCTCTGTGTTTTCAGGTGTATCTCCAACGGATGGTTGACTCGTTTTTGCCCGTATGGTGTCCAGACCATGGCAATTTGTGTCATATTCTCTAGCCCGTACAGGTATCCAGACCTCAGTAAAAGATTCTTGATGGATGTGTTTCATCTTATCATGTGCTTCCCAACAGATTTGCTTGGTTAAGCTTCTCTTTTTCCTCCCACCAGAGTTGCTTGTTTAAGTTTCTCTTTCCCCAACGGAGTTCTCTTGTGAATTGTCGTTAGAAGTTTATCAATTGTATGTTGATCTGGCCTTCGGGTTCGATGCTCGCTTCTATTTAGAGAATGTCTGCTTGGATTAGCAGATGATCTCAACTGCGTGTTGATCCGGTCTTTCGGTTCGATGCTCACTTTTATTTAGTGAATGCCTGCTTGGATTAGCAGATGATCTCAACTGCGGGTTGAGCCGACCTTCGGGTTCGATATCTGTTTCATTTAACAGATGCCTAACGGCGAGGTCGATGTTTCTTCTCTGCTTCGGGTTGAGCCGAACTTCGGGTTCGATGTCTGTTTTTATTTAACAGATGCCTGACGCCGAGGTCAAATGTTTCTTCTCAGCTTCGGGTTGAGCCAGCCTTCAGGTTCGATGCCTATTTTTATTTAACAGATGCCTGACAGCGATGTCAGATGTTTTTTCTTAGCTTCAGGTTGAGTCGGCCTTCGGGTTCGATGCCTGGCAGTGATGTCAGATGTTGCTCTCAGCTTCGGGTTGAGCCGGCCTTCGGGTTCGATGCCAGTTTTTATTTAACAAATTCCTGGCAGCGATGTTAGATGTTTTTTTTCTCAATTTCGGTTTGAGCCGGCCTTCGGGTTCGATGCCTATTATTTCAATAGATGCCTGATGGTGATATCAGCTGATCTTTTCGACGTAATGTCGTTGCCTGCGTGTTAGCAGATGTTTCTTCCGACTGCGTGTCGAGGTTTTCTGATTGATAATCAATTAGTTTGTTGCCATTGCAACTATCGATTCAGTTATTTCCGAATCTTTTTGTTCCATCATAGTTTGCAGTTCTATTTCTGCGGTTGACAAATTTCCGGGTTCTTTGGTATTCAACCGTCTTTTACCTTGATTGTTTGAAAGCCGTTCACTTTTCACTCAGTCAGGTCCAAGTCGCTTGAATAGGGGCAACTATTGTACCCCAAAATTTGCCCAACTTTTTCTCTCTACTTGGCTTATGTTTCATTGCATTCTTTAACATTTGCATTTTGCATAGCATTGTCTTTTGCAGGGGATCAAGGGAAGTGTGCCATGCAAGAGGAGGTTATCAAGGGTTTCAAGCTCAACCAGGAGTGCTTATTCAAGTTATCTAATGCTTACAATCATCAAGAAGTGGTCAAAGCTCTCTGAGAGAGAAGATTGACAAGCTTTGCTTACCTCCTATCTTGGAGGGTAATTGAGGATCATCAGGGGTTCACAAGGCCATGGTTATGGATAAGAGGTGTTTTAGAAGCTCATTGAGTGCTTTTGAAGTCATTGTAGAGCTTATATATGTATTCATTTATTTTGCAAGAGGTTGCAGTCAAGGGTTGTGCACCTAGGGTTTCATCTGCTTAGTTCAAGGTCAACTGTGAGCTTGAAGGAGTTGGAGACTTGGTTCCAAGTCTTTGGAGTCATGGGAAGTCATGTTGATACATCTAGGATGTCATGCCAAGTTCAAATCAAGGAGAATCAAGAGTCTAAGAAGTTACTAAATTAGGGTTTCAGTGTAAAATCCCCTTCTTTAGTGCCTAACTTCAAAGGCCATTTACCTCAAGATACAAGTTCTATCTCATTTTTATGTAAACATGAGACTTGTAGGGAATGTTATAATCTTTCTTTTGAGTACTAGAACTCATCCATTGGGTTTGTGGAAGTCAAGTTATGATGCCATCAAGTTATGGGTCTCAGATGAACATATTTTTCAGTCAACCCACTTCCAAAGCACTTTTAACCTAGACTCATGTATCTTATCAACTTTTGATGAACATGAAAGTTATTCCTCATGATCATAGATTTTCAAAAAGTCCTATAAGTCCTTGATATCATTTGTGGAACTCAAGTTATGAAGCTTGCAAGGCAAGGGTATTTTGGGAAACTTTGATTATAGGGCATTTTCATTATGGGTCATTCTCATGCACTTAAGTACTTCAAATGGAACTTCAACCAACATGAAATTTGATACAAATGACTTCCATTACATCATGAAACTCAATATTGGCATGAATTAGGCATGCTTATGGACATTGGTGGAGAAATTCAAGTGAAAATGCAACTGTAAAGGGTGATTTCAATTGAACAAGTTATAGGTCTTTTTCATGCCATGTTTTGATCCAATTGTGTCCTCAATACTCCAACAAGCAAAATGCAAAAATTCCTTTTGGTGGTAATGAGGAAAATCATGTGGAGTTCAAGCTTCCTACACAAGAAAGTTTCACATCCAAACTTGCAATTTGGACCACAAACAAAGCCCACTCCAATCCCAATGTGTAATTCAAGTTCTCAGCTGCAAAACCAAATGAAATTCAAGTGTGTATGCATTGGTTTTCACGTGTGCGTGAGAAAATCATAATTTTTGGGCATTTTGCAAAATCAACCAAACAAGGCTTCATGGGCCTGTAATTCATTTCCATATCCAACATATAAAAGCTCAAAGTTAGAAAGGAGCTCTAAAAAGTTCATTTTAGAGCCAGAGCAAGAGAATTCAGTTTTGGAAACTTGAGAGAGAATTCAAAATCGTGAATCCAGATTCAGAGCATTTCAACTCAAATTGAAGTAAGCTTCATCTTCCTCAAGCTAATTGGAGTATATCTGCACATTTTGGAGCAAGCTAGCACTCAATTGAAGCACCAAAGGAGTGTCTCCGTTAGGTTAGCTTCCAATCCTTTTTCTCTCATGTTAGGCACTAATTTAGGTCATTGTTGGCTGCATCTGAAGCCCTACCTCGTGTAGGCAATGTTTGAGTGCTCGATTGTGATGTTTGATGAAGTTTGCAGATGTACATTCCAAACTTGATCTGTTCGATTCTCATAATTTAGTCGTGTTTAAAACAAATTAACCATGGATTTGGAATGTACATGAGTAGAGCTTCAATTTGGTATAAAATTTGGCATGATTTGGTGAAGTTTGTTGACATGAACTCCGACCACCTCGCCAAAGAAGATGATCGGAGCTAGGGCTCCGGCGTCTGGTTCAAACTCAGGTGGTCTGACGTGTGCTTGTTTGACTTGTTGACTTGATCATATGTGTGGTCCAGATTTGATTGACCCTGCGTGCATGGAGATTGACTTCCACGTCAATTAATGATATGCAGCGTTTGATTCAGTTTGCTGAGTTGAGTGGATCTGGGCTCAAGTTGCTATTTGCACACCCTATTTGATCAGCCCATTGATTCTCAACGTATCTCATTGCTATTTGCACCATTTCCATTTTAATTGTTTTATTTTATTTTAATTTCATTTCTTTTTTGATTTTAATTAATTAAAAATACTTCCAATCATGATAAAATTCAACCAAAAATATTTTCTAACACTTTAATGTGTTATTTAATTTTCCATATTTTTTAATTTCATTTTCCATTTATTTTTCAATTAAATTTGAATTTAATGATTGGAAGGGTTTTTAAGTTGCTTTTCATTTGTTCTTGTTTGATTTTGTTGACCAATTGAAACTACCAATGAATGAGACTTCTTCCTCATTTTGATAATGAGTTGAGGTGTCTTAGAGGATGGTTTTGGTCAATGTTTAGCTTCTTTTTGGTTGACTTTCATTTCCATTTGTTTGACCCTCGACAACCCTCCTTTAAAGTGGAGCACCCTAGTGGATCAATTCCTTTGGTGATGCTTTGATTGGACTTTAGTTGTGTTGTTTTGGCCTCTGGTTTCCAACATCTTTGTGAGCTTTATGCATTTTATTTGGCTTTTATTGAATCATTTTCCTATTTTTGGTGTACCTTGCAAGTCAAGTCACCCTAAGGATGGTTCACACATACTAGTTGACCTAGTTCTTGTGGGAGATGACCCTTGTGGATCCCATATGCTTCCAACTCCTCTTGATTCACATTTCTAACATGTTGAAGTGGTTGATTGCAAATCTATAGGTACTAAAGTTGGTTGGTTTATGTTGTAAGTTTCATTTGTTTAAGGCTTTCCATTTGGTGTTGAATGTTGAAAGTGCTTAGAACTTAGGTTCTTTACCATGCCTTATCTTGCAACTTATTTTGGCTTACTTTCTTCTATTTGCCAATTCTCTTCTCTTGTTCTCACTTCTGTCCTAGGACCTTGGGGACTCATCCAAGTTGATTTGCTGCCTTTGATTTTCACTTTGAGTTTGACTTGGATGAGAGGCCACTTTGAGAACTTCTTTTGGTTTCTTTCTTGCATGATCATTTTGATGTTTATGGTTGAGATTTCATTTGATGTTGCTTACTGCCCAAGCTTGTTCTCCCATCCTCATCTTGATCATGTCTTCTTTTCTTTCTTATTTGCTTGCCTCTTGGTTTAGTGATTGATGTGCAAGTGGTTCTAGGAATTCTATTTCTCCCATTTCATCTCACTTTTGGCTTGGACTTGTTTAAGTTCTTTGGTTTGCTTTCCTTCTTTGTTTTGCGTACTTTTGGTTGCTTGAAGAGGTTGAGATGTGCTTGTGGAGGTTGTTACCCCACACTTTTTTCCTCCCTCTCCTTCTTTGTGTTGCATTGCATGTTTGCATCCTTTTCTTCTTTCACTTGTTCTTCTTCTTTTGTCTTCCTTTGCCATGTTCCCTCAGGACCTCTAATCTTTCTTGTTCAAGATGGATTATAATAGACCTTAGGTGTGAATCCAAGCATGATAACATTAGGTTAGTCTTCCCTTTTCATCTCAATCATAGGTGTACATTGCATGATAACATTAGGTTGAGTTTAGTCTCCCTTTTAAAGTGTGTCTTCTCTTCTCATCTCAAAACTTCTTTAAAGCACATAATAAAGGATAATGAGTCTTGTACACTATGAGCCTTAAGCATTTTAGAAATTATGATTGGGGGGCCTCCTCTCAACTGTCTAGAGTGTTAGAGTATGTCCTTTGGACGATATGCGACGCATTCGCTCCTAAGTCATAGTCTTTAGTGCAACATGAGTTACAAACTTAACTCAATTCACTTCTTGTTTAAGAAACACAAAACAAAACATCAAACATTTTTATCCCTCGGGATTATTTGGAAAATCATTTTCAGAAAGTGTGTGTTATGTCTTGGTTCTACCGCAAACAGGTAACGCCTAAGTCTCCAATGGTCGAGCAGCATACACCTAACTGCTAGAACTAAGGTTTAGCCCTACTCAGGTAAAACACTTAACCAACCTGTGGTTGTGTTAGCCCAAACTACGTTTTCTCTAATTTCTCGTACCGGACGAGGATACGTAGGCACAAGACGGCGATGCCTTGGCGAGCAACCTTCCCCACCTTTCACCTGTAGTTTTTCAAACTACGTTGACTCTGACTTTCCCATTGCACGAGGGAGTACGTAGGCATAGAGCGGCGATGCTCTATCGAGTATCTTTTCTTTTCTTTTGTCCCTGTGACCTGTATCTTAGATAGTTTAACACCCTTTTAGATAGATAACAAGCGTGGATCCCGTTGAGTACAGCGGATGTGAGGGGTGCTCATACCTTGCCCTTGCATAACCGACTCCCAAACCCGATATTTGGTTGCGATGACCTTGTATTTTCCTTTTTCATAGGTTTTCTCTGATCGTTTCCTTTTCCTCTGTTGGGATAAATAACGAACGGTGACGACTCTTCTGTATTTGTCGGCCCCTCTTCGCAGCAACACGACATCACCCTCTGTTCATATTCATACTCATACATATTGCATGCGCATCATTTGTTGTGCATAACATGTTGTTGTGCATAACATGTTGTTGTTGCATTGCGCATTTTTCATTTGTGTCGGTGCTTCCTTGATCTTCGGTGATGTTCTCCCCATAGAGCATGTGTGTCCTCTCTCCATTAAAGTGTCGACCCGTAAGAAGAAAATGACTATCTTTGTTAATTCCCCACTGAGTTGATGCCTTATGAAAGATATTTGTTTTAGCCTTCCTCCCTAATTCATTTGTCTGGATGGAACTAATCCCCAATTGAGATATTTCCTCACCGAGTAGAGTCTTGTTTGGTCGTTTCTCTCTAGTTTATTCCTGGATTGATCTTTGGTCCCTTGCAAGTTTATTATCTGTATTAGCCTACCTTTTCCAGTAGTAGATAATATTCCTCTCGTTTTGGTTGATTACCTTGGTTTAAACACCACTTGTATGGTAGTAGGTAATTCTACCTTTGAGCTTATTGCCTTTGCTTCTATCTGGTAATCGGTAGCAGGTAATATTTATCCCTTTTTGGTTGAGTGGCCCTTTGTACTCTACCAGTAAACTGGTAGTTGACAATACCTTTCCCCGACGGAGTCTCGTTTTGGTGGAACTATCTTTTTGGTTGGTTACCTTGTTGTGGCTATCACTTGGTTGATAGTTGGTAATCTTTCCATTCGAGTTGGTTGCCTTGTCGTTATCACTTAGTTGATAGTTGGTAACCTCTCCCTTTTTTGAGTTTATTACCTTTGTCGTCCTGCCCTTAGTTGGTAGTAGGTAATTTTCTCGTATCTTTTGAGATTATCACCTTTGTTGTCCTGCCCTTTGTTGGTAGTAGGCAATATTTCTTGTATCCTTTTGGTTGATTACCTCGTCGTAACTATCACTTGGTTGATAGTTGGTAATCCCTTTTCTTTTGAGCTTATTACCTTTGTCGTACTGCCCATTTAGTTGGTAGTGGGTAATATAGATTGGTTGATTACCTTGTCGTAGCTATAACTTGGTTTATAGTTGGTAATCCCTCTTGACTTTTGAGCTTATTACCTTTGTTGTCTTGCCCGTTAGTTGGTAGTAGGTAATATAGCTTGGTTTGGTCACCTTGTCGTAGCTATAAATTTGTTGATAGTTAGTAATCTCTCCCTTTTTCGAGTTTATTAGATTTGCCGTCCTGCCCTTAGTTAGTAGTAGATAATATTCCTTATATCTTTGAGATCATTACCTTTGTCGTCCTGTCCTTTGTTGGTAGTAGGTATTTTTTTCTCGTATCCTTTTGGTTGATTGCCTTATTGTAGCTGCCTCTTGTTAGGTAGTTGGTGATCTTTCCTTTTGATCATGTTATTACAGAGTGTCTGGTAGTAGATGATATTTTCCCTAGCAGAGATTTTTTCCTCCCTGTAAGGATGAGTTTTCCCTCTTTCATTTCTGGTGTTGGTAATTTCCTTCAGTTGGAACCTAACTCTTTAGTTTTCTCCTACGGAGTCCGTTCTCTTTTCTTTTTCTCCCCAATTTTTGTTTGTCTCCTGTAGCATTTTCTCCCCATATAGGTCTTGTGTCTGCATACCATTTGCATAATCATATCATTTCATGGTCTCTTAGGGACAAAAATTGGGTTTACTTGTTATATTTAAGTCTCTTCTATCTCGTCGAGACAAAGATATTCATCTTCATATCTCCAGATAGAAGAAACTTAAATAGGGGCAGATGTAATACCCTAATTTTTACCTCTAAGATCCCACATATCATTTGCATCTCTTACTACTAACAAGATCACCAAGCACCCATGTTTTCTTATTTGTTTATGTTTATGTTTACTAACCTTAATCAAAATACCAAAAATATGTTTGTTTTCTCTTTACTAACTTTTTCAGGAAGAATGTGGATCAAGAATATCAAATACCAATCCCTCAGCTCAATGAAAGTCATTCGAAAAAAGTCAAAGTTGATCTGCAAACAATTCAAAATCATTTGATCAAGAGTTTCCCAATATTTGATTGACTATTATTCAAGAGATTTTAAGGTTCATGTGTTTATTTCCATGCCTTCTTTGACAAGTCAGAAAAATTGAGCCAGAGCCAAAACAACACGTTAAAAGGTCATTTTCACACTTTTTCACTGTGTTAATCGATTAACACATTTGTACATGCAAATGGTTAATTGATTAACCAATGCATTTTTTGTGAAAATGAGCCAAATCCAAAGTCTGTAGCATTTTGGCATGAAATTCATTTGTTTCCTCATGAGAATATTCTAGATCACCTCGTTTTAATTCCCCTACCTCATCATAATTAATTCCCACCATACACCTTCATTAATCACCATTTGATCTTGATTTTGCCTCCAAATTCAAATTTCAAGCCTAATTTTGGTTCCAAACCAAATTCCAAACCACCAAAATTTCCAAGCCTAAATTCTATAAATATAGGCCTCATTTCATTCATTCTACAAGCTTTTGAGAGCCAAAGTCACCTTTTCAAATTTCCTTCTCATTCTCTCAATTTCCTTCAACCACCAAATTCACTAAAGCTATTTCTTCCTTTGAAAGTTAGTAAGTTCTTCATTGGAACTTACTAAATTTTGAGATAAAACCTTCATCCAATCACTTTTTCATCATCAATTTTTGTATATTAAGACTTTGGAGTGTGGTTCTTGAAGTTTATTTGAAGCATTTTCAGATTTAAAGTGGTAAAACCTTATTCCACCATTGTTGTGCTTGATTCATCATCTAAAATGTGATCTATTGTTGATTCTTATTGCTTGATCATTGGATCTCGCAAAATGTGTTTTATTGGTGTTATTTGTTATTGTTTTACTTGAGTTTCCGTACTAATTTGCATTCATGATCATGAGATGTTTGAAAAAATGATTGGATCATGAATGCTGAACTTTTTTTTCAAATTTTGTTGTTGTCATAACATTGTTAATCGATTAACACATTTGCATATACAAATGGTTAATCGATTAACACATATGCATAGAAATGATATACACATTTGCACTTTTAAAGGTCCTATTCCTCTTTAAATTCAATGGACTTAGGGTGTAGATGAAGTTGGATAAATATTCACTAATTTAAATCTATCTTTAAAGTGAATCGTTCAATTCATTTTAGGTGCTTTGAGATAATGATATGTTTACTGCTTTAATCCACCAAGATGAGTGGTTGAACTTAAATATGGAAGAATTTTAGAATTATGATTCAATTTAGCTTTCCCTTCCTCTCTTCTTTTTATTTTGATTGATGGAAATCTTTAAAATCATTGGAACTTTTTTAAGTTCTTGATTAAGATGAGATCATTACCTATTTTCTTTTCGTGCGGTATTGCTTTCGAAGAGTGATCTACATATCACTTCTCTAGCATGCATTAGCACTAACATTTTTATCGGCCGACCTCAAAATAGTTGTGGCTTATATATAAGTTTGACTACAATTGCTTAGCATAGTGCTAAATTGTCATGAAATTGAAAAATCGTTGTGATTTGTAAGCGAATTATCAGTCTCCTATTCTTCCACGACGTAGTTTGAAATAGATTGGATTTCTCTTGTTACCCGGAGGGGTTAGTTGGCATAGTCTTTGATTTTATCCGAGTTGGATCCCTCCCTATGGTAATGTATGAGACCATGTTTTCATTCTTATGGATGTTTAGTCGATCATTTTCGAAAACACAACAAAACTTGTTCTCTTATTTTGGATCACTATTTCTCTATATTATATATTAATTGTGTTATGTTTATGCTTCCTTCTCGCTCCATGTATCTCTTTATTTTTTATGCTTTATGTTACCATATCATATTATTTGTTTATGCTTCTGTCATTTTCCCTTTGCCCACTTGGACCATTTTTTTTATATATTTATGCCCTTTTTCTTTTGTCCATTTGGACCAAAAACATTAATAAAGGCTTAAACCTCTAAAAAACTTGTTCTCTTAATTGTGGACTATGTTTACTATCCTTTGCATTGGAAATGGAACTTTGGACTTAGAACTAGGATCTTAACCAATGCTTGGAAGTTTGTGATGGTAAACCTTGGTTTTGGGTACTTTGAGTTCTCTTTTGAAGACATATCTTGATCAAGGCCCAATCTAAAGGAAGGAATTCCTATGTTATGGAGCTTGCTTGTGTAGTTAGATCGTTCTTATCCTTAGATTTTATATTTTGCAATAGGATAGTCACTTCTTCTCCACCCCTTTCTTCAATTTTCAAAACCTTCTTGTTTTCAAAGTTAAATCTCTTTCATAAAAAACCTTAACTTTGGTCAAGTGATTTTCAAACTTTATTTTCTTTAATAAATGTCAATCAATGTTAATCATATTTTGACTAATTTTCAAAAGACATGAAAAATACAAAAACTCATTCAAACTTTTTGTGCCTTTGTGCACTTTTTCTTTTAAAACTTTTCAAAAACTTTAGATATGAGTCATTTTCATAGTCGAGATGTTGAGTGATAAACTTGTTGATTTTAATTCAAGCAAAATCCTCCATCTTTTGGTGATGCAAATATTGTCTTATACTTGTGGGTGACTAGTCGAAGTTTTCTCCTTAAAATGACAACTTGTCTTTACATTTAAAAATCAATCAAAATAAACCTTTTTTTATTTGTACCACAAACTACGGGGTTTTGATCCTACATTTCACTTTGTGGGTACGTAGGCATGAGGCGATAAGTCTCTCTAAACATAAAAAATATAAAAAATATTCTCTTCTCATCTCCCGATATCTTTTCAAACAAAACTTTTCAAACCAAAAAGCGTAGATATTTCAAAGGGTTCCTATAGAGTACTATAGACGTTTTGGGTGCTAACACCTTCCCTAAGCGTAACCAACCCCCTTACCCAGTCTTTGTTTATCTGTTCTTGTTTAAAACTTGTTTAGGTTTTGTTTGCTCTTTTTCCTTTCCTTCTTGGGTAAAATTAAAGTGCAGTGGTGACTTTTACATTTTGAGTTAAGTTAATCAATAGCTTACACTCATAAATTTCTCCGCTACAACAGAGATTCAATTTCCTGCAACACAAATTTTGTAATTTCCACTCTTCGCTTAACAAACTGAGTAGTGGTGAAGAATCTCTCTAAGAATTTGTCCTTGATCTATTTCCATGTCCTTATATTTCTATTTGTAAGACAAAGTAACCAATCTTTAGCTCTTCCAATCAGCGAGAAACTAAATAACCTCAGCTTTACTTGGTTTTCGGTGGCCTCACTTGGCCTGTACACCGAAGATGTTTCGTAGAAGCATGCGAGATGCTCCCACTGGTCTCTAATCACATTCTCGTTGAACGGATCATATCTTAAACTTGAAACACATAATTCTTTATACCAAAGTTAGTGGGGTCTGCTGGTACAAACCCTCTAGAAACATTTCCTTCATAAGTTCTTTTGCAGTAGTCCCCCATAGTGGGTGTAGGTGGTGTAGGTGCCATGGTGATTTCCTCTTCAACGTCTGAAGAAATCAATAAGTTGTCTTCTACTAAGATCCTTTAAGCTATAGTTTCTTCTCTAAACGCTCTCTTGATGGCACATGCAGTTCTTTCAAATTCTAAATCAAATGGTGACAATGTCGATCCTGAGTTGCGCATACACAGACAAGAAATACCTCAGTATCATTATAATTAACGAGAAAATAAAAAAAAACTAAATAAACAAACATTGCACAAGCTTTGCCTTGTTGAAATTATCAACAGTCCCCGACAATGGAGCCAAACTTTTGTTGACTTCTCGGCATGTGTATTGATAATGTCGAAGTAATAAAAAGATCGAATCCACATGACTGCTATTTAACAAGACACTATTGTGAAATGTTTAATAAGTACTAATTGGGGGGGGGGGGGGGGGTTCGAGTTTTAACTGCAAAAGAAAATAAAGTGTTCAGTCAATAATACGAAAGCGGTCAGGTTTTGTATATAATCCCCTATTTCTTTACTATTGATGTTCGATATATTACATGAATGATATTATCACTATAATTCCACGAAAAATTAACAAAACCGCTATACCAAATCCTTGGTGTGTAGCTCATTAATCTATACTCAGAGTTTTCTATCCCTAGTCCATCAGCGTAAGCAAGATTAGGCAATGCAATAGAACGTTAATTCCTAAACCACTACTTGAGGTCTCCTATCCCTATTCAACCGACGTAAGCACAATAATTATCCTAGGTCTAACATATAGACTAATGGTCAGTATTCCATATGTGTTCAAATTCAAATTAAAAGAGTATCTCACATAAAAAGCATTAAGCACAACGTGCAACTGAATAGAATTACAACTCAAATTATTCATGCAATAGCAAATCAAACATATGCCCCAACAATATTAAAATAGGTTCATCACGCAAAACCTAACCTAGAGAGAATAGCTACTCATAATGCAAATTATAATACCAAATACAAATAAGAGGTTTGCATCAGAAATCCCTTGAATAATTGGCCTCCAATGGCTTCAAATGCTTTCCAAATATGCCTTATGGTGTTGTAAATCCTCACTTGCAGTGTAAAATCGCAAAATCCTTGGAAAGTACCAAACTTACCATTTTAAAGTAGTCATAATGGATCAGAAACACATCAAAAAAGCCCAGAAAAGTACCATCGGGCGTGTTATAACTTGCATCGTGCACGATGTTGACTTTGCTTTTCTATCACGCGCGACAATTCAAGTAGCTGCACGTATTTGTTTTTTTTTCACTTGTTTTTCACTATGTACTTATTTCTTCATATTTATTCCTTTTTGCATCTTTCTTTGGCCTTTATTCCTTATTTTTTTCCTCCTCTTTAACTTGTTTTGATCTATTTCTTCGACCGAAAACATGCGATGACAGAGTGTCGTCGCTACCCTTCTTTTTTTATGTGGAATATTAGACAAAACTGCAACCACAAAGCATACTAAGAACACATAACTCCAAATCGAACCAAAAGCTTTGATACCAGTTGTTGAAAAAAAAGCAAAGCATATAGAAAAAAAGAGGAACATAGTCATAATACAAGAACATGACGTGGAAACTCTGAAACTAGAGAAAAAACCATAGTTATTGTCAATAGACAACCAGAGAATAACATTATGTGAAAATTATTACAATACATAATATACCCTCAACTAAACTAGGTCCCTAATACACCCACATCCTCCAAAACAAATATTTAACTACATATCACAGCATTATAATATAAGACTATAAGAAAACAAAGAAAGTCAAATACAAGCTTAAAGTGCTTTTGACTGGTGCATCTTAGAATAAAAAACTTGAATCCTATATATAGCATTGGACCCCATCTTCCTTCACAAAAATAAGCAATGTGAGATTTCAAAGAACTTGTATCTTATATATAGCTCTAGACACGCTATTCATTGACAAAACTAAGCGATATGCGACTCCTTCAACATGTATATTTTCAACCACCTCCAATAATCAGTTGTATGATATATTTGAAAGTTCTGAAATGATTCGATTTTCTCCAAAAAAAATCGTGTCTATTGAAAAACTAGTATGTATGATATTGTTCTTCTTGTAGAAGTGGCTTTTAGGTAAGACCTCATGCCACTCTTGTACTTTTACAAGTGGATGGTGGAACTTATTTTGTGCTTAAGTCCTTAGTTGATTTTTATGTTGGTAAGGATGGATTCATCTATGCTTGGATTTATGGTTGGTATTTTTATGTTGCTTTCCACTATGATATTGATTTAAGTTATGCTCTTGTTTTGTTTGGTAGCTAATGTATTCGGTTAATTGAGTAGTTTCCTTGTTGTTAGCTTCACACTTGTTGTGGACTGTGTTTTATTTTTTTTTCTATTTTGCACGAACTCAAGCACCCATTGTACTTCCCTTGTTGACTTCTTTTACCATTGAAAGCCATAAAACTGTTAAACATACTTATAATCATTATTTGGAAAACCAAAAAAGATACTTAACCATTTTGAAATTGTGTTATAGATACTCCAAAACAATTAACAAGAAAAAAATTAAGTTGCAAATTTCTGTCACATCTACACACTCCTAAACAAATAAGTGATGGGTCATCATGAGGGGGATGCATTCACATTAGGTCAAACACTCACCTAAAGATCAAAAATTCACCCAAAAAAGTGAGAGAGACACCACATATTCACCCAAAACCTTAAAGTGATAGGTGTATGGGTCCTCTTACTTATAAAGTGCTTAACCTCCACTTTTCTAAGCAATGTGGGACTTAAAACTCACACTTGTTTCTCAACACAACTCACACTTGTTTTTCAACAATCTCCTTCTCAAGTGTGAGTCTGTCCACTATGCTCCTCCTCAAGCAGAAGCGTTTTTTTCATCCATGTGATTGTAATGCCGTTGACAGACACCCTTATCTCATCATGGAACTTCAACGGAACACATCGTCTGACCACCATGTGTCGCACCCTAATTTTTGACCGTAAGATCACACCTCTTTTTTTTTGCGCGTCTTCTTTTGTTATTTGACTTTAATGTTTTGCGACTAACCAACTTGTGCAGATTGCAGTAATTCCAAATATAGATATCATTCATTCTCAATTGCAAGGACGTGGGCAATTGACCTTATTCAGAGGGATTATGGGTTTTATTGGTTTTGTCAAACATCCTTTAAGAGCTCCGTTGTTTACTCCTGAAGAGAATTAGGGTCTTGGGGACGTGCATGACCATTTAAGGAATGGCCATGGCTTTTATGACAAGTGGATTTTCAATTGGGTTTTTTTTAAGGATCCTCTCAACGAATGCCGCAGGTTCACTTTGACTTAAAATTCATTAGAGAACTTAAGCCCGGTATAATGAATTTTCATTTCAAGATTTCAAAGGTTCCAATTGTCATTTCGAGTTCAAGCACGGGATTTACGCTTTATTGGAGGAATTCATAGGGAGTTCTCAAAAGTTCGGATTAATGCATTACAAGGTTCCAATCAAATTACGAATCAAGTTGCAAGGCTTCCTTTTTTGCAAGTTCATGAGTTTTGTTTACAAAGAGTTATTTCTATTTCGCCATGGAAAGTTCACCATGATCACAAGGCCCATTCCATGTTCTCTTATAATAAAAGGCCTCAAGCGTCAAAGGCATTTTTTTCGCCAAACTGAAGATATCATGCTTAAAAGGATTAACGAAACATAATTTAATATTTGACAATCCAACAACATGAAGCGGTGATGTAGAATCATTTAGGAGAAAGTGTTTTTAAGACCAAGATGTGTTAGTAATAATGGACTTGATACATAGTTTGTTCGTTGCCATGGACCTGTGAGCCAAGGTATTATTACTTACAAATCATCACTTAACTAAAATGACTACAGGTTATCATAAATTTACATATGCAAAGGGAACAGATCCTGCTCCTACCGCCAGTTGGTCCTTGCACCATAATTCCTCTAAGCGAACCGCATAGGCGTTATTCCACTATCCAAATGCTGCGAAGAGGCATGAAGAAATGCAAATTGTTGAAGGGCTTCTTCACAAACAGAGTTGAGACCGAACAAAACGTCAACGACGACGCCGCAACTCACGTTGATTGATAGATGACAATCCTATTCAGCATATACAAACTCATCATGAACCAGTTCCGGCAACCTGCAACGTCACTCCTCCATTTGGTGGTGCTCGAACAAGGAAAGCATCCATTCACTCTGATGCGGATGAAAACGAAGAAGGAAAGCATCCATTCACTCACCATCATCAAGCATATTCTTGACGGTCTCCAAGCGTCTTCATTGTACTTCCAAATGGTCCAGACATTCAAAATGGGAATCAAGCTTGTTGTGTTCTTCCAAGATAGACCTGAAACCAAATCAACCAAAGAAGATCGAGTCACCGCCATCTTTTAAGTTACAACATATCTAAAGAAACATAAAGCAACTAATAAACAGAAACAACGCTTATTACCCCGAAGATGTTGGGGAGCAGCCTTGCTGTTTTGAGACAAATATCGGCACCACCGTGGGAACTGGCAGACATCCGGTAACTCTTTTTTTTTGAACTGGATGACTCGAAGCTTCTAAGAAGATTAAAGTGCGGTTTCGAAGTAGCCAACCAATGTTAAACATGCAGACATAGTGGCTTAAACACTGTCCAAAGCAAGTCACCGACATCGTTCTACGACTCCTCAAAAAAACATGTTGAAAACACAGAGCTTCGCAAATGACTCGTGAGCATAGTAATCAAGAGCTAAATCTGAGCCCTTGTTAAGAGAAGGTTTTCACTAAATGAATACCTGAGCAACAATTTACCGTATCACCATTTCAAGTTGGTTTGGCCCATTGCAAGTCCTGCTTATTTTCACAACAGAGTCTCGAAAAACCGCGAGATGAGCCAACGTTCATGACAGTGATAATTTGAAGATAATCATTGAGATTGGAGTGCAGAAACCAAGTTTTATGTTTGAATCCCAACAAAATTGGAGGTTGTGGCAAGTGAAACAAATGTGATACGAGGCACCGTGCATCTCCCTCCGATAAAGTTCTCTTGAATCCCAAATCGCACTAGTACCCGCACCACCACTTGACAGTCAATTTGGGATGCATTGCCCCCTCCTTCTCTCGTTCAGACCAAGAAAAGCCTAACTGACCTGCATCAAACAAAGTCAAGCGAGAGTGTCAAACCATCAAGCCAATAATTAACCCGACACTCTAAAAGAAGAAAGCGATAAATAAAGAACCGCTTTCACATTCATTGATTCGGCCTGCTCCTTTTGGGTTCATGTCATATGTGTTCATCAGCCACTTTCTCAAATGATACAGAATGAGGAGAATAACATATAACAGGTTAAGTACCCACGACAACATCGAATACGTCAAGGTTACGCACTTACCAGAAATGAAATCGAATGGCCGGGGTGATAAGCTCCAACTGCAATAAAGCATTCTCGACAACAAAACGGGATATTAACTTTCGATTCAGAACACAAAACAACAGGAATTACCAACAAGCACGAACCAGAAACATCAACAACTCGATTCACATACTCCTAATACCAATTCGAAGCTCCCATTAACTGGTGCCAGAGTTTCTCACATGAGGGATCCCTTCTGCAGTGGCTACACTCCAAAGTGACGTTTTTTTTCCTGAAAATTAAAGTATCAGATCAAGGTTTTAGTCCATGATGAAACACGATAAAAACATGGTGATACTCATTAAAGCTGCAATATCAAATTCATGAACATGTCTGTCTCAAAAGGAAAGCATTCTTAGAAGTTCAATGTGAATCAAAGCAGACTAAAACGAAAATGGAATTAATTCAGATTCCTCAAAAAATCAATCACCTTCAATTCCTTCCAAAAACGACCCAACACGATCTGTCCAGAATAGAAACTCCATAACTCACTCTTCAATTCACATTATTCCCTGCAACCCTATATAATACTCCCATCAGAAAGACAAGAGAGAAGATCGGAGAAGACACCCTATTCATAGCAACACAAAATTCCCAGCCATCCTCAAAAATACACAAAAAAACTCGCAACCCTGTGCTTCAATCTCAGCGTCAAAAATCCAAAACCTGTAAATTGCAACAATGACAAACACACAAAAAATCACACAAACAGAACCTCAGAAAATCCCAAATTCGAGTATCCTAAGAAAATAATTTGATAAAAGGATAAGGCATAAGGGTTTATCTTTTCAGCGGAACCCTCCGACAAACTTCGTTGTAACCACCCTCACGAACCGCAAGCCCGTCGCCGGAAAACCCTACCGTAGACCACCTGCTTTGCGAAGCTCCATCGTCTTCCACGCTCATAGCCGAAAATACCATCATCATCAACCGAAACCTGCAAAACCACTTGAACGTGAGTTTTCTTTTTTGTTTGATTGATAGTTTGTTTTGTTTTCAGATGCGTTCGAAAAGATTGAGAAGAAGAAAAATCGCAAGAAGAAGATGACGAAAAGGGAGGAGTGGAAGTTGCAGAAGGCAAGAGAGAGTGAGAAGCAGAGAAGAATGGCGTAGGTCGCAGATTGAGAGGGAGAGAGAAGCGCGATGAAGGGGTTGAATTGGGAAAGGGGATTAGGGTTTATTTTTCATTCTTCCTGTCTGTTGTAATCATGTGTGTGTATGCCTATCATAACTGTAATGCAACTTCACCTCATAGACATGTATCACCGCATGGTCACGATCTAACGGTCCTCACGTTGCACACCCACCGTAAATCCACACGCCTGCCCGCACGCAATTCGTCCGCCCAACTTAATCCCACTTAAAACCCGTTAACCTGCTACTTAACATAATTTTAATCCAATCATTCACTTGAATCATTAATTGATCTTTTCTTTTAAAATAAACCAACTTTTTATTAACCTTTATTTAATTAACTAAATAATTAAGCTTTATATTAACCATCTGTTTTTATTCAAACCAAACTTACTAACCTTTTTAATAATGATTTTGATTTGTTCATCTTTCTTAAAAAGAAAAAAAAAGGACATTTTATAATTTAATCAATTTATATTTATTAAGAACAATAGCAACTATTTTATAAAAAAATAATTTCATGGTTTAATAAGTTTACATTCACTTGTTTGATAATAATAAAAAAAAACCTTTTTTATTTCTAATTAGCAATTAAATTAATTCATAACCTGAACTTTTCAAAAATAAATAAAACTAATTTACCCAACTTTCCTAAAATTAATAAAACCTTTTCAACTCATAAGAAAATTAAAACCTTTTTTTCTTAAAACCAATTCAACATTTTCTTAAAATAATCAAAATCAATTCAACCTCTCCTAAAATCAATCAACTTCGCCTAAAATTAATCTTGCATCGTAAAACTAAATCAATCGAGCACGCTTGCGTCTCCGTACGTCTCCACTCGAATATTCACAATTCACACTTTCACACACCTTAGCGCTTTCATGCGTGTGTATGTTTACTTTATCTGCTTTTATTTCTTTCCGCAATTTATAATTATCATATTTATCTTTGTTGCATCGCATTGCATTCCGTTCAAAGGAAAAACCTACACATGATTCAACACTTGTGTGTAGTGCACATCATTTGCATCATTCTCCCACTCGATCCTTGATCCCATTCAAGTCGATCTCTTAAGTTAGATCCTACCCCATAGGAAGGACCATTATCTTCTACAACATAGAAACAAACAAAACAACTCATACATTATTCAAACACATTAGAGAATAAGATGTTAATCATCTTAAGTGAGATAGAACTTCCACCCCATAACAATACAATCAATACCTGATCGCGACTTTCTATGTCTAATACAACTTAACTGCAAGTGCACAGTCTATCGCGTAGTAATAAAAGATATCGATCCCACAAGGACTCGTAATCAAACTAGTGTTCTCGGGAGTTACTATGTTTAGCTAGGTAGATAATGTTTAAGGGAATAATTTATATCACTAAAGGGAACTAAAAACGTTACTTGAATTATAATTACGCGAATCGATATGCAATAATTATGTTCTTCGGGGATTTGACAAGTTACCGATATATGAAATATTTTTCAGAATTTATTTAAGAAGAAAAATAGTGATCTAAAGACCTTCGTCTCACGATGGTTGTTGACGCTAGTCGCAACTCCAAGGCGGAACGTAGTTCGGGGTTAAAATCGCTTTTTGGAAATCTCTAAGTTCTAATCTATTTTAAAGTGCTTTCGCTGTTATTAAAACAAATGCCTAGTGTTTACTATCTGGTCCTAGCCGCAGTTGTCGCTTGTTGGTTCGTACCTTAATTAATTTCCCACTGTCGTGGAAAAACTACTTTTAAATAAGTTCTCGCTTTCGCGACGAAAGTTTATTCAGTAAATAAGTTTAAACACTCAGACCATAAACAACTTTTGAAAAGGAAAGTTTTCAACCGGTTATTATCAAATCCCGTCTGAATTATTATTACATATCGATTACTCTAGTTTAGCTAGACATGGATTTGGGAAAGGTAAAACATAAATAAAAACAGAAACTTAGAACATTCATATTACTGAGAACTAAAGTTACAATTAACGAAATAATGAAAAAACCTGTAATGTATCCAATTGGCTTTTGGCCAAATCCCAACGATGTCGGCGGGATTGTGTCTTCAAACCAATAGAGCGCACAAATGAATATTGTAGAAAATGGAATATAGGAATAAGGAAAGGAAACAAAAACAGAAAGAATGAAACTAAATTTTGCTCTGGAAATAAATTTGGGCAGCACTTCGTTGTCTGAATGCGGCTCCCTTTCTCAGCTCCCCTCCTTCCCCTTTTATAGAGGTAAAAATTCTAACGGTTGTAATTTGAAGAAGGTGGACTTGGAGGCAGAAAAATTAGGGAGTAGTGGTCCATTACTTGGGACTTGGAACTGGTATTTGCACGTTCAATTGAAGCTATGCATTTTTGCCTGCATGACGGTCGTCACAGGGTGTGACGGTCGTCATGGAGGTGTGACGGTCGTCACAGCAGCAAAATGCGCATTTTGTGTTTTTCATGTTGTTTTCATCTGGTTTTCGTCCATATTTCATCTGTAATTGCTTCTTTTCTTCATATTGCTTCGTTTAGACATGATCTTCAAATACCTGCAAAATAACAGACAAATAGCATGGAAAAAACCCGAAATCGGATTGAAACCAGTCGAACATTAATTGAATTATGCGTTAATATATATATATATATATATATATATATATATATATATATATATATATATATATATATATATATATATATATATATATATATATATATATATATATATATATATATATATATATATATATATATATATATATATATATATATATATATATATATATACGATTTCGCGTTATCAAACTCCCCTAAGCTTGAATCTTTGCTTGTCCTCAAGTAAAACAGAAAGAATAAAGGTCGGCAAGCACGAGGCAGCTTCCTTATTCAGAGAGTTGGGAAAAACCGGGATTCTAAATAGGAACAAAACGAGTACGGTGACGACACTTGACTATAAGTCTTCGGAGGTCTCCTTTTTATGCAAATCGGTCCCAATCACGCTACTGCATCTCGGTATCAAGGTTCTCGCGTCAAGTTTACCCTGTTTGTTCTAGCGCAATCACATTAAGCCCGTTGTCCATACACTTTCATGGCAAGTCAACCTGTTAGTGAATATGATCTCATTGCTGTTTTGATCTTTTCATTGCTCATAAGCTTATACCATTGATTTTTCAATGAGTTTTTGTATCGTTGGGCTAAATGCTCGGGTGAGAAGCACCTAACTTAGAGGGGACATGTCTCTATACTTGGGCTATATGGCTTTCTTTTCATGATTTTTCATCTTTTTGGAGATCATACACTTATTTGCATTGGTCGCTCGCTTAGAAATGTTTAGGATGGTGCTGACTGCTTGTATAAACTACTTGGGGCTGAGTTTGCGTAGAAGCTTGAAACTTTGGTACACGTAGGTAGTGAAACCGACTCGCATAAACCGGAGGTCTAAGGTGTCAGGACGGTACTGGTTTTGTTAGAATTTTCGTCTCGGAGTTTCAAAACTTGGTTTGAACTTTGGCGCATTCTCGTGATGCTTTTGCTTTTGAGGAACGAACAAAAATTTTTTGTTTATGTCGAATAAAGTAGGGGTGTTTGTGTAACGGAAGAAGATATATAAAAGAGCTTTTATTTGCTAAAACGGGAAAATGTTCGAATTGAAATTACTGAATTAAAAGTACAAGGGAATGGGAAATAAACGCTCCGCTCCCACGCTATCTCAATCAGTGTCCCCACTGATTTGAAAAAAATGCGAGAGGGATATACAAGGGAAATGAAAATACAAGAAACGGAAAATATAGTAAACAAATAAGGAAAGAAATAACTAATCACGGCCTCTGCCTCGGTCGCGTCCTCTGTCTCGTCCTCTACCTCTGGCTTGGTCGACTCGGGCCTCAAAGTTCAGTGCTCCGGTGTGATAGACATGATCGCGGAGTCCTTCGAACTGCAAGGTAAGATTCGCCAAGTTCTCAGCGATGGTTTCCTGGCCAGTTTGGAGTTGTTGCATTTGGATCCGATGCCAAGCTTCGAACTGCTCGGCTCGCTGATTCTGTTGCTGCATCATAGCGAGTATTTGTGCTTGCTGGTCGAGGGATCGGTGGAGGTCTTCTTCAGAGTAGTCGGGCTCTGGATGATGGCGACGGCGACGGTAGGATGTGCCTTCAGAAGGAAGTGGTTGCGATGCCTCCGGTTGCTCAGGTCTGTCCAACTCATCTTGCATTTCATCACCAGAACCTTGGGTGTTGGTTTGAGTTGGGGCAGCGGTAGCAGCAGGGGCATTAAGGTCAAAAAGCCAGTTGGCACGATCCTGTGGGTGCATCCGGGTACGTGACGGCATGATGATACTTCTGACAGTTTTGCCACGCACGACCGGGTGGTACTTTCCATCGGCCCTGGAACGGATGAGGTGAGAAGCTCTGCAGTGGTCGGTGTCGAGGAATACCGAGGGAATTGCATGGAGATGCTGGAGGCGGTCACCGAGGTTCAGCCCGAGTGCAATGGAGGTAACAATCCCGCCAAAGTAAAATGGCTTAGAGCCACGGTTGCAGTTGGCCTGAATGTGGGCCAGGAGGAACGGAGCGGCGTTGATGGGCTCGGAATGGAACACACAGCGGAGAAAGAAGAGCTCTTTGGAGTTCACCTTATGGTTGCTATCCCTTGCGAAGATGGTGTTGCTCAGTGCTCAGTGGAAATACCGGATGGTCGGGTTGTGGATGTGTGTTGCATGCAGAGAATCCCAGCCGTCGGCATTGATTCCGGTCAACTGGTACCAAAGCGCAAAGGCTTCATGCTGAAACTGTTCGGTGATGCGGCGGTGAGCATTGTCGCCGCGAGGGAAATGTAGGATGTCGACAATCTGGTTTTGGTTCAGTTGATAGTTCGTGCCGAACATACGGAAGCATGCGGCGCCGAAGTGTTGGCTGAGGTCGCCGCTGGAAGTGAAGTAGTTGAACGAACTGAGGAACTCAAGGGTGAGTTGTTCGTAAGTCGGCTGCGGATTTGTGCAGAGATGCCAAATGCTAGCTCTCTGGAGCAGCCAAGTGACGTCATCAAGGAGGCCGAGCTCCGTGAGGGATGGTAGGTGCGGATAGTGGATCGGCTGTAGCGACCGTTGATGGAAGGCGATATAGTTGGCTCGCTGTTTCTCGCTGGAGTCACCGTCGCTGAACACGATATTCCTGAGGTCTGGGGTTTCGTTGTTTCTCGCCATGGTTGGAGGATGCTGATGAAATGTGGATTGAGTTGGTTCTGTGGAATGAAAAATGTCACAGAAGTGGATTAGGAAGTTGAAATTGGAGTTGGGATTATATGGAGCAAGGAGGGAAAACGAAAGTTGGAAGTGGGGTTTGAGTTTGTGATGATTGGAAGTTGAATAGATGGGGGTGGGGGAGAAAACGCAACCTCTGTTATAGCAGATAATAGTTTTGGACTCGTGACGGTTGTCACGCATCTGTGACGATCGTCACCCATGTGACGGGCGTCAGGCTTCTGTGACGATCGTCACACCAGCAAAATCTGCAGAACGCAGAATTTTGCTATGGGGGTGCTTTTGTCATGGTTTTAAGGCCTAGGATTGATGTGACAATGTATTATATCCTCCAAGAAACATATGATAATCTAAAAACAGAATCAAGGAATAAAGAATAAAATTGAAATAACATGTAATTAAAATGATTGTTTGTAATGTAATACATAAGGGAAATTAAACACTGCGAAAATCAAAATAATTGAAAACGGACGGAAAACAGAAGAAATTAAACTAAACTAAAGCTAATATCTCAGTCTTTTTGTGCCTTCGATTCGTCAAACTTCCTAGCGTAGTAATCGAGCTGGTCACAAACTAAGTCCATGAAGACTGCGAGTTCGCTGTGTATGCTTGTGATGTCGTCTCTTACGGTGGTCAGAGCTGCGTCGACGTTGTCTAATCGGTTCAGAACAGTATCCATTTTGTCTGTGGTTTCCTCAGGAATGGGCTCAGGATAGGTGTTGTAATGAGGAGGGGTCGTAGGGTCTACCTCAGCTTCTGATACAGCATCCTCATAGTACATATAATCATGTGCTTCAGAGATGTGATCACTGTCGTACATGTAATTCTGTGGTGTAGATTGAGGTGAAGGAAGTCCCATAGGCTCATCCAATTCATAAACCCAATTGTCCTTGTTATGGATACTTGTCATCTGATTATTTGGTAATGTGAATAGCTGGACAGGTTTGTCATTGATGAGGTACTCGTAAGGTCCAGGTCCCATGGTTCTTAAAATGCGCCTTTTAAAGCAAAACTGGATATTCATGGGTTGGATGGTGCCAAAATTAGTGCTTGCATTTAGGTGGAATCTAAGGCCAAGCTCGTGGGCAATCATTGTCACGAGGCCTCCTATTAGAATAGGTGATTGTGGTTCCTGAGTGAGGCATCGGAAGGATCTCATCATAAAAGGTACGACATTCACTGTACGGCCTTGAGAAGCACAGAACATGATAAATAACTCTTCTTTAGATACTGTAGTAATGTTTTCTTCTTTTCCGAAAAGGGTGTGAGCTAGGATCTTATGAAAGTATCTGAAAGCTGGGTTATGAATCTCATCATTATACATGCTGTTTGGGTCAGGGTGATAGTCGCCTGTGATTCTACCCCAGAACTGGTTTAATTCAAAATCAAGATCGTCATCTTCGGCACTGATGAACACATGTGGTCCGCTAGGAAATCCTAGGAGGTTAGCTAGTGACATCCGGCTATGGGTTTGGTCCATTCCAAACATCCTAAAGGTGATCAACTCTGAGTTTGATCCGAAACCATAGTTGGGTAAGTACCTGAAGGAACTAAGGAATTCGTAGGTGAGGTCCTTATAGGTAGCAAAACGGGTTTTCAAAGAGGTGTTCTCCCAGCCTAATTGATTAAACAGGTATTGGATGCTATCAGTAATTCCTAGTTTCTCCATGGTAGACTTATCATAATATAGTGTTAAGGCTATGTCTCTCTCAGTTAATGCTTCAAATCTTGCCTTTTGAGCTAATCCTCGAAAATGAACCTTTGTGAAGTCGTACGCGGCCATACTCGCAGGTTAGTCGGAGAAAAACAGGAGGAATGTTTGAAGGCTTTTAAAATCCTGAAAAGTTTAAAACAGAAATTTGAAGTCAGAATTTTTAGAAACAAAAGGTGGTAAAAACAAAGTTTAAGTAAAAGAGAAAAATAAAATAAAGTAAAAATAGTAGCAATTTTAAGTTTAGAATTTTTGTTAAAGTTTCAAAGTAGAATTTTAAATAAAAATGAGAATGAAATACAGTAAAGAGGGAAATACGGGAAAATTGGGTTGCCTCCCATTAAGCGCTGTTTTTAACGTCTAAAGCCTAACGATAGCTTGGTGACAAGCTATTCGGGTGTTTGAGCAGGAAGCTCAAGCAATGTTATACTGCTGACTTGGGGGCTATTTTCGTTCTTATTATAATGTTTTAGACGTTGCCCGTTTACGATAAACGATGCATTCGTCTTATCGTAATTTCAATAGCTCCACTTTGAAGTACTTTAGTCACTTCAAAAGGTCCAGACCACCTAGATTTTAGTTTACCTGGGAAGAGTTTTAATCTTGAATTAAATAGAATTACGAGGTCTCCCACCCTGAATTGTTTCTTGACTGAACGTTTATCATGCCATTTTTTAGTTCGTTCTTTGTAGATACGAGCATTTTCGTAAGCGTCCAATCGAATTTCTTCTAATTCGTGTAAGTTCAAGATTTGTTTCTCTCCTGCCTCAGTGTAGTTGAAATTGAGTGTCTTAATGGCCCAGAAGGCTTTATGCTCTAATTCTACAGGGAGATGACAGGATTTACCGTAAACTAATTTGTAGGGTGTAGTACCTATTGGTGTCTTAAAAGCGGTCCTATAAGCCCATAAAGCTTCATTTAGCTTTGATGACCAATCTTTCCTTGAGGTAGCGACAGTCTTTTCCAAAAAAAAATTTATTTCCCTGTTTGAGACCTCTACTTGTCCGCTAGTTTGCGGATGATAAGGTGTAGCTACTCGGTGTCGGACTCCATATTTAGAAAGAAGTTTATCAAAGATTCGCGATATGAAGTGTGATCCGCCGTCACTAATGACGAGTCTGGGTACACCGAATCTAGGAAAGATTGTGTTTTTGAAGAGTTTGATTACTACTCGTGCATCATTTGTTGGAGCAGCTATGGCTTCTATCCATTTAGACACATAGTCTACAGCGACGAGTATGTAGTTATTACCAAAAGAAGGCGGGAATGGTCCCATGAAATCTATTCCCCATACGTCAAATATTTCTATCTCTAAGATTCCTTTCTGAGGCATCTCATCGCGTCGTGAGATGTTTCCAGTTCGTTGGCATCGATCGCATTTTAGCACAGCGATGTGAACGTCTTTCCAGAGGTTAGACCAGAATAGGCCGGCTTGGAGAATCTTAGCGCACGTCTTAGATGTACTGGCATGACCACCATATGGTGCTGAATGGCATTGGGAAATGATATTTTCTATTTCTTCCTCTGGGACACAGCGACGATATATGTTGTCGGCCCCTCTCTTGAAGAGTAGAGGTTCGTCCCAATAGTAGTGTTTCAGATCGTGGAAGAATTTCTTCTTTTGCTGATAAGTGAGATCCGGTGGAAGCACGCCTGCAGCTAGGTAATTAACGATGTCAGCATACCAAGGTAGTGTGACTTGGGCGTAGACGGCTTCTACAGCTTTTTCGAGTTCTGGATCTTCCGAGATTAAGTTAGGCATGTCACTTTCTAATTTGGCTATCAGATGTTTGTATGGAAAATCGTCATTTATCGGTCCTGGTTCATGTTTAATGCCTTCTATGCGGGATAAGTGATCTGCAACAACGTTCTCGGTTCCTTTCTTATCTTTGATTTCTAAGTCAAACTCTTATAGTAACGGGATCCATCTCAATAATCTTGGTTTGGCATCCTTTTTGCTTATTAGGTACCTAATGGCAGCGTGGTCTGTGTATATGATAATTTTTGCTCCTACTAAGTAAGAACGGAATTTGTCAAGCGCAAATATAACTGCTAGAAGTTCCTTTTCTGTTGTAGCGTAGTTCATTTGGGCAGGATCTAAGGTTCTACTGGCATAGTAGATGGCATGGAGCTTATTGTCCTTCCTTTGTCCTAGAACTGCGCCTACAGCGTAATCACTCGCATCGCACATGATTTCGAACGGTAGTCGCCAATCGGGTGGTTGCATAATCGGTGCGGTGATAAGGGCTGATTTTAATGTTTCGAATGCTTTTAGACAGTCGTCGTCAAAGACGAACTCATCATATTTCATCAACAGGCCGGTCAAAGGTTTTGTGATTTTTGAAAAATCTTTTATAAATCTGCTGTAGAAACCGGCATGTCCTAGAAAACTCCGTATTTCTCGTACGGATTTTGGAGGTTGGAGGTCTTTTATAATTTCTATTTTAGCTTTGTCGACCTCAATCCCTTTATTTGATATGACATGTCCTAGAACTATTCCTTGTCGGACCATAAAATGGCATTTTTCCCAATTTAGGACGAGGTTCACTTTTACACAACGTTCTAATACCATTTCTAAGTTTTGTAGGCATCCTTCGAAACTTTTTCCACATATTGAGAAATCGTCCATAAATACTTCCATGATGTCGTCTATGAAATCTGCGAAGATTGCCATCATGCATCTTTGGAAGGTTGCTGGAGCATTACAGAGTCCGAACGACATTCGGCGGTAAGCAAAAGTACCATAAGGACATGTGAATGTAGTCTTTTCTTGGTCATCAGGATGAATGGGAATTTGGAAAAATCCTGAATAGCCATCTAGATAGCAGAAATATGAATGTTTGGCTAATCTTTCCAACATTTGGTCTATGAAGGGTAAGGGGAAGTGATCTTTTCGTGTGGCTTTGTTAAGCTTTCTATAATCAATGCACATTCTGCTTCCAGTCACGACTCTTTTTGTTATTGATTCGCCTTTTTCGTTCTTGACTACTGTGACTCCTCCTTTCTTGGGTACGACATGAACTGGGCTAACCCATTCACTATCGGAGATTGGATAGATGATTCCTGCATCTAGCAATTTCTTTACTTCATCTCTGACTACAGTGCTTAGGATGGGGTTCAGTCTCCTCTGATGCTCTCTAGAGGTTTTACAGTCTTCCTCTATTGTAATTCGATGCATACAGATCGAAGGGCTTATACCTTTTAGATCGCTTATGTTATAGCCTAACGCGGTAGGGTACTTCTTTAGGACTTCTAATAGCTTTATGGTTTCTAGTTGTCCTAAGTCGGCGTTGACTATCACTGGTCTTTTTAGTTCATCGTCTAGGAATTCATATCTAAGGTTTTTGGGTAGTGTTTTAAGTTCTAAAGATGGGTTCTTCGGACCTGGCATATGGTTTGGGGTTAGTGCTAAGCTTTCGCTTAGGCTGTCGTCTTTATACGGTTTACGCCAATCATCGTCTTCAGAAATATCGGGTATTTGAATCTTTATTATTTCTGAATACATGGTTTCTTCATTTTCAAGTTCTCTTATACATTCGTCAATTACATCTACTAAATAGCAGGTATCGTCTATGGCTGGTGCTTGTAAGAACTTGGTGAGAATGAACTCTATCTTTTCTTCTCCTACTTCGAATGTTAGCCTTCCTTTCTTTACGTCTATAATAGCTCCGGCTGTAGCTAGGAACGGTCTTCCTAGGATAATTGGGGTAACAGAATCCTCTTTGATGTCCATGATTATGAAGTCGGTTAGGATGTAGAATTGTCCTATGCGTATTGGAACGTTTTCCAGTATTCCGACTGGATATTTTACTGATCGGTCAGCCAATTGTACGGACATTTTGGTTGGTCTTAGGTCTCCCATATTCAGCTTTTTGCATATAGATAAAGGCATAACACTGATACTGGCTCCTAAATCGCATAGAGCTTTGTCTATTACGAACTTTCCTATGATGCAGGGTATGGAGAAACTACCTGGGTCTTTTAATTTAGGAGGCATGCGATTTTGAATAATAGCGCTACACTCTGCAGTAAGTGTAATTGTTTCATTATCCTCGATCTTTCTCTTATTTGACAGGATTTCTTTGAGGAATTTAGCGTATGACGGCATTTGAGTTATCGCTTCTGTAAAAGGAATAGTGATATTCAACTGTTTCAGGAGCTCTACGAATTTCTTAAATTGTCCTGAAGTTTTGGAGTTTATTAATCTTTGAGGATAAGGGATGGGTGGTTTATATGGCGCTGGAGGTGCTTGCGTTTTTTCACTTGCGGTGTCCTCCTTCTCGTTGTCTTCCTTCTTCTCTAACTCAGATTCCTTTTCTGCTTGTTCAGTTGGTTTTTGTTGCATGGCTGAGTTTTCGGTTCTCGGATCGATCGGTTCGTCCAATTCTTTTCCGCTTCTTAATATGACAGCATTTGCTTGTCCTTTTGGATTTTGTTCGGGTTTTCCAGGAAATGTGCCAGCGGGTGCAGCAGCAGAGGCTTGTTGTTGAGCCACTTGTGATATCTGTATTTCTAACATTTTGTTGTGGGTGGCTAAAGCGTCTACTTTTCTGGTCAGCTGTTTAATTTGCTCGCTAGTGTATATGTTTTGATTCAGGAATTCTTTGTTTGTTTGAGCTTGGGTAGCTATGAATTTTTCCATCATCAACTCGAGGTTTGATTTCCTAGGTGCAGTCTGAGCAGCAGCTGGTTTCTGATATCCTGGCGGAGCAGCAGGCATCTGCAATGCATTATCGCTTTTGTAAGAAAAGTTTGGATGATTTCGCCAACCTGGGTTGTAGGTATTTGCGTAAGGATTTCCTTGAGCATAATTTACTCGGTCTGGTGGGATTCCGGCCAGCAATGGACATTCGGGCGCATTATGAGTGGTGATTCCACATAACTCGCAGTTTGGAGTTACGGCAGCGACGGTTGCAGTGGGGTTAACGGTCAGACTGTCAATTTTATGTGCTAGAGCATCTACTTTAGCGTTGAACTTTTCAAGGCTGCTGATCTCGTACATCCTACCTTTCGCTGCGGGTTTCTCTGTTGGAATGCGTTCACCTCCCCATTGGCAGTGGTTCTGAGACATGTTTTCGATTAGTTGATAGGCTTCGTCGTATGGCTTATCCATAAGTGCACCGCCCGCGGCGGCGTCTACCGTTAGTCTGGTGTTGTATAAAAGCCCATTATAGAAAGTATGAATCATCACCCAGTCTTCTAGACCGTGGTGAGGACATGTTCTCATCATATCTTTGAATCGTTCTCATGCTTCGTAAAGAGATTCAGTATCTTTTTGTTGAAATCCGTTTATTTAAGCTCTAAGCATAACAGTTTTGCTTGGCGGAAAATATCTTGCTAAGAAGACGTTCTTCAACTGTTCCCACGTCGTAACAGAGTTGGATGGTAAGGATTGTAACCATGTCCACGCTCTGTCTCTAAGAGAGAAAGGGAAAAGATGAAGTCTTATTGCGTCTGGAGTTACTCCATTTGCTTTCACTGTGTCAGCGTATTTGTCATACCCTAAATTTGTCCTACCCATTGGTAAATATTTTTGCATTTTAATTCCTTTTTTACTTGTGCATAGTTTGCTTATTTTCTTGTTATTTAGACAACGTGTATGCTCGGAATTGGTTGATTTTTTAAAATTTTATCTTTTTGCCCAACAAAGGCGTGACACGTGGCTTAAGGACTTTTTTTTTGTGAATATTTATTTATTTATTTATTTATTTCTCTAACTTCTTTTTTTTGATATAGTATTTTTTAAAATAAACTTTAGTTTGTTTTAATATTTGTTTTTTAATGGTTAATATTTATATAATTGGTTTTGTTAATATTCATAGTTATTATTATCTTATCATTATTATTTTTTGTTTGTTTATTAATTAGTTGTGTAAATATTAATGTGTATTAATAGTTTTTAAGTTGTTATTGTTAATTAAGAAAAAGAAAAACGGATGGAGTGAGAAAAGAATTGGATCGGTCCATGTATGTAAAGCCCATTAGGGTTGAAGAATGAAATGCATAAAGGGGGGAAGGGACACTGTTCATGAGGGAGGATGAAACCCTAAACGGCGCCACTTTCTGAAAAAAAACCTAATTGTAAGCTACTGTTCATGATCACAAAACGGAGCCGCCACCCCTAAAACCGTTCGTCTTCCCTCATCACCATCATCATCCCCGAAAACCACTCCCAAAACCCATATTGAACCCACATCCAAACTCTTCATCATTTTTTTCCATCGCCGAAACTTTCATCACAACCACCATCGAACCATCCAATTGTGATATGACTCACTGCCGTGAAATAGCCACGACATTACACCAATAACAACTCGAAGCGGAGATCCAAGCCATAGACGCGATAAGAAATTTTGACATGATGGCTTGCACGACACAGCTTCATTAATGTCACGATCAACAGCGGCAACAACTCGACTTTGTAACAAAGTAACATCTCAATGGGGAGTTCGTCAGCTCGATACTGATAGCAATGACAAGGAAGGTCTTAGTTCAGTGATGACATCGACTTTTGCGGTAATCGTTGTTTCTGATTTAACCCATAATATGTTTATAGTTGATTGCCTTTGCAATTCATGTCACAAATCCCTCGAAATAGGTATTGTATTGCTGAAATCATTGTGAGCATTTTGAATATTTTTCCTGTTAATCTGCTGTTATTATAGTGTTCACAGGGATTGATTGTATTCTTGTCATAAGAAACCTACTGGTATAATTCTGGTTTAAATTTGATTTACTTCTTCATGTTGGAGGTGTTCGTATATAGGATTTAAACATATAGGTTGCAGCAGTTGGAACCTGCGCGAGGTGTAGAGGTTTTGACGCCGCCGATTTATCTACGGTAGCTACAGCAGCTGCAGCAGCATCGTAAGCTTGGATTTCGCAGCCCTGTTTTCGACGGCAAAGCATTCAGTGTTTCGGTAACATTTCAATATGGTGGCTCTATGCTTTCCCTACCATTTTCTTTGACACTTACGGTTGGTATGGCTGTATACTAGATTGTGTTGCTGTCTGCTGTAAAATTCTGTGCAGGTTGCGACTTTGTCAAATTTCAACAGCCGAAATATGAAGTCAAGGTGTATAGAGCAGTGCTTAAACTCATCAACACTTGAAGCGCATCCTGACAAAGTTGAGAAGTAGCGGTACGAATTCGATCATAATGTGTACAGAGGTGACTCTTTTGAGAACCGCAGCTTTTGGCATCAACGCTGACACCTTCAGCTCGACAATTTTTCAGCTTAATGACTCTGCAAACGACCACACTACAACAACTACAACTTCGCATCTCCAGTGCATAATCCCATCTCATTTACGGCGTCGCTGAATGTTGATTGCACAATAACGAGTATGAAGTCGAATGACACGGAACAACAGTTGATCCCTGCAGCACTCGAAATATACCATGATAGGAACCGAGTAGCAATGGCCTAAAGCACAACAATCACCATGCATGGAACTAGTTTAGTTTATTCTGTTTTAGAACTTCAATTGATGTTGTTGTTTTGGATAACTTGGAATTTGTTAATGTCACACAAGATAGCCTGTATTATTGTTTGTGACTGACTTGTTATGCAGGTTTGAGGTTGAATCCGAGATTCAGGCTCGAGTGTGGTGATTGTTGCAGTTTCGCATCGAAAAGTTTGAGTTTTGAGCAACGTCGATGAGCTGCTAAACTCCTGTTTATGAGGTTGCAAGGAATGCATAGACTGCGAGGATGTTTCAGGTAGTTCTAAAGATCGGAGTATGAAATGTTAATTCAGGAGGATGTTGTTGTATTGACGTGACGAAATAACAATGTTCAAGCATAATCTTGAGGACACCGTTTCCAACGACATACAACACGTAACGGCACGACAATGGCATAAGCTTAAGTTCATGGCAGCACTTCCAAGCGACGACAAATTCAACGTTTCGTTGGTTTGAGTTGATGTCGGTTGCGTTGCGTAAGCATGAGCGGTAATAACTTCACCATGTTAACCTTGTTGATTGAAGCCTCTGCATTTGGTAAATATCATTTTCCTGTTACATTTCTAAGCAGTACTAACTTGAGACGATAGCATCAGTATCCTTTTGGCTAGTTTGTTTGAAAATGATTATTGATTGGGTGGATTGCTAAGCATTGCGTGAGTTTCTTTTGATATTTAAGTTGCTCTGTTGGTGGTTGTTATAGATTTCTGCCATCATTTTTCTTTTGGTTATACTGATGTTGACTTTATGCAGAAGACTAAGTCTTGGGTTTGTTAAGGAAAACTCATCATTCACTCAATTTGATTATAATTAATGTTTCAGTTCAAATGTTTTATTTAGATCTTATTTTTACTAATTGAGTGACAATTTACCTCAAGTTATTTTATAAGCGTTTTCCAAATTGGAATATTCCATTTAATTAAGGACAATTAAAAAATGTTTTCTAAACAAAATCATTGGATTATTTTAAATTGTATTTTCAAAATATGATTAATTATATACTAATTTCTTAAACCAATTTATTCTCAATACACAATATTTTCTTAATTAATAATGTAAAGAACTCTTAAGGTCCAGCATCTGTTAAGTTCTTGAATAATTACTATTGGGGCGTACGCCTTAGGTAGTAACATTCGACTTTTCATTATAAAATACACCCTTTAATTATTTAGACAAGAAAATGTCATTGGAGTCTAGCATTCCACGTGATACTTTTGTTGTTCATTAAAACAGTATTTTATAAATTAAATCAAAATCATTCTTTTTTAAGTATTTTATTTAATAAGGCAATTTCAAAGGAGATTCTATTTTAAAGAAAAACTTCGGAGCAAATAAAATTTCATTAAACATTTCCAAATGCCAATAATTATCTTTTTTTAAAATCAAAATTGATTTATATTCAATTTAATAGATAGTTATTTTGAGACAATCCTAAATCATTTTCTAAATAAAGCCTCAAACTATTTTCATACTTTATTTTCAAAATTGACATCTTTTTTTTCTCTGTTTCCATTCCAATTTTTAGTTTTTATACAAATTATTTTCTCAGATAAATCATCCTCAAAACTAATAATTTCCTTTTTAAATATTAAATTATTTTTAAACCAAATTACGAAAAATTAAACTCTTGAAGTCTAGCATTTCTTGAGTTTTCGAATGGATATTATTGAGGTGTACACCTTAAATAATGTATTGTTCAACTCTTCGCTCTTTAAACATTCTCCTATTTGGACAAAGAAATATCATAAGAATCCAGTAATTCTGTGTGATATTCCTGTTGTTCATTCAAACATTTTATGTATGAAAAATGTATCGTCAAAATCGAGCATCTTGATAATACCCCGATTGATTAATTGTGAGGCCTGCGTCTCATTTATTAAATAATCGTCATTTCTCCTATATATTTTCAAATCCAATTTCGTATTCTCACCTCTCGTACCGTAAACTCTTTCCATACCCTCGATTCAATTCAATTCTTCAAAATATCTTTCTCGATCAAACTCCAAAAGAAGGAGATTCTTGGAATCTAGCATTCCTTGGATCTTCGAGTGAATAATTCTCGAGGCACGCTCTTGAGTTGTTATTCACTCAATCTTTTGATTTTCTCAAACGCTTTCTCAATATCTTTTTTCGATTAAAACTCCGAAAGAAGGAGATTCTTGGAATCTAGCATTCCTTGAATTTTCGAGTGAATAGTTCTCGAGGCACGCCCTTTGAGTTGTTATTCACTCAACCTTTTGACTTTTTCAAATATTAATCATTCTCAAACGTTCTCCTAAGTCAAATGCTCGTACGCATTCGCAACCCACATTTCGTACATTTCATTCACAACTCCTCATGGTTTCGATATTAGGGGCACCCTCAGGGACTAATATCGTTTCTCACATCCAAACCCTTGACACGTCGTCAAGTTGGTTTCATTTTCAAACAAATCCTCGACACGTCGTCGAACTACTTCAAAACAACTTCTTTGTTGGCCTTGCATGCCATTCTTCGATTCGATCCTTTCACAAACATTTTTAGAACTTACGAAAGAGGGATATTTTCAGAATCAAGCATTCTTTGAATATTCGAATGAATAACTCTCGAGGCGCGCCCTTAAGTTGTTATTAATTCATTCTTTCGATTTCAAAACATCCAACTCTTTATCTTCATCTTATTCAGTCAATTCCCGAAAGAACTGAGTTCTTGGAATCTCGCATTCCTTAAATTTTTGAGTAACAAGCTCTTGAGACGCGCTCTTGGGTTGCTTGTCGGTCACTCTTTCGTCTCTTTCTCAAATTTCCAACTTATTCAACCTCATCTTTCGTGGTTGTTACCACGAACTACGGACGCTCTGATTCTTTATTCATTCTTGAATATAAGATACGTAGGCACAAGATTGCAATGATCTTGGCGAGCACACTCCTATCCATCTTCCGTTTTCCCCATCCATTCCCGTAGTCGAACTACGACGCTCTGATTTCTCATTCTCGTCCGAATGAGCATACGTAGGCACAAGGGCCCCAATCCTTGGCGAGCACCCTATCTTCTAACCTCCCATCTCTTCTTAGCATCTTTATCCTATTACCCTACCAATTCTACCTTTAACAACGAGAAGAAAACAAGTAAACCTAAACAACACTCCCCACAATTACCTTAAGAGGTTCCCGTCGAGTACGACGGACGTGAGGGGTGCTAATACCTTCCCCTCACGTAACCGACTCCCGAACCCGGAACTTGGTAGCGACAGCCCTGTTCCTATCCTTTAGTTTTAAGAGGTTTTCTCGATATTTTCCTCTCCCGTTTATTCGGGATAAATAAAGTTCGGTGGCGACTCTGTCGAACCGCATTTCCGCGCCTTCGCGCGAGGGTCGCGTTTCTCCGAAATGTCTCCGTGATTTTTCGAGGTGCGACAGCTGGCGACTCTGCTGGGGACATTTTGCTCCATGCAAAGAGAGAGTTGAGCCTATCTTTTGGTTTGTGAGGAGTGTTTGTTTTTTATTTGTTTTCTTTTTGTATTTGCTCTCTTGTGGATTTTATTTATGCTTGTTATCTTAGCCTGTCGGTTCTTAGGATAACATCATGAGTAAGGCTCTACCCCCGAGCTTTGGTAAAAGCAGAGAGAACACATAGTTTAGAATTGGTAGTCGAGTAGTGTTAGTCTCCGAGGACTTGCTCCTTATGGGCCTAGCATGAAAGCTCCTCCAGAGGAAACCTATTCGTAGATCTTGTTGTAACACAGCTAGCCTGTTGCACGACTTGATTAATGAAAGGTTCGTGATTCTGGGAACCTTTTGTTAGCACCAGTTCCGATATTGGTGGTCGTGTAGTGTTAGTCTCCAAGGACTCGCTCCTTGTGCGCCTAGCATGAGGACCCCGCTCAGGAGATACCTTATCGTTATTATCGTCATAATACGGCCAGCCTGTTGCGTGACGCTAATACGACTAATGTCCGTGATCCTGGGAACCAAACGTAGAGACCATCCCGTAAGTGGGTTTATGGGTAGAATGTTTAGATCTTCCCGTATAGATTGTACCTGTCAGTTTTCTTTGAGCAGGAATTATGGTTACTTATCTATCACAGCTACCAGCTTCAGGAGTTGTTTGAACTATGATCCTGCGATCCTGGATCTTGTATCTTGCATTGCATCTTGCATATCATTTGCATTGCATTTCATATGTTGTGCATTTTGCATTTCCAGTCCTTCAACAGAATCTTATGTCTTTGTTCCTTCCTCTCCAGTAAATCAAGTTGATTCCCGACACCAGTACGCAACTAGAGCCAATACAAGACGAACAATGGAGCAGATCCAGCAAGAACAAATTGCTGTCAGGAAGGAGCTGGAATCCCTCAACAGAAAGATGGATCAGATCTTCGAAGCCCTCTCCATAACTGGAAAGGAATCAGAACAGCAAACCGTTCAACGACCGCGTCAGCAAAATCAACACAGAACATGGAAGCCAGAAAGAGTATTTGATAGTCTTCCAATGACATATGTAGATATCTTTGCTCAATTAATGGAGAAAAAGGCTATCGTCCCAAGAGATCTAGCTCCCCCAACTGTCCTTCCTGCTGATTATGACGCGAATGCTCATTGTGAGTTCCATAAGGGCGCTCCAGGTCATAACATTGAGAACTGCAGGTTTCTCAAGCACAAAATTCAAGACCTGATTGACAAGAAAGCTCTCACCTTTGATGGGAAGTATCTCAGTGCCATCAACGACCCGATGCCACCAGCCAACTAGTGCCAACGTCAAATCCAATCAAGTCAAGTCCATTCTCTGAAGAAGGTCGTCATGCTGCCATTTAATCTTTCGTTTTCCTTATGTTTTGTCTTTGTTTGTGTTAGTATTGTATGCTTTGAACAATTGCCATTCGTATTTGGTTTTCATTAATGTATCGTTTATGCATGTTTTGAATTAGTTATGTCGTATTCACTCATTTTTCACTTATCACCGACACCTTTATTCACTCCACTCTATTCACTGTTGTTTAGCATGATTTGAGGGAGGATGATGAGAACGAGATACCCATAATTGCAAATCGTATGCTTTCAGACCGAATCTTGTCAATGATGTAGAGGCATTGCTTCAATTCCCCATACACCGAAGATATAAGGAGTTAATCCCTAGTAAACCACTTCGAGCCAAGAAGTAGCAGTTTCCTTCGGATATTCAAACCTTTACACTCAACCTGGGGCAGGGTAGTGTTCAGTTAATTCAACCCCGCACTCGAATCAACAAAGCAAAATTCAGAAGACGGTTGTTCATCAATAACCCATGCTATGGCAGTCACAACAAAATCGAAAAAATCAAGAGCCTGCTAAGTCAAACACCTCAGAGGGGACTTAGGCAAAATCAAGGCAATCCCGATGGATCTAACAAGCAAAGTCAATCCATGCAAAAGTTAGGGACCAAAAACAAAAGCAAAAGAGGACCCCGAAACCCTCAACAAAAAACAAAAATTCAGTGGCCACCCAAATCAAAAGGGGCACTGGCATCCATCAAAATAAGGTGGCTGCCACGTCGAGCAAACCTTGAACCTTCAAGCTTACCCGTCCAGACAAGTGTAGAATTAACCGAGCGTAGGACTGGAGATCATTAAGAAGAAGGGGTGGGTACAAATCATACTTTGAGCCTAATAACCTTTGTTTCATAACCGTGAACCAGACCGTGTTATAACCCTCAAAAGACCTAATTGAGGCGAGGTTTATTCTGAAAGCATATTGTCGCAAGGTTGCGTAACCTGACTCCTCACATGATTTCTAATCAGCAATATTGGTGTCATTTTGCTTGCTATATCTTTCGCACCAATCAAATTAGCACAACGTCTGGGCTAGCAGTCCATTCGTCTCGCACTTTCACGACACCTCAATAAATGACACACTTTTTCAAAACTTACATTGAACTGTGCATTAATATTACCATTTATGAATGTACAATTTTAATTGCAAATCAGTGCTCGATATTCAAGGACATCTCAATGAGAGGCAACTGAGGAGGAACTTGACTTTCAGTGGCGTACACGAAGTAAGAATACTTCAAACCCCATAGGCTGGGGCAGGTCATTCAACAGCTCGAGCAGGGGCAAGCCATCAGAGTTCGGTTTCAACTTCAAAACGGGTTAATCTGAGGCAGACTATTAATAAGTTCCGACTGGGGCAAGACCAGGTCGTCCTGACCATCAAGCAGAGTTGCAACCTTCTCTGAAGGAAATTCACAACAAATCACCAAGTACCCAGACTTGGGGCATCCAGGGCGTTATCTTTTACTTCAATCGTGGCGTCTTCGATAAACTGCATGTCGAGGAAATCAATCCCTCCCACCACCCAAAGTCCAACTCACATTGGCAACTACCAGAGGCCACCATGCTGGCATCTCCACCTGCATTTCCAATTACCCGTCTACATCATGTGCATCATACGCATCGCATTCAACATCATAAGTATCTTGCATCATACTCCAATCATACCATACTTCCTCAGCTCTTGCATCTCCGTGCGTCAGCATTTGCATTCGCAATTCCACTCATATGGAATATCATTTATCATCCAGCATTCATATATGCAAGTCAAGGTCCATGATCAATCTTGAAGGTTTCCAATACCATCATCAGCCCGGTCAGGGGCATCTTCCACAAAGGTCGTGGATTTCTCCCACGAGTATCAAGAGCTTCAAAGCAATCATCAGCCCAATCAGGGGTAATCTTCTGTAATTGTGGGTTTCCCCCACGAAATTCAAAGACATTCAAAGCAAGATTCAGCCCAATCAGGGGCAGTCTTTTCAAGACCGTGGTTATTTCCCATGACGTATTTCAACCTCGTGGTTGATCAGATCTTCAAGTTAATATACATCCCAGCCATGGGCATACCATTCAAGACCGTGGGCTTTCCCCACGAAGTTGTTCAACCTTTTGTTGGGCAGATCCAAGAAGTTTAAAGCAAGATCCAACCCGAGCAGGGGCATCTTCAGCAAAACCGTGAGCGTTCCCCACGAAGTCGTTCAGCCTTTTGTTGAGCAAGACAAGGCATCAAGACAAATTCAGCCCAGTCAGGGGCATCCTCTTCAGAATTCATGGGCGTAACCATGAAACCATCTCAGCAAAATGATGATCTCCAAACAAGACGGTGGGCGTACCCCCGTTGACTCATTTCAATTCAATCTTCTTCTCGGGGGTTCCCCAATGAGTTGTACCCAGCAAGCGTGACCGTTGTCAATTGCCTTCCTATCATCCTTTTGGTGATAGTCGAACTTCGTCAATTCAACCTAGTCTGCATCCTTTTGGTGTTGGTAAACCTCAAATCTGTGTCGTCCTATCATCCTTTTGGTGATAGCGACCTGTTTTGTTTGTGTTTTCGCTCCGTCATCCTTTTGGTGGTGGGTCTGGCATTTCGTCGATGTCGGATTGCGCGATGTTTTGTTTGTGTTTTCGCTCCATCATCCTTTTGGTGGTGGGTCTGGCATTTCGTCGATGTCAGATTGCGCGATATCTTGTTTGTGTTTCGCTCCATCATCCTTTTGGTGGTGGGTCTGGCATTTCGTCGATGTCAGATTGTGCGATATTTTGTTTGTGTTTCGCTCCATCATCCTTTTGGTGGTGGGTCTGGCATTTCGTCGATGTCAGATTGCGCGATATTTTGTTTGTGTTTCGCTCCATCATCCTTTTGGTGGTGGGTCTGGCATTTCATCGATGTCAGATTGCGCGATGTTTTGTTTGTATTTTCGCTCCATCATCCTTTTGGTGGTGGGTCTGGCATTTCGTCGATGTCAGATTGTGCGATATTTTGTTTGTGTTTTCGCTCCATCATCCTTTTGGTGGTGGGTCTGGCATTTCGTCGATGTCAGATTGTGCAATATTTTGTTTGTGTTTCGCTCCATCATCCTTTTGGTGGTGGGTCTGGCATTTCGTCGATGTCAGATTGCGCGATATTTTGTTTGTGTTTCGCTCCATCATCCTTTTGGTGGTGGGTCTGACATTTCGTCGATGTCAGATTGCGCGATATTTTGTTTGTGTTTCGCTCCATCATCCTTTTGGTGGTGGGTCTGGCATTTCGTCGATGTCAGATTGCGCGATATTTTGTTTGTGTTTTGCTCCATCATCCTTTTGGTGGTGGGTCTGGCATTTCGTCGATGTCAGATTGTGCGATATTTTGTTTGTGTTTCGCTCCATCATCCTTTTGGTGATGGGTCTGGCATTTCGCCGATGTCAGATTGTGCGATATTTTGTTTGTGTTTCGCTCCATCATCCTTATGGTGATGGGTCTGGAATTTCGTCGATGTCAGATTGCGCGATATTTTGTTTGTGTTTCGCTCCATCATCCTTTTGGTGGTGGGTCTGGCATTTCGTCGATGTCAGATTGCGCGATGTTTTGTTTGTGTTTCGCTCCATCATCCTTTTGGTGGTGGGTCTGACATTTCGTCGATGTCAGATTGTGCGATATTTTGTTTGTGTTTTCGCTCCATCATCCTTTTGGTGGTGGGTCTAGCATTTCGTCGATGTCAGATTGTGCGATATTTTTTTTTGTGTTTCGCTCCATCATCCTTTTGGTGGTGGGTCTGGCATTTCGTCGATGTCAGATTGTGCGATATTTTGTTTGTGTTTCGCTCCATCATCCTTTTGGTGGTGGGTCTGGCATTTCGTCGATGTCAGATTGTGCGATATTTTGTTTGTGTTTCGCTCCATCATCCTTTTGGTGATGGGTCTGGCATTTCGTCGATGTCAGATTGTGCGATATTTTGTTTGTGTTTCGCTCCATCATCCTTTTGGTAGTGGGTCTGGCATTTCATCGATGTCAGATTGTGCGATATTTTGTTTGTGTTTCGCTCCATCATCCTTTTAGTGGTGGGTCTGGCATTTCGTCGATGTCAGATTGTGCGATATTTTGTTTGTGTTTCGCTTCGTCATCCTTTTGGTGGTGGGTCTGGCATTTCGTCGATGTCAGATTGTGCGATGGTGTTGCTCTACCGCCCTTTTGGTGGTAGTAGCCGTGTTCATTTCTTTCCATCACCCTTTTGGTGATGACAACCTTTTGCCTGTTATTTACAGTTGACTCAGAGGTTTACATTTATCCGGTATTTCAATTCCCAAGCATCTCTTTTCTTTTCGGACAAATTCAGGGTTTTCTTCATATCTAATTGACTTCTACCTCGGAAAATGAACGCTGCAGCAGTTCATTCCCCTAGGTTTAAGCCAATTAGATAGGGGCATCTGTCATACCCTAAATTTGTCCTACCCATTGGTAAATATTTTTGCATTTTAATTCCTTTTTTACTTATGCATAGTTTGCTTATTTTCTTGTTATTTAGACAACGTGTACGCTCGGAATTGGTTGATTTTTTAAAATTTTATCTTTTTGCCCAACAAAGGCGTGACACGTGGCTTAAGGACTTTTTTTTTTGTGAATATTTATTTATTTATTTATTTATTTCTCTAACTTCTTTTTTTTGATATAGTATTTTTTTAAATAAACTTTAGTTTGTTTTAATATTTTTTTTTAATGGTTAATATTTATATAATTGGTTTTGTTAATATTCATAGTTATTATTATCTTATCATTATTATTTTTTGTTTGTTTATTAATTAGTTGTGTAAATATTAATGTGTATTAATAGTTTTTAAGTTGTTATTGTTAATTAAGAACAAGAAAAACGGATGGAGTGAGAAAAGAATTGGATCAGTCCATGTATGTAAAGCCCATTAGGGTTGAAGAATGAAATGCATAAAGGGGGGAAGGGACACTGTTCATGAGGGAGGATGAAACCCTAAACGGCGCCACTTTCTGAAAAAAACCTAATTGTAAGCTACTGTTCATGATCACAAAACGGAGCCGCCACCCCTAAAACCGTCCGTCTTCCCTCATCACCATCATCATCCCCGAAAACCACTCCCAAAACCCATATTGAACCCACATCCGAACTCTTCATCATTTTTTTCCGTCGCCGAAACTTTCATCACAACCACCATCGAACCATCCAATTGTGATACGACTCACTGCCATGAAATAGCCACGACATTACACCAATAACAACTCGAAGCGGAGATCCAAGCCATAGACGCGATAAGAAATTTTGACATGACGGCTTGCGCGACACAGCTTCATTAATGTCATGATCAACAGCGGCAACAACTCGACTTTGTAACAAAGTAACATCTCAACGGGGAGTTCGTCAGCTCGATACTAATAGCAATGACAAGGAAGGTCTTAGTTCAGTGACGACATCGACTTTTGCGGTAATCGTTGTTTCTGATTTAACCCATAATATGTTTATAGTTGATTGCCTTTGCAATTCATGTCACAAATCCCTCGAAATAGGTATTGTATTGCTGAAATCATTGTGAGCATTTTGAATATTTTTCCTGTTAATCTGCTGTTATTATAGTGTTCACAGGGATTGATTGTATTCTTGTCATAAGAAACCTACTGGTATAATTCTGGTTTAAATTTGATTTACTTTTTCATGTTGGAGGTGTTCGTATATAGGATTTAAACATATAGGTTGCAGCAGTTGGAACCTGCGCGAGGTGTAGAGGTTTTGACGCCGCCGATTTATCTACGGTAGCTACAGCAACATCGTAAGCTTGGATTTTGCAGCCCTGTTTTCGACGGCAAAGCATTCAGTGTTTCGGTAACATTTCAATATGGAGGCTCTATGCTTTCCCTACCATTTGCTTTGACACTTACGGTTGGTATGGCTGTATACTAGATTGTGTAGATGTCTGCTGTAAAATTCTGTGCAGGTTGCGACTTTGTCAAATTTCGACAGCCGAAATATGAAGTCAAGGTGTATAGAGCAGTGCTTAAACTCATCAGCACTTGAAGCGCATCCTGACAAAGTTGAGAAGTAGCGGTACGAATTCGATCATAATGTGTACAGAGGTGACTCTTTTGAGAACCGCAGCTTTTGGCATCAACGCCGACACCTTCAGCTCGACAGTTTTTCAGCTTAATGACTCTGCAAACGACCACACTACAACAACTACAACATCGCATCTCCAGTGCATAATCCCATCTCAGTTACGGCGTCGCTGAATGTTGATTGCGCAATAACGAGTATGAAGTCGAATGACACGGAACAACAGTTGATCCCTGCAGCACTCGAATATACCATGATAGGAACCGAGTAGCAATGGCCTAAAGCACAACAGTCACCATGCATGGAACTAGTTTAATTTATTCTGTTTTAGAACTTCAATTGATGTTGTTGTTTTGGATAACTTGGAATTTGTTAATGTCACACAAGATAGCCTGTATTATTGTTTGTGACTGACTTGTTATGCAGGTTTGAGGTTGAATCCGAGATTCAGGCTCGAGTGTGGTGATTGTTGCAGTTTCGCATCGAAAAGTTTGAGTTTTGAGCAACGTCGATGAGCTGCTAAACTCCTGTTTATGAGGTTGCAAGGAATGCATAGACTGCGAGGATGTTTCAGGTAGTTCTAAAGATCGGAGTATGAAATGTTAATTCAGGAGGATGTTGTTGTATTGACGTGACGAAATAACAATGTTCAAGCATAATCTTGAGGACACCGTTTCCAACGACATACAACACGTAACGGCACGACAATGGCATAAGCTTAAGTTCATGGCAACACTTCCAAGCGACGACAAATTCAACGTTTCGTTGGTTTGAGTTGATGTCGGTTGCGTTGCGTAAGCATGAGCGGTAATAACTTCACCATGTTAACCTTGTTGATTGAAGCCTCTGCATTTGGTAAATATCATTTTCCTGTTACATTTCTAAGCAGTACTAACTTGAGACGATAGCATCAGTATCCTTTTGGCTAGTTTGTTTGAAAATGATTATTGATTGGGTGGATTGCTAAGCATTGCGTGAGTTTCTTTTGATATTTAAGTTGCTCTGTTGGTGGTTGTTATAGATTTCTGCCATCATTTTTCTTTTGGTTATACTGATGTTGACTTTATGCAGAAGACTAAGTCTTGGGTTTGTTAAGGAAAACTCATCATTCACTCAATTTGATTATAATTAATGTTTCAGTTCAAATGTTTTATTTAGATCTTATTTTTACTAATTGAGTGACAATTTACCTCAAGTTATTTTATAAGCGTTTTCCAAATTGGAATATTCCATTTAATTAAGGACAATTAAAAAATGTTTTCTAAACAAAATCATTAGATTATTTTAAATTGTATTTTCAAAATATGATTAATTATATACTAATTTCTTAAACCAATTTATTCTCAATACACAATATTTTCTTAATTAATAATGTAAAGAACTCTTAAGGTCCAGCATCTGTTAAGTTCTTGAATAATTACTATTGGGGCGTACGCCTTAGGTAGTAACATTCGACTTTTCATTATAAAATACACCCTTTAATTATTTAGACAAGAAAATGTCATTGGAGTCTAGCATTCCACGTGATACTTTTGTTGTTCATTAAAACAGTATTTTATAAATTAAATCAAAATCATTCTTTTTTAAGTATTTTATTTAATAAGGCAATTTCAAAGGAGATTCTATTTTAAAGAAAAACTTCGGAGCAAATAAAATTTCATTAAACATTTCCAAATGCCAATAATTATCTTTTTTTAAAATCAAAATTGATTTATATTCAATTTAATAGATAGTTATTTTGAGACAATCCTAAATCATTTTCTAAATAAAGCCTCAAACTATTTTCATACTTTATTTTCAAAATTGACATCTTTTTTTTCTCTGTTTCCATTCCAATTTTTAGTTTTTATACAAATTATTTTCTCAGATAAATCATCCTCAAAACTAATAATTTCCTTTTTAAATATTAAATTATTTTTAAACCAAATTACGAAAAATTAAACTCTTGAAGTCTAGCATTTCTTGAGTTTTCGAATGGATATTATTGAGGTGTACACCTTAAATAATGTATTGTTCAACTCTTCGCTCTTTAAACATTCTCCTATTTGGACAAAGAAATATCATAAGAATCCAGTAATTCTGTGTGATATTCCTGTTGTTCATTCAAACATTTTATGTATGAAAAATGTATCGTCAAAATCGAGCATCTTGATAATACCCCGATTGATTAATTGTGAGGCCTGCGTCTCATTTATTAAATAATCGTCATTTCTCCTATATATTTTCAAATCCAATTTCGTATTCTCACCTCTCGTACCGTAAACTCTTTCCATACCCTCGATTCAATTCAATTCTTCAAAATATCTTTCTCGATCAAACTCCAAAAGAAGGAGATTCTTGGAATCTAGCATTCCTTGGATCTTCGAGTGAATAATTCTCGAGGCACGCTCTTGAGTTGTTATTCACTCAATCTTTTGATTTTCTCAAACGCTTTCTCAATATCTTTTTTCGATTAAAACTCCGAAAGAAGGAGATTCTTGGAATCTAGCATTCCTTGAATTTTCGAGTGAATAGTTCTCGAGGCACGCCCTTTGAGTTGTTATTCACTCAACCTTTTGACTTTTTCAAATATTAATCATTCTCAAACGTTCTCCTAAGTCAAATGCTCGTACGCATTCGCAACCCACATTTCGTACATTTCATTCACAACTCCTCATGGTTTCGATATTAGGGGCACCCTCAGGGACTAATATCGTTTCTCACATCCAAACCCTTGACACGTCGTCAAGTTGGTTTCATTTTCAAACAAATCCTCGACACGTCGTCGAACTACTTCAAAACAACTTCTTTGTTGGCCTTGCATGCCATTCTTCGATTCGATCCTTTCACAAACATTTTTAGAACTTACGAAAGAGGGATATTTTCAGAATCAAGCATTCTTTGAATATTCGAATGAATAACTCTCGAGGCGCGCCCTTAAGTTGTTATTAATTCATTCTTTCGATTTCAAAACATCCAACTCTTTATCTTCATCTTATTCAGTCAATTCCCGAAAGAACTGAGTTCTTGGAATCTCGCATTCCTTGAATTTTTGAGTAACAAGCTCTTGAGACGCGCTCTTGGGTTGCTTGTCGGTCACTCTTTCGTCTCTTTCTCAAATTTCCAACTTATTCAACCTCATCTTTCGTGGTTGTTACCACGAACTACGGACGCTCTGATTCTTTATTCATTCTTGAATATAAGATACGTAGGCACAAGATTGCAATGATCTTGGCGAGCACACTCCTATCCATCTTCCGTTTTCCCCATCCATTCCCGTAGTCGAACTACGACGCTCTGATTTCTCATTCTCGTCCGAATGAGCATACGTAGGCACAAGGGCCCCAATCCTTGGCGAGCACCCTATCTTCTAACCTCCCATCTCTTCTTAGCATCTTTATCCTATTACCCTACCAATTCTACCTTTAACAACGAGAAGAAAACAAGTAAACCTAAACAACACTCTCCACAATTACCTTAAGAGGTTCCCGTCGAGTACGACGGACGTGAGGGGTGCTAATACCTTCCCCTCACGTAACCGACTCCCGAACCCGGAACTTGGTAGCGACAACCCTGTTCCTATCCTTTCGTTTTAAGAGGTTTTCTCGATATTTTCCTCTCCTGTTTATTCGGGATAAATAAAGTTCGGTGGCGACTCTGTCGAACCGCATTTCTGCGCCTTTCGTGCGAGGGTTGCGTTTCTCCGAAATGTCTCCGTGATTTTTCGAGGTGCGACAGTATTGTACAAACTTTGTTAAATGTTCGTTTGGATCTTCAGTTTCATTTCCTGAGAATTGGTTTTGTTGTACAGCTGACAGCAATGACGGTTTCAGCTCAAAATCGTTTCGAGTAATAGCTGGGGCAGCAATGCTACTTCTAGGCTCCATTTGAGAGGGTGTAGCGTATGCCTTCAGCGGTTTGTTTTGAGGTCCTTCAGCCATCTTTGGTTCTTCTTCGGATTTGGGAATGTGAGTGGGAGGATCGGGAATGTTATGTTTTTGTTGGTACTCAATGATGCGACTTCTTAAATGTAAGAAGCGCTCTAGTTCTGCGACTGAAGGTTTTAAGATATCGCCTTGTGGGCGATTACTTGGCATACAATCGACAGAACTAGTAAAGGGAAAATGAAATTGTTAACCTAGTCTATACGGCGTAACAGAAGGTTACACTATTGACTAAACGGGTCCCCGGCAACGGCGCCAAAAACTTGATCGCGACTTTCTATGTCTAATACAACTTAACTGCAAGTGCACAGTCTATCGTGTAGTAATAAAAGATATCGATCCCACAAGGACTCGTAATCAAACTAGTGTTCTCGGGAGTTACTATGTTTAGCTAGGTAGATAATGTTTAAGGGAATAATTTCTATCACTAAAGGGAACTAAAAACGTTACTTGAATTATAATTACGCGAATCGATATGCAATAATTATGTTCTTCGGGGATTTGACAAGTTATCGGTATATGAAATATTTTTCAGAATTTATTTAAGAAGAAAAATAGTGATCTAAAGACCTTCGTCTCACGATGGTTGTTGACGCTAGTCGCAACTCTAAGGCGGAACGTAGTTCGGGGTTAAAATCGCTTTTTGGAAATCTCTAAGTTCTAATCTATTTTAAAGTGCTTTCGCTATTATTAAAACAAACGCCTAGTGTTTACTATCTGGTCCTAGCCGCAGCTGTCGCTTGTTGGTTCGTACCTTAATTAATTTTCCACTTTTGTGGCAAAACTACTTTTAAATAAGTTCTCGCTTTCGCGACGAAAGTTTATTCAGTAAATAAGTTTAAACACTCAGACCATAAACAACTTTTGAAAAGGAAAGTTTTCAACCGGTTATTATCAAATCCCGTCTGAATTATTATTACATATCGATTACTCTGGTTTAGCTAGACATGGATTTGGGAAAGGTAAAACATAAATAAAAACAGAAACTTAGAACATTCATATTACTGAGAATTAAAGTTACAATTAACGAAATAATGAAAAAACCTGTAACGTATCCAATTGGCTTTTGGCCAAATCCCAACGATGTCGGCGGGATTGTGTCTTCAAACCAATAGAGCGCACAAATGAATATTGTAGAAAATGGAATACAGGAATAAGGAAAGGAAACGAAAACAGAAAGAATGAAGCTAAATTTTGCTCTGGAAATAAATTTGGGCAGCACTTCGTTGTCTGAATGCGGCTCCCTTTCTCAGCTCCCCTCTTCCCCTTTTATAGAGGTAAAAATTCTAACGGTTGTAATTTGAAGAAGGTGGACTTGGAGGCAGAAAAATTAGGGAGTAGTGGTCCATTACTTGGGACTTGGAACTGGTATTTGCACGTTCAATTGAAGCTATGCGTTTTTGCCTGCATGACGGTCATCACGGGGTGTGACGGTCGTCACCCGTGTGACGGTCGTCATGGAGGTGTGACGGTCGTCACAGCAGCAAAATGCGCATTCTGTGTTTTTCATGTTGTTTTCATCTGGTTTTCGTCCATATTTCATCTGTAATTGCTTCTTTTCTTCATATTGCTTCGTTTAGACATGATCTTCAAATACCTGCAAAATAACAGACAAATAGCATGGAAAAAACCCGAAATCGGATTGAAACCAGTCGAACATTAATTGAATTATGCGTCAATATATATATACGATTTCGCGTTATCAATACCGTAGGGACTTTGCCTTAAGGGAGATAGAGGCGTACTCGTCGATCAATATCTGAGTACTTGAGCCCTTCTCTTAAGACGATGCAAAGACTTTTTTCCTACAACTTGTGGCGGTTAAATCTCTCTTAAAATGAAAACTCACCTTTTCTCCTAAAATCAATCAACCAACTACCCTAAATCCGTAGGAAACTTTAACCACAGTCAAATAACTCCTCAAACCCTGTAGGGGAACTACAGATACTCTGATTCCACCCCCGTAAGGATATGTAGGCATAAGATGCGATATCTTATCGAGTATACTTAGAAATAAACCCCTAGGTCTTTCACCCATTAAGTAGATAAACCTTAGCAATAAACAAACATAAAACAAGAGGTTCCTGTAGAGTACTACAAAAATTTAGGATGCTAGTACCTTCCCTAAGTTTAACCGACCCCCGAACCTATAACTCTCTAAACCTTGCATTTGCATTGCATTGTGGGAATTTCGATCTTTATCCCTTCCTTTGGACAAATCAAAGTTCGGTTGCAAAATGAATTAAAGATTCAAACTAATCAATAGTTTGGTATCCAAATTTCACCTCGACACCATGTCAGGAAGACTTTTGACACAAAGAGACAGTCCCTTACTTGAACTGTGCTCTAATACCACCGATGGATCATCATGAGGAGAAAACACTCACCTAAAGGTCAAAGGCTCACCCAAACAAGTGAGAGAAACACCACATATTCACCCAAAATCTTAAGGTGATAGGTGTATGAGCTCTCTTACTTATAAAGTGCTCAACCTCCACTTTTCTAAGTAATGTGGGGCTTAGAACTCACACTTGTTTCTCAACACAACTCACATTTGTTTCTCAATAATTTCCCTCTCAAGTGTGAGTCCATCGTCTATACTCCCCCTTAAGTGGAAGATTTTTTTTCATCCATATGCTTGTACTATCATTGAAAGACACCCTTATCTCGTCATGGGCACTTCAATGAAACACGCCGCCCCACCATGTTAGGAAGACTTTCGACACAAGGAGCTGGTTCCTTACTTGAACTGGGCTCTGATACCACTGATGGGTCATCATGAGGGGGCACATTCATATTGGGTTAAACATTCATCTAAAGGTCAAAGAATCACCCAAAACAAGTGAGAGAGACCACATATTCACCAAAAACCTTAAGGTGATAGGTGTATGAGCCTTCTTACTTATAAACTGCTCAACCTCCATTTTTCTAAGCAATATGGAACTTAGAACTCACACATGTTTCTCAGCACAACTCACACTTGTTTCTCAACAATAAGATGACCTAAGTGTAAAATTTTACGCCTAGTAAGATTATGTTTTGTTGGTAACCTGTCATTCAACAATCTCCATGCAAATAATGATAGTTTCAAGGAAACAATTTTGTTTCAAATTAAGTCTCGAGTCGATTAACTCTCCCCGTCGTCAAAAGTTGATATACACCTTCAGTTTGCTACACCGAAAAATCCCACAATACTCGAGAATCGAAGTTAAGGTAGTTTATATACAACATTTACACTCCTCAACATAATAAGACACATTTTTCAAAGGATAAACCTACAAAGGACTTCCAAAAAGACCAAAAGAGATAAAACCATATAAGCTAACTTTAAATTCGAAACTAAACTTACAAACATGCTTATTGGGTCGAACCCTTTAACCCCTTAGTCTTAACTAAGGGCTACTTATCGAATACATTAAAATGTACTCTCTCCATTTTTTTATAAGTAAATTTTAACTTCTAAAAATTATTTCATAAATAATATATTTAAATTATATATAAGTTAGATATATTAATTATTAAATAAATCTAAATTATTAAAATTTTCTTATAAATAGAAATGGTAGAAGTATCAGGTTAATTGATAATCAATGCCAATAATATTTTGTATACAACATCCGTATTCCTAAAACCAACCGTGGAAAATACTTATATGACACATTTTCCCACACAAAAACATCATTCAACCAAATGCATCACTATACAAGCAATTCCTAGACGATTGTAACTAAAACTGGAAATGGTTCATACTTTAATTCAACCCCTAAGCTCATAATTTTTCATGAGATGACAAGTAAATAAATAAACCCAAAAATCAATTGAACTGAACTTCCTTTTCTCGAAAAATTAAAAAATAAAATAAAAGTATACCTAACAAATAAATTCAACATTTTAAAGTAGCGCGAAGGAACATTTTAGCTTACAAAAGCAATAAATATTGAAGAGAGATAGTAAGAAGTATCTCGTAGCTAGTTAAGGAAGAAGGGGACGGGTGACAATTTGCTCGGCTGGGCCTTTCCTTGCATGACTGACACCCATGACGTCTCCCTTCTGCTCACTCTGCTCCCCTAAAACCATAACACCGACCTTTCATTCCTTCTTTCTCTAATCTCACTCTACCATTTCTCAACAACGATGCTTTCACTTTTTTCTCAACCTTTTCCTTCTTCTTCTTCTTCTAGATGCACCACCACCTTCAAACTCAAACCTCTCACCGTTTCTTCTTCTTCTTCTTCTTCTCAACCATTCCCTCCTTTTCTTCCTAAACAAATTCACACTATCAAAGATCCTTTTGCTAGAAAATTTGCAATGCGGATTCAAAGATTACCTGTCCCTGTAATTCACTGTTTCTCTTTCTCTTTATGCTATTATAAATTAAGTGTGTACGGTTTAATCATTATCTCAAATTAATAATCATGTACTTTTACTACTTCTATTTAAATTCACTTTATTGTTACTTACACAGATTTTCGTACGTTTATGTTCTATTCAATCATTCACAAATTTTTTAATGCTGTTTATATGCTTCAATTAGTGAAAGTATCTTTGATTTCAAAAAATTCTGTTATTGAAGGTTTTTTGAGGGTTTGGATTTGAGACCTGGAAGTTTGTTGAATCTCTGTAATTGGGTGTCATTGGTGCATTTGTTTGGTGGTGGTGGTGGTGGTTGTTGTTATTTATTGTGGGTTTTTCTACATTACTCCCAAATTCTTGACAAACAATAATAGAATTTTGTTTGTGGTTATAGAATGTGTTTGGCCCAGTGGTGTGTAACAGTGTAAGGTCAATTCTCATACATTCTAGTGTAAAAACAGTAGGTTTGTCCCACCACTGTGAATAGTTCATGGTTGAATGTTTTGATGAGATGCAATGGATCTTGTTGAATTTATTGTGGTACCATGGTTGGTGGAGTTTTTATGTACAGTTAACAAAGTTACATTTTTTCCTTTATGAGATTTGGCTTTTTTCAGAACTAATTTTTGCAGTTGATTAATGTGTGATTTGTTCTGTATGACATGATTAGGTTAGCTTTGCAGAAAGCCCAATCATGAGTAGTTGTGTGAAGCCGTTGGTGCAGAGCAAGGAGCCGCCGATTGTTCTTCTACATGGTTTTGATAGGTGCTTAATTTTTGCAAGAGACGAAATTTGTTTATAACATTTTATGATAAAGTTGACCCTGAATTTTTATGCCGTTTGTTCAGTTCGTGTTTAGAATGGAGATATGGATACCCATTGCTTGAAGAATCTGGTTTCGAGACCTGGGCAGTCGATATTCTTGGTTGGGGTTTCTCTGATTTAGGTTTGTTTTATTACTTTGCCTGTTGTATCTTGTTTATTTACTTACCCCTTTCTTTGTGGGATTTTTTATGCTTTCAACTCTAAATTTTGTTTTGTCCATCAGAAAATCTTCCTCCTTGTGACGTGGTATCAAAGCGCAATCACTTCTATCAGGTTTTGATGTATTCCTTAACTTGAATGTATCTCTAGTATCCCTGTGTGTTTATCAAACATTGTATCACTGTTAACAATCGGGACATGGAAAATAACAGTTAGTGCAAATTCCGCCACAGGACAATACTATAGTGCCACAACAACAACTATTTGGTAACATTTTATACTAATTGAGATGTCACAAAACAATAGTAATTTATTCAAAATCCTCTATGCTGTAGGGCCGCTATTTGTCAACAATGCCTTTTACCAAACTATGTAGATTGGGGTAACAAATCAGTTAAATTATAGGCTTTGAACTGTTTATTAACTATCATCTGAAGAATTTTCTATCTTCACCGATTATCAATTTCTTGCAACATCTCATATTTTCCTCCCATTGTTACACACTTTATTGAAGGTGAGTTTTATTTATCTTTTACAGTTTTGGAAGTCCTACATCAGAAGGCCAATGATATTAGTTGGACCAAGCCTTGGCTCTGCTGTTGCAATTGATTTTGCGGTTAATTATCCAGAAGCTGTAGGTGCCATCAAATAAATTTAATTCTTAATATCCTTCACGGCACTATTTGTGAGAAAACTATCTCCTAAAAGAAGTTCATCAAATGACTCTGGGGATTTATTTGTAAATCATCTTTTCAGGTGGAAAAACTTATTTTGATTGATGCTAGTGTATATGCAGAGGGAACTGGAAACTTAGCAACCTTACCTAGATCGGTAGCCTATGCTGGGGTAAATATATCTCCATCTTACTAAAACCTTAAAACCATATTGCTGATCATTATTATAATTCACTATTGACACTGTTTTGAATCAGGTATATTTATTGAAGAGCCTTCCGTTGCGCTTATATGCCAACTATTTAACCTTCACTAACATGCCCTTACACACCATTCTTGATGGGACTAATGTGAGCTTCCCTGACCTTAAAATTATGGTTTTCTATGATATGTTTTTGCATCTTTGTCTTCATATTGCGACATTAGGTAGATGTTCTTTTTGATAACTTGGCATCATATGGTCAACAACTCTGCTTCGTTAGTAATAGGATAGCCAAGAGTTTTAACGACCCAATATATGTTCTAACATTTTTCGTATCTTTATAGGTGGGCCGTTTACATTGCTTATTGCCTTGGTGGGATGATGCTACTGTTGATTTTATGACTAGTGGCGGTTACAAAATTGCTTCCCTCATAAGAAAGGTATATGAACATTTTATATGTTATTTTTGTGGAGTTTGGGGTGCATCTACTTTGAAACAAATGAATACTTTGCAATAAAATTTTTCGCATCGAACCTTCTGACCATGGGGTATGATCACAGTAGTCACTTGCTTGTCAACTGCTAGTCAATTTTGCAGCATTGAAAAAATTGTATGTAGCCAAAAGCATCATATTTGTCAACTGTAGTGTCTTCAATCAGTACTGTGATTTTTTTGTCAATGCAGCCGACCTTACCTAGTAGGATTAGACTTAGTCGTTGTTATGATTTTATTCTTAATGAAATCAAAAGCTTATTTTTGTAATTATGAGACTTTAGGTGAACGTGGTTATAATTTCACTTATTCATTTAGGTTCTTAAGTTCTGTATATAGTACAAGGAAAATGCTTGTGAATTTTACAAGCATATCCTTCAATAGTATTTAAAGCTTGGATATATATGCTATATACACTAGTTCTCTGTTTGTATGAGAATCTGAAATTCAATCCAACTCATATTTGAAAATTCCATGCACTTTTACCCTAAGAAACCGGGGGCCCCTTTCAGTGAGATCGATTCTAGAGGCTCCTGAATTTAATAGGAACAGGCCATGAGTTGTTTGGAATGTTGTCATATTTCTCCATTAATAACACATGCTGAAGTTACAAGGTAGCTTTTCTACCAGTACTATGTTTCTTGGTTCGAGTTACACGCACACTAAACCAAAATGAAAACATAGCCCCATTTTTGTTAGGAAAACCTTTAAAAGTATGTCTTCATCAATTAAAAGTTTGCCTCGAAAAATAAATTTCATCTTATTTCCGGAAGCTTGGTTTCCTTCTCAGTAATATGTTTTGAATTTGTTTAACAGGTAAAGCAGAAAACACTGATAATATGGGGTGAAAATGACCGTATAGTCAGCAATAAGCTTGCAGTGGTTAGTTGTCATGTAGCACTACTTTTATAGCATGTGATTAACAAGAAATCTATATCAATTATTTTTATCCTGGAAAATCTTGAAGCAATACATATTCAGACACTTTATTGGATGCTTTTTAGGGAACAATATTTTACGCAAACACTACAAGTGAAGTTGACTATTAAACTTTTATTCTTGCAGCAACTACACTGTGAATTACCTGATGCAGTTCTTCGTCAAATACCCGATTGTGGGCATATTCCTCATTTGGAAAGACCTGATTCAGCTATAAAATTAATTGTTGAGTTTATTCAAACAGAGAAAAAGAAATTAAGTAAACTTGTTTCACAAGTAAGCCAAGTGAGTTAACTTTTTGCGACCCTGCACGCGTAAGAGTCAAACAAGTTTTCGGAATGCTCCTTCCCTAACAAGAGTTTTAGAGGAAAAAGCAATATGTGCTGCAGAAGCTTAATATTGATAAGTAAAGTCTTTCTCATATCATATATAGTTTATTGAGTGTTAATGTCTTAGCTATTGAATTATGTATTCAGTGAATAAGTATTCTTCAATGTTATCTTTCTAAGTAGTAGCATAGCACAGTGTAATTATTTTATAATGTAGCAAACTTCAACTATGGTGACATAAGACCATGTGATTTTACCATTATATGTTGAATATAAAATTGAGATGCATTTGGAATAAATCCATGACTACCAACATCCTCTAAAGCTACCTGTTAGGAACCTGGAACAGAAAATACACTGGAACATGTACAAATTGGAAGAGAGATAAGTTGTGTATATTATTTGTGATCAAATGCAAAGTTTACAGAAAGGAAAACAATCCCTAGATTCTGCAATAGAGCATGCTATAGGGATTTACCTTTCCCCTTTAGAATAAACTTTCAACACTTTGGATCCATTGGATCTGTGATGGATTAATAGATCACTTGGGTCCCCTCATACCCCCTCATAGGCATATGTTTGCCATAGTGCAAACATTACCATTTATGGACAGTGACAAAATATAATAGTTTTTCTTTTTATTTTATTAATGTACTTTTGATTTACTCTATTTTTAAGACATTGAAGTTTTAATCTCTTTTTTAAAATCCAGTTTTTTTTTTCTCTATTTCAAACTTTTTTTTAATGTATTTTGATCTTTCATTTTATTTTGGGATCGATTTTATTGAGGTAATACTATTTACGCAGGCAAATTTAAAAATAACAATTTAAACTAATTTAAACATTTTAAGAATAATAATTTAAATCAATTTTTTCTTTGAAGATTTTTTTTTTGTTTTTAAATTTTTTTAAACAAATATATATAATAATATAAAATTATTTTAAAAAACTAGTCTAAATAATTTATTGTTTGATAGTGTATAATATATGAGTTATACAACTCGAAACAACAATTTGTTCATAATTTTTGAAGTAGAAATAAATAAATAAATAAATAAATATATATATATATATATATATATATATATATATATATATATATATATATATATATATTGAAAGAAAAATATTTTTAAAAAAATACAATGACCATGTAAATTACAGGGCGGGTGTTGTGTTTTTGTTTAACTTATCATTCGTCTTTATAAAAATCAAGAATAAAAATGTATTTAACCACTATTTTTAGTTAGGTTGTATCTCTTTTAGTTTTATTTGGTTATTAATATTTGCTCAAATGTTGATTTTGCAAAGATTCGAGATGTTTATATCTATGGTGAATTCTAGTATGCCATTTGTCTATATATTATGGTCTGTCCTAGAGGACAGTATATGCAAATACTTTTAACGTTTAGTTTGTGACAATCGAAAATGAAAGAGGTGTTTTAAGGTTAAAAAGCATGTAATAGGATCCTTGGCCCTTTATAATAGGATTCTAGAGTTCCGGGTCCTTAGAACCTTTTACTCCAAACACGCGTTCTCTTAGATAGGTGTTTGATGATCCTTTATTTTTTTCATCCAAGTTTTGGGCATGACTCGCGGTTTTGGCCATTCTTTTAATAGGATTGCTTTGTTGACACCTTTTTCTACATCCTATACTCAATTTACTGTTCACAAATACTTAAACAAATTCTTCAGAACATGGTTAATAGTGTGTATTTTATTGGTTAATGAAGTAGTGAAAGTGATTAATAAATTATAGGTAAAATAATTGGCTAATGATGTAAACTTTTGTGGTTAATGCGCAATCTTATATTTGTGTTATAAAATAAATTTTAAAAATATTTTTTTTAAAAAAAATTAATATTTTTAAAAAATATATTATTTTAATTAAAAAAACACTGTTCACCGTATAAATACGGTGAACAGTACATACGGTGTAAGTATTGGGTGTAGAAAAGGGTGTAAGAATAACATTTTTCTTCTTTTAAAGGTGCATTAAATTTGAGAATGTTTTATTTCATCCCTTGGGTCTCTTGGCCACCATACATGCTTTTTTAAATATATATTTTTGAATGTACATTTTTTTACTCAATGTTAAATTTTTTCGAAGATACATCTCCAAAATTACCATAAAACACATATTTTATTCGTTTTTGAGTCAGACTCCCAAATTTACAAATAAATTGTTTCCGGAGTCTTCATCAAGATTGCATTGAAAAACATGTTTTTAGGTCGACACATACATAAATAGGCCGACCTATACGAATTTCAGATCCAGTTCAGATCGGCACATAACTTTTCAGGTCGGCTCTCATGGACCAATATTAAAGCCTGTAGCTTTTGTCCATATGTCGACTCTCATAGGTCGACACATGGGTGACACGTAACCTTCAGAGGTCGACTTAAAGTCCTTGATAGGTCGGCCTGAAGACATTAATAGGCCGACTATTGCTTTGACAGACCGACCTATACGATTTTCCAACTTAAATTTCTCATTCTCACTCCAACAAATTGCAATCCTTTTGCCTATTTTTTCTCATACCTATATATACTCATACATGCATCTTCTTCTAATAAGTTACTGTCGTGCGTAAAAACGATTATGGTGTCACATGCAAGTATACATGCATGTTTTAATTGCAGCAAGTGATATTAGTAATGATATCGTACCCACAGGGAGTGAAAGAGGTTTAGATTGAACTTTTTGTAACTATTCTTGTTTAAAGCTAACATGAGAAAAGTAACAAAATAATTGTTTTTAGTAAGCTTACATTTTTCCACAACATATAACTAAATGAAATAAAAGTAGGTTTGATTAAATCAAGAGAGTGAATGTTGAACTATGATCCATTAATATGCAAGTGATCAAAATGTGTAGATGATGAGATGTGTTGTGCCTCAAAAGATCAGAACGTGATCTATATGTGTATCTCTACAACATTAAAATATGCATTAGTAGAGCAAGAGAACAAATCTCTAAGTCTCACTTATAATCCTGAAATACTTCTGGTTTATATTCTAAAAGTTCTTTATGGTTTTAGCCTCTTATCTCTAAGCAAGCTAATTAAGTGAATATCTCTATCCTACTTGTTTAACCATTTTTGTTATGAAGTCCACTTGTTGCTGGATTTCTCACAACAACAAGCTTTTATCTTTTTCTAAGTTGATCATCAAAGAGTCAGGTTTATAGCATAAAAACACATAACAAAATAAGTCACTTAACATCACATCATTTTAACATAAAGACAACATTATATTAACTTCACATTGCTCAACAAATAAATATTTAGCTCATGGTGAGCCGAGTACAAACTATTGAACTAAAACTACTAGGAAACATACTTAACAATAGATGTAAAAGAAATGACAACCTAGAGGTAACTTAGAGATCTCTTGTGTTGGATAAACACCAAGTGAAGACTCTAGTCGCGTCAGCTCTCAACAATGAGTACAGGATTGGATGAGAAGAAGAACTTCCTCTTTTCTCTCAAACCTCACGCTGAAATAATTATAACAATACTAAAAACTATCTTCTTGATGAATGCGTGCGGAACCCCTTTTCCAATTCCTAAGGTCAGCTTTTATAGGCACAAGCGTGGACGTGAAAGGTAGTAGGCCTTGGATCATGGGCTTCTGATGCAAACAAGGTTCATCCCGTATTCAATTAGCATATTCTCTTTTTTGTCCTCCAGTCTTTGTGAACAAGCATCCTGTTATGCACAATGGTGAGGACAAGGCGTCTGATGCAGGCTGCTGTAGTAGGTGGTGGCGCAGAGGTGCAAACGGTGCAATGTTTGTGTGCATGGTGCGCTTTTGCAGTGGTGGTCCCCACCGTACTACTTCTTTGTCTCCTTGTGCAATTGATCTTATCCATTTAATTTTTCATTTCTTCCAAGCATAATTCTGCCACGCAAACCTTAGAAATGAGCACACTCCATGATCTTGGCCATTACCTATTTATGATCTTCAACGAACTTTATATTTTCCTTTCAACTCTCTCTTTCAAACGTGTTGCACCCTAAAATTTGACCAACCGGGTCCCGTATCTGGCTCGATGTTTCGACGCATTTCGCATTAGCATTTACATACTGCATATAGTGCATTTTCTCAATCATGGTGATTTTATCGGGATTACAGCCCTGCTGTCGCATTTCAGGTGTCTCAGACCGGTTCGGACAATCGGAGGTTATTTTGAGAAGTCACGCGCTTCCTGGTTGTTCTCAGCTCACGCAGTGATTTTGGAGATTCTTGGCGTCCGGGTTTATTGTTAGCTTCGATCTGGTCTCGCGCTCTTTTTTATGTTGGTTATTTGCGTTTGTCTGCTTTTTTTAAGATTTAATAGCCTTTTGTAGATTTTAAATAGGTTTTATAGATTTTCTAGAATTTAAATAGAGTTTCTTTTAATATTTTTTAATAGTTTTAAATCTTTTTTTAGAATTTATAAATTGTTTTAAATAGATTTTAGAATAAACTTTTTTTTTTAGATATTAAGTCATTTGTAAATAATAGTTTAATAGAATATTTCTTTTAATAGGGTTTTTAAAATAGAAACTAATATAGTTTTTTCTATAGGTTAATATAGATTTTATTAGAGATTAATTAGGATTTTAATCTTTTGTTAGAGAATTATTAGAGTTTTTTTATATTGTCATTAGTCTAGTGATTAGTATAGATTTAATAGTTAATTCTTCTTTTTAGGTTTAATTAGACTTTAATCATTTGTTTAGATATTAATTAGGGTCTTATTAGAGTTTAGTAGGTTTAATTAGGATTAGACTACCGTGTTAATTGTCATTTTAGCATCTAATTGCAATTTTACTTTTAGTTAGTTTTAATTCAGTTTAATCATTAGTTAATATAGTTAATTAGGTTAAGTCTTTAATTAGTATTTTTAATTGAGTTTAATCTGTCATTAACCATTTCATTCAGTGCAGATCCAGTCCCATTGTTCAATTTCGTTGGGCCCAATCCAGAGTTTTTGTGAAGGCCCATTTCAGCAAAAGTCCAAAAAAATCTGTGTCAATATAAAGCTTCAGCCACGTGTTGCAATAAGGGGGGAGCCACTTCATTTTTCATCATCCTCTCTCACTGACACCTCACATCACGCGTGGCACTCCACTCTCTCCTCAACCCCACACGCGTATTCCACTACCTCCACCCTCAGGACACTTGGCTTCCATGCGCCTTCCCGTCATGCCACGTGGCCTCGCCTGAGCCTCACCGGTTGCATGGTCGGCGGCCATGCAACCGCCGCCCCCAACCTCTTCCGACAGCCCTAACAAACCTCCAACGACCTCCGGCCGCCGTCAAACTCGCCGGAAAACTGGAAAATCCCCAGAATCCATCGCATCTTCATCTTTCTCCTCTAACATCCTTTTCTCCGATCATCATCACTTCAGAATCCCTCTTCTCCGATTAATCATCAAATCCTCAAGCATTCAACAACCACCAGAACTCGCCGGAAGCTTGAGTTCGCTTGAATCTTCACCAAGTCCTTCATAGTTTGTTCATCAGTTCATCCAATCACAAGATTCATCCAACTCTAGAAAATCTTCATCAGTTCATCACCAACTTCAAGATTCATAAACATTCATCATCACATCACGTTCCAGATCTTCGCTTCATAACTTCGTGGATCATCAAGATCACCGTTCATCAACATTCTCCATGTTCATTACCGTTCGTCAAGAACATTCGTAATATTTTTTTGTCAGTTCTTCATCCAAATTTCTCCGATCTACAACGATCTTCATCAGCATCATGCACCGTTCATATATTTTCGTTCAGTTCCATGATATTCAGAGGTCATTCAGATCTTCATATATTCTTCAATGAATCTTCAGATCCACACGCATCCTCATCAATCTTCATAAGGTTCGCCGTTGAGTTTTCCAGATTTCTATCATCGTTTTTCATCGCTTCGTCAAGAACACAGACCTTCAACATCTTCAAGAACTTCATCCGAGATCTCCAAGAGCCTTCATCATATGTTCATCGAGATCCTCCAAGAGTTCGTACAAATCTTCATACATCAACGTCCTTCATTATCTTCGAGCATGGTTGTTATTGTATCGTTGATGGTTACCGGATTCAGAGTGTGTTTTGGTTTGAAAAACGGTGGGAAGATTGAACGGAGTTGGGATGCGAATCAGAGAAGAGAGGGGAAGCGGCAGCGTGTGAACAGTGAAGGAGAGATGAGAGAGGAATTAGGTTTTGTTTCAGAGTGAGGAGAGGGAGAAGCTCATTGGACTCCTCAGATTGGGGTAGTGGGCCTTGGGCCCAATGTCCAGTTCAGATCAACACCCCCGTTTTCTTCATACCCCCCTCCATTTCTGTTTGTTAGAGTTTGGATGAACGTGGGCTGGGCCCCAACAAACTCACTACTAGTTGCACCCTGCGTTTTCCTTTCAACACCCCCTCCCCGTTTCAGTTCTATTTGGGTTGGGCCCAGTTCTGATCTGTTTTATTTTTCTGCTTGTAACCCCCTTGAACTGCAGTGTACACCCCTTGTTTTTTTTCTTTATTTTCTTTTATTTCATTTGTTTAGTTGTTTTTGAAAAAAAAATGTGATAAAAAAAATAGAAAATATGAAAAGATATGAAAAAAAAGAATATATGAAAAGAAATGTGAAAAGAATATTGAAAAAAAAAAGAATATAGAAAAAGAAATACTGAAAATAATAAAAGAAAAATAGTAAAAAAGAGTATAAAAATATTAGTTTGTAGATTTAATATTTTTCTTTTAGGATACAATTTTTCATAGAGTTTATTTTACCTTTTTAGAGGTAGTTTTAGAAGTCCATTTGTTAGGGGACTATTTTTCACTTGACTTTCCATTATAGATGGATAGGATAGTATTTCCTAGGAGTTTATTTCCCGTATTCAATCATTGTAACCAGTTTTCAGAATATCAATAAAACGAGATTTGAGCTGTGGTCCCGAAAGTAGCCGAACTACAGCTACTCTGATTCCTCGTACTGAGCGAGGATATGTAGGCATAGGATGCGATATCCTAGCGAGCACACTAACAACTAACCTTCTGTTCTCTCGCTGCTGTGCGATCGAGACTTTCCCGCTGACGACTGATGTTATCCTTTTCTCTTGCCCGAGTGCATTTGAGACCAGACCGTAGCTTTGTTCCCATAGGTTCCCGTACCTCTCAAACCAATTTAATATCTCACTCCTGTGTGAGAACACCCTGCTTAGCCGTAGTTAGCCTGAACTACGAAAGCTCTGATCTTCCATGCTGTGTGGAAGTACGTAGGCACAAGACGCGAAGTCTTGGCGAGCCCAATTCCCTGTAGTTTCTCGAACTACGTTGACTCTGACTTTCTCTCTTGAGAATACGTAGGCATAGAGTGCGACGCTCTATCGAGTCAATTCCCTTCCGTTTAGATTTAGCAGCCGTAGATAGATTGTTTTTGCATCCTTTAGACAAACCAAGCAAGCGTGGATCCCGTCGAGTACGACGGACGTGAGGGGTGCTAATACCTTCCCCTTGCGTAACCGACTTCCGAATCCAGGATTTGGTTGCGATGACCATTCCTTTCCCGTCTTCGCGGTAGGTTTACCTCGAGCGTTTCCTTTCCCTCCTTTGGGATAAATAACGCACGGTGACGACTCTTCTGTTCAGCCGACGCCGATTTTCGCAGTAGCGACAGCTGGCGACTCTGCTGGGGACTCTGCTGGGGATCCAACGTCCCCTGGCTGCTAAGGACTGCGATAGTTCCTTATGCATTTGGGATCCAACGTCCCTTAAGAGAGTCAATCCTAGCGCTTGTTTGCTTGTCTATTGGGGTTTATTTATTGATATTATCTGTTGTTGTTGTGCTGTTGGGGTGTGACGGGTGTTCTATGATTGAGAGATAAGCCGGACCTGGGCTTGAGTGCACCTTAGACTTAGAGTGGAAAGTAGTGGGCGCGCACATGCTTTGCATGTCCTAGTGTCCTGCGAAATCCACACTCAGACGAGGTTCTTCTGGTTGGCCTCCTGTCCTACCCTTTGGGTGGCTCGGGTTGCTGGTTAGTTGGATTGTCGACTCTGGGAACCGATCATTTGGAAGTTGGCTAAGTGAGGCCTCTTCAAGACTTGATGATGCCACTCCTTCTGGGAATCGTATCGTCAGTTTTGAAAGTCTGTGACGCTGACGACCGCATAGGATGTCGTACCTTGATAGATTTAGGTCCATACCCGTGAGTGGGAGGATTTTTGCAGGAACCTTGACTTCCAACCTACCCGTTATTTTGGTCTTCTCTTTAGAGCGAACGTACTCCGTCAGCAGCGCAGCAGTATTCAGATTGTGTGGGGGCTGTGATCCCGTGTTTGCTGCATCTTGCATATCATTTGCATAAACGTGTTGCATCATATTGCATATCATCCTCCGGTTAGCCAGAGTTCTGATCCAGCCTTTGTTTCCTGAAGGTGATTACCCGGAGTTTGGATTGAGCAACTGTTGATTGTCAGAAGCCGACTTAGAGGTTGAGTAGATTTGAGCGGAATCGAGCAGCGAAGTCAGCGGAAGATTATTAGTAGCTATGTCTGAAGGCAATTTCCAGTCTCCTAACACCTTGGCAGGGTTCACTATGGCGTCCAACCCTCTGTATGATTCTATGGAAGACTTCCCGCAAACGAATAATGTTACTGCAGACCAAGTTGTATAGCCTTCTGTTGAGAACCGAGATCGACATGAACAGTTTGTTACCCGGAATGAATGTCCTCCTCCTGTTAACAATCAAGGTGTTGTTTTCCCTATGATGAATTACCGAAGATATATTCCAATAGCTAGGACCGTAGATCCAAGAGCTCTTGAGATGGATAGAAAACTCCGAGCGTTGGAAGAAGGAATGGAAGCTTTGAAAGCGAAAGATGCTGTTAACCTGAATGTTGCAGACATGTGTTTGGTTCCTGACCTGGTGTTTCCTTATAAGTTCAAAGTGCCGAAATTTGAGAAGTACACGGGAGATAGATGTCCGAAGCAACACTTGATGATGTTCTGTCGAAGAATGACTTCGTTTGTGCGAGATGACAAATTGATAATCCATTGCTTTCAAGATAGTCTGACTGGGGCATCTTTGAGGTGGTATATGCAGTTAGAGAGAAATCAGATTCAATCATGGGTGGATTTAGCCAGAGCTTTTCTGAAGCAGTACGATTATAACTTAGACATAGCTCCTCATTGCATGCAGTTGCAAGAATTGTCTCAAGAGAACAATGAACCTATCAGGAAGTATGCTCAGAGATGGAGAGAATTAGCTGCTAGAGTGCACCCACCACTTTTAGACCGAGAATTGACGAGCATGTTTGTAGATTCCCTACAGGATCCGTACTGTTGCGGTGGAAATAGGATATCAAACTATTAATTAGTTTGAATCGCAATTCAATTCACAACCGCTCTTTGATTTATCCGAAGGGAAAAGGTCAAAAAGGGAAAACCTATTTTTGCATCGTAAACACAATGCGGGGAAAGATCTAGGGTTCGGGGGTTGGTTAAATTTAGGGAAGGTACTAGCACCCTAAACTTCTGTAGTACTCTACAGGAACCTTTTGTTCAAATGTTTACTATTGCTTTATTCATTTGCTTAAGGTATATGTACAAAGGATTAAAAGTGAGAAAAGAGACCTAAGGGGTTAATTCTAAGTTTACTCGGCAAGACATCGCATCTTGTGCCTACGTATCCTTACGGGAATGGAATTAGAGTAATCGTAGTTCCCCTCAATAGGGAGGTTAGAAACTTCTTGACTGTGGTCAAGGTCTCAGGGGGAATAAACATGTCTTAAGGACACGCTTACGCGGAGTCCTAAACTCCTGTATCTACGTTGAAATGTTAAGTTGTAATTAGGGTTGAATTAGGTTAGGGATTCCGCGGTGGGAAACCCTAAAATGAGCGCGGCGGCTCTTTGACCTAATGCTAAGGGTAAAATTGTAATTTTGCCTGCGGCGAGGCATTTGTGAAAATTAGGGTTTGTGAGGCTGTAAGGGTTTGAAGTCGAGGACTATTGGCGCGGCGACCAAAAGCTAGACCTAACCTTCGGATGTGAGTGATATGATAGAATAATAGTGATAAAAATGTGAGAAATTTAAATCATGCAAGCGGAAATAAAATGCGGAAAGTGAGCGCGATTGTTCGTTTGCGAGGTTACAACCGAGAAGCAGTTACAATAATAAGGAAACTTAAATGAAAACACAATGCAATAACAGTAAACATAAGCTGCAAAAATGAACACACGCATTAGTAGGCGAAGTTAGACGGTGATCGGACGAGTCCTGAGACAAGAGTGCAATGTTGAAGGTTTTTTTGTTGTTTTTAAAGAAAAAGTGTTAATGAAATTTATAGAAGAAAGAGTAATGTTAATTAAAAAAAATATTTTAAATTTAATCTAAAAAAGGGTTTTAATTTTTATATTAAAAAAATATTTTAAGTTATTTATTAAAAAAAGGTTTTTATTTTTATTATATATAAAAAAAAGTTTTTTTTTTTTTAATTTTATTTATTTTAAAAAACAGTTTTAAATACTTAATATAATATTAATTATAAAAAAACAAATAATAAAATAAAAAGATGAGAAAACTAAGGGGGGGTTGGGCTGGTATGTTAAAACACCGAGTTAGGGTTTATGAACCCCTTCGCGGCGCCGTTGTGCCTCTCATTCTTCTCCATGTCCGATTCTCATCGTTCTTCACTTGCATGCTTAGTTCTTCTCAATTATCCTGAAACATACATGAAAACATGATTAAACACAGATCTTTATCTCACTCTTCGAATGCTTCGATGGCGAGATTGTGCGTTGAAAAGCGATGATGACGATACGGTCTGAGCTTCAAGGGGGTTTGCCCGTTGTTGTACGAAACGGCGCCGGTGGACCTCCTTCGGTTGACTCGTCTGCGCTTTAGTGATGCACTTGATGATTTCTTCCGTTAGTTCCTTGTTCTCTGCTTGCGACCCTTCTTTGTTTTCGCCGTTAACCCGTTAGGGTTTTTAATCGGTGGTTTTTCAGGGTTTCTCGATCCTCTTCTTCGCCTTCCTCTTCCTTTTCTACGAGGTGATATTGTCCTTTTATAATCTCTTCTTTTGGGCTTTTGTTGGGTTTGGATGTTGGATACACGTTATTTTTACTGAAACGATTTGATTTGATTTTATGGAACTTTGGTGAACCGATGCTACTTTGATCTGATTGAGATTCTTATGTTTCGTTTGAAAACTTTCCCCATTTGGATTCACTTTGATTGGATTTGATTTACGATTTATCTCTGATATGTTCTGATTTTCCTTTTTCAGATTTGATTTGGGACTCATTGCTGGTATGACTTATTTTGGTTCGAACTTTCCTATTTGGAGTGTATATTTCTGGTTTGCTTCAATTGGATAGGCTTCGAATTGCTTTCAGAAACGGGCTTATTTTGATCTGTTTTGGAATCAGACTTATTTGTGATCTATTTGATTTTGCATATTTTGAATTGTTAAGCCCTCACAAGTAGAAGAGTTATTCTCTGTGGGTGTCTCATTCATTTTAGTCATGATCATAGACGTAGATGAGTCATGGCTAGGGGATGTGCTTATCTCTTCTGTTATTGAGATGCCTGTTATGGTTGTTTGTATGAGCTTACCTGTTGATACACTTTTGTCGCAGTTGCTTGCAAAAGCTGAGATGCCTGTGATTATTGCTCTAGACCAAACTGATTTTTCCTCTTCTTCTTTCAGGGCCCATCTCCAAGTTTGGAAACTGCCGATCTTTGTCGCTGCCGAGAAAGGTTTGATGGTGATGACGACTTGATGGTCTGAACCGTCGAAGCAGGATATTACAATCCTGGTTTTACGCTGTTGCTGCGACGACTGATAGGGACTTGTTATGGTTTTGCACTTGTTTATCTTATGAACTGATATGCTTGTGACAACCTAACCTGTTTCAATTTTTTAATCTTCAGGTCCCCAACTTTCTGTTTTAGGGCAATGATGTTGAACTGAGCCCTTCAGAGAAGACGCTATGATCTTGTTTGTTGCTCACGTTGTGAGCAGAATGGCACGTTGGTTTGTCATGGTGACTTACCATTGCTAATTACTCTTTCTGGCTGTTGATTAATGGTGGTTTGTCTTTTTTCTGATACAGCTTGTTACTCTGATTTCGGCCTTGCACATTCGTTTGCTGCATTGTCTGATTTTTCTTTTATGATGCTTATGAGCTCATGTTGGTGCAGTTTATGATTTCATCTGACTCAGTTATGTCGCTTTTCATGATGTGAACTGTGTTGTGGAACTAAGTCTGTTTTGGTGTAATTGTGGCTTCAGAGCTGATGCAGTTTTGGGAATTCAAGTTTGGAAAAACTTGTGCTGTTTGTTGTGCGAGAAGAGGCTATGATGTTGTCCTCAACTGAGCCTCTGTGTTGGATAATTTTTCTTCGAACTTCTCTGGGTTTGTTCGTTTTTGAATTGAATTGCTTTGGCTCTAATGTTTGTGAATTAGATTACTTCTTTCAACTTTGTACAGCTTATGATTTGTTTGTTGAACCTTGGGTGACAGATTTGCTTGACTTGGTTCTTTTCCCGCGCGTCTTTCGAACGACTGTTTGTGGCTGTGAGGTTTGTGGATTTGCTTATTTTTGAACTGAAATGGATGGGTTCCTATCTTTCTGAACATAAGCTTGGTTCCTCAATTCTCTGAGTTTAACTGATCTTTCTGATCTTTGATTTGGAACCAATAGGTGGCTGCGACTGTTAGGCTATGATGTTCACACTGAGCCTTGGATTCTGTACTTGAATTTTCAATGTGACTTGCTCATTTGGTTTATTACACTGCTGCTGATTGTGATTTGATGCTGAAACCGAGTTTATGCTGATGCGAATTCTGTCGTGGCTTATTTCCGTTCAGATTTGGTGTTTGATTTTCACGGGTTCGCTTGTGTGGTTCAGAGTTGATACAGCTGTGAAATTTGGTTTACTTGATAGTGTCCCAAAAATTATTTACTTGATGGAATGGTGTTTTTAATTTGTTTTTGAACCGAATCCAATTATGGCAAATCAAATCAGTCCCACTTCTTTTACTCTCTCTTTCTCTCGGCAGTCCCTTATGATAAGATCAATAACTACCTGATCTGACGCCGATGGCTCAGATTGGTAACGGGAGTAGGATGCGGCTTTAGTCGTGCCCTCCCGACACTCGATGATGATAATGTTCTGAGAGTGTCAAACAATCTTCTAACCTCTTTTCCTGTGGTTTGTTCTGCTTTGATGTGCAGGTGATCAAGGGTTGCGTGAAGAACTCAAGAGAGGACCAATGAAGAAACTTGTAGTTTTTCTCTTTTTTAGGACTTTAGGACCTAGAATAGATACTCATTGTAAATGTATAATCCTTTTGTAAATGAAAGATCATCATGAATAAAATCCACAAATTACTTCCATTTCAACTTGTAATTCTAGATGGTGTGAAATAAAATCCAGTAAATATTCATTTCTATTTTCTCAATTATGAATTTAAATATCCATGAATAATCATCCATTATTTATTTAAATTCAACTTTGATTTGTAGCTTATGAACATTCATGAATAAAAGCTCACAAACATTAAAACTTAACCTCTCCTTTGCTTTTTATAAATGATATCCCGCCATATGATTGTATCCAAACATATTCAAATTAAAACCTCGTTGATCACATCTCTTCTCAAAATAACCTTAACAGTATCCACTTCCTTTTCAACCCAGCTTTATAAAAGGAAACAAAACTGTTTGGAAACGTTTCAGAATCAAACAAAGCACGGCCCCGAGTCCAATCATATTTCTGACAAAACATACTGGCACCTTGACCCAAATGGTAAATAAATGCCTCAGAACGTAATAACAGCCCGTTTTCAAGAAATTAGCAGAATTTGCGTGAAATGACCAAAATACCCCTGGGACCAACCAAATCTGCAAAACAAACACCTCCACAACTTGTTAGTGGTTAGCAAATGTTCATAGGAGATGATATGCGAAATGCCGGACTAAATGTAAGGGTAAAATTTGGGGTATTACAGTTGCCCCTATTTAAATAGCTACACCGGACGATTTGAGTGACAGAGACTCGAGGAATCGTGGTGGAGAGATTTAAATATAGATAACCGAAAATTTTGCCCTTATATGCGACGATATGCAATGCTGGTGGACAAAACGGGAACAGCTTAATGCAAATGATGCCATGAATATGATATGATGCGTATGAATGCGAAAATGCTGACGAAGATGACGACACCGAGACAGACGCCATGAGAAGAACACACTGGGGACAGTGATGCGCTGAGACACAGTACAACACTGGGGAATTCTAAAAAAAATGATAGTCAACTGGTGCGAATGACCAATTGTCACTTTTTAGAAAAGGAACGAGATCCTCAAATGGAGATGGTACCTATGAGACGACCTCCACTGGGGAATCTAAAAATAAAACTGGATCACGTACGATTGTAAGATCGATTACCGAATGCTGGAGCATTGAGCAAAGAATAACATCCAAGCTTTTGTAAACTATCCCTCGTGACGGGATCAAACGAACCTCTCGGAAATCCGTATCAAATATACAGGGTAAAGACCGACTGTATGCCAAAATAAATGGACTTTAATGGGAAATGCCCTGATAAGTTTCTCGGGAGAACTGTCACTTATCGTTGGAAGGGACTTATGTGCCAAAACGGATAAGCACTCAAATAAAGAGGCTGCTGCTTATCTGATAAATAAATCTTCTCGCATTTAAGGTCGGCGCCTGGAATACGATTCGGATTTTTCTCTCACCGAAGGATAAATAACTTCTTCATGTTTCAAGATCGTGCTCTCCTGAACATGAAAAGGGTAAACTGAACTTCCTCATACTTCAGAATCGTGCTCTCCTGAATATGATTTGGTTGTAAATGAATTTTTTCATACTTCAGAATCGTGCTCTCCTGAATAGGAAACTGGATGACTGAACATACTTATATTTCAGAATCGTGCTCTCCTGAATATGAAACTGGATGACTGAATATACTCATATTTCAGAATCGTGCTCTCCTGAATATGAAACTGGATGACTGAATATACTCATATTTCAGAATCGTGCTCTCCTGAATATGATTCCGCTCCTTCTTTTACTAAAGGATAAACGAACTTCTTCATAACTCAGAATCGTGCTCTCCTGAATATGAAACTGCTCAAACCTCCCCGTAACTCAAGATCGTGCTCTCCTGAATACGATTTGGTTCAAACCTCAAGACGGCAGGTAAATGGAAGCCCAACTGCTCCATGGAGATGGCCATTTGCTGCGAGTCATAACGAGGATAGGATCGACTTCTTAGGTGAGAAATGTCGTATGCTGATGCTGTAAGATGTAAAGTGTAAAGGGTTGTAACATGTAGGATTGTAAAGTGTTGTACTGATAGATTTTCCAGGCGTGAACTGGCGTGCATCTGTAAAGGATCGTAGTTGATTTTCTTGAAAGATAGTGCAAAATAAATGCACGTCCGGGTACAGTGATAAACTTCTCAAGCGAGATAGTCGCGTATCTATCATGGTATGGTGAAAACCTTTAGATGGTGCAAAATAAATGCACGTCCGGTTGGGATTGACGACCGACAAGACTGAGATTCAATCTAGGATCGAGTTAGAAAGAAGACTGGTAATCAAGACTCCATCGAGGGAATGAACTCGACGGGTAGATATCTTATCCTGACGAGGAAAGACAGCTGAAGTAACCGTCATCCACGAGGATCGAGCTCCGTGGGGAAACTGGAAACAAGTAAGTATTTTATGCTTAGGGCTGACAATCTATTTGGAGAGAATGGACAAACCCAGTTACTCGGTGGTAACGACCGATGGTAGAGACACAATGAACCTGTGCATGCTAACGCGTATGTTAATGAATATGTTAATATGAATGTATGTTAATGTCTATGTATGTTAGATGTTATGAAATGAGTATGTAATGAGTATGTAATGAATATGTAATGAATATGTAATGAATATGTAATGAAATAGACTAGAGACGGGACGAGAGATGAAATAAACATCTCGACGGAAATACCCTGCGTTCTCTGCAACCAATACGACAATCATGGGTAAGAAAGATCAATGGTAGAACCAAATCTGGTTTTAAGGTTCTGAATTCTCTGGGGAGAAGGTAATCTGCTTGGGTACACAGTATCGTGTCTTCACATGGGGAGAAGAAAACCTGAGGGACACTTTTAAGTTACCCCAAGAAGAAGTTGTCAGCTTATAGTCTCTCTGGGGACTATCACTGGGCAATGGTTTGAAAGTGTTTCTGCAATAATGATGTTTCCGGGGGATGAAGAGATCCTGTCGGAATTTCCACTAGTCAAAGTAATTTATTACATTTCAAATTTGTTTTGTTTTTTTTTTGAAAAACAGTTTTGAAAAATCTACAATGCACCTTTCATTTTCAAATTCTAGGAATAAACGCATTTTGCATAACAAATAGAAAATAAAGAGCAATGCACCAAGGAATGTAAGTAACGAGATGGTATCTTTTATTAAAGGGTGGCTGCTTGCTGAAGGCATAGCTCCACAGATGATTACATTTTGAAATTGGCAACATGGGAAAAAGGTTACATCGAATCCAACGACACCTACTGACACTAATAACTAAGACTAATCCAGAATCCTGCTTTGGGCAAGGATGAAAGAACTGAAACATGGCTCTCATGCGAAAAGTGTGTTCGAGATAATCAGTGTCTTCTGATGCAATGAAATGCCTTTGTCCCTAACTTTTGCCTGGACCGCCCTTTCGGGTTTTCAATCCACCGGGACGCTCTTTTTTGCCTAAGCCGCCCCTTCGGGTTTTCAACTTAGCGAGCTTTTTATTTTTATTTCTTTTTCTTTTTCCAACCCTTACTTTTGCCTAAGTCGCCTTTTGCAGGTTTTCGACTTAGCGGGTTTTTAGGCATAATATTTTCGGACTGCATCAGAATTCACGGGATGTGCTAGTTCTTCACCGTCCATTGTCGTAAGTATTAGAGACCCTCCGGAGAAGACAGTCTTTACAACGAACGGGCCTTCATAATTGGGCATCCACTTTCCACGCATATCTTTATGTACTGGTAAGATCTTTTTGAGTACGAGCTCTCCTTGACGGAACTCACGGATACGAATCTTCTTATCAAACGCTCTTTTCATCCGTTTCTGATATAATTGCCCATGGCACATGGCTGTCAAACGCTTCTCGTCAATGAGATTCAACTGATCCAATCTGTCTTGAACCCACTCAGCTTCTTCAAGTTCAGCCTCCATTAACACTCTTAGCGAAGGTATCTCTACTTCGATGGGAAGCACGGCGTCCATTCCATATACCAGTGAGAAAGGGGTTGCCCCTGTCGAAGTTCTCACCGAGGTTCTGTATCCATGTAAAGCAAACGGTAACATCTCATGCCAATCTTTGTAAGTCACAACCATCTTTTGCAGGATCTTCTTGATATTCTTGTTCGCAGCTTCAACGGCTCCATTCATCTTAGGACGGTACGGAGAAGAATTGTGGTGAGTGATCTTGAAATTGTCACACAACTCTTTCATAGTCTTATTATTCAGATTGGTGCCATTGTCAGTTATTATCCGGCTTGGGACTCCATAACGGCAGATGATTTCTTTCCTGATGAAGCGGGCAACCACTTGCTTGGTCACGTTGGTGTAGGAGGCAGCCTCTACCCACTTGGTGAAATAATCTATAGCAACGAGGATAAAACGATGTCCATTAGAAGCTTTCGGCTCAATTGCCCCAATCATGTCAATGCCCCACATAGAGAACGGCCATGGTGAAGACAAAACATTCAACGGTGACGGAGGTACGTGCATTTTATCAGCATAGATTTGGCACTTATGGCATTTCCTAGCGTATTGGATGCAGTCAGCTTCCATGGTTAACCAGTAATACCCAGCCCTTAACATCTTCTTGGACATAGCATAACCATTGGCATGGGTTCCGAAGGTCCCCTCATGAATTTCCTGTAGTAACATGTCCGCTTCCCGTTTATCAACGCATCTGAGCAGGACCATGTCGTGATTTCTCTTGTACAACACACCATTACTGATAAAGAATTTGGACGCCAATCTTCTCAATGTCTTTTTGTCCAGACCAGTAGCACCATCGGGATACTCCTGCTTGGCGAGGTAGTTCTTGATATCATGAAACCAAGGCTTTTCATCCACCTCAACTTCTTCGACCATCTGACAATAAGCGGGCTCAACCTTGCGCTCAATATGGATAAGAGGTGCTTCATTAACAAACTTAACTTTCCACATGGATGCTAACATGGCTAATGCATCAGCTACGTGATTCTCGGATCTAGGAACATGCTCGAACTCTATCTCGTCGAAATACTTGATCAGCTCAATAATATAGTCTTTATAAGGGATTAACTTCTCATTCTTTGTTTCCCATTTGCCCTGTACTTGGTAAATAACCAAGGCTGAGTCACCACTTACTTTAAGAAGTTTGATTCGGAGGTGAATTGCTGCTTCGAGGCCGAGGATACATGCTTCATATTCTGCGACGTTATTAGTACACTCAAAGTCCAACCTTGCTGTAAATGGAGTGAATCCACCCTTTGGGTTCATCAAAACGACGCCTATACCATGCCCATTGAAATTTGAGGAACCATCAAACATCATCTTCCACCAAAGACCTGGTTCTGGACCTTCGCTCGGATCTGGCTCTTCGCAATCTCTTTTAATCAACAAAATATCCTCATCAGGAAAATCGAGCTTAAGAGGTTCATAATCTTCAACTGGCTGGTCTGCAAGATAATCGGATAAAATACTACCCTTAATCGCTTTCTGGGGTACATACTGGATGTCATATTCGGATAACAACATGTGCCAACGGGCTAGCCTCCCGGTTTGAGCAGGTTTTTCAAAAATATACTTGATCGGATCCATTTTAGAAATCAATAACGTGGTATGACAGACCATATACTGCCGAAGGCGCTTAGCGGCCCATGCCAATGCACAACAAGTTTTCTCTAATGGTGAGTATCTGTTTTCGCAATCGGTGAACTTCTTGCTCAGGTAATAAATCGCATGTTCCTTTTTCCCAGTCTCATCATGTTGTTCAAGCACACAACCCATAGACTTCTCGAGAACAGTAAGGTACATAAACAACGGTCTTCCAGGTACGGGCGGGATTAGAATAGGGGGATCTTGCAAATAACCCTTAATCTTCTCAAACGCTTTCTGACAATCAGGGTTCCACTCAACTGTCTGCCCCTTGCAAAGCAACTTGAATATCGGCTCACAAGTAGCGGTCATATTAAAGATAAACCTGGAAATGTAATTCAGACGTCCCAGAAAACCCCTAACTTGCGTCTCGGTTTGCGGAGCCGGCATATCTTGAATGGCTCGGACTTTGTCAGGATCCACCTCAATCCCTCGCTGGCTAACAATGAAACCAAGCAATTTTCCGGATCTGACACCGAAGGTACATTTTGCAGGATTCAATTTCAACTGATATTTCCTGAGTCGTTCAAACAGCTTCACCAAATGGTCTAAATGCTCCTCTTCACTCTGAGATTTGGCTATCATATCGTCCACATACACCTCGATCTCTTTGTGCATCATATCATGAAAAAGAGTGGTCATAGCGCGTTGATAAGTTGCTCCTGCGTTCTTTAAACCGAAGGGCATGACTTTGTAGCAGAAGGTCCCCCAAGGAGTAATGAAAGTAGTCTTCTCTCGATCGTCGGGATCCATCTTGATCTGATTATAGCCAGAGAAACCATCCATAAATGAAAACAACGCAAAACTGGTTGTATTGTCTACCAGTGTATCAATATGTGGCAGAGGGAAGTCCTCTTTCGGACTTGCCTTGTTCAGGTCCCTGTAATCCACACACATCCTAACCTTACCGTCCTTCTTAGGTACTGGCACAATGTTGGCAACCCAATCTGGATATTTTGCGACTGCCAAGAAACCTGCATCCAACTGCTTTTTAACCTCATCTCGAATCTTCAAAGCCATGTCGGGTCTCGTTCTTCGAAGCTTTTGTTTGATAGGCGGACAATCTGGCCTAAGCGGCAACTTGTGAACAACAATATCCGTGTCTAGGCCCGGCATATCTTGATACGACCACGCAAACACATCAATATACTCTTTTAACAACTCAATCAACCTCGGCCTAATCTTCGTCCCAAGCATTGCACCAATCTTAACCTCTTTCTTGCTCTCATCTGTACCGAGATTAATTAGGTCCACTTGCTCTTTATGCGGTTGAAGCTCTGTGTACTCGTACTCAATCAATCTTGTCAGTTCCGCGGGTACTTCAAGATCTTCTTCACCCTCGTCCTCAGCTTGATTGATGGGTGCATCCCAGTCAGAAGTGTCAGCAAAGTCATTGGATCCAACAAGGTTTATGATGTCTCTGCATGATGGAAGGCTTACTTAATTAAAATGCTCGAAGATTTGTAAGAATGAAATGCTGTTTTTTATATTATTATTTTTCGGAAGAAAGGTTGCCAATTTCATTTTTAAAAGTGAAAACAGAAAACGCAGATGAACAAAGTGGAATCGAACAAAATACTTTTATTACTATCTTTTTATGAATGAAAGGTGGCCCGACAAAACGACCCTATAGCCTTGGGCAGAGCTACAGATTTTTATTTGAAAATGTAAATGAAACTTAAAAAAACAATTACTTTGACAAGGGAAAAATAACAGGGATCTCTACGGCCTCCCAGTTGTTCAAAACTGCATCACCCTTAAACACCAGGTTGCTCAGCTCTTCATTTTCTTCACAGTCGCTGATGGCATTGACTTGGAAACCTCCGCTGACAAATACTTCTTGGATAACCTTCAGACGCCCTTCGACAGTCGTGGCAGCTCCATTCTGAGTTGGTTTGTAACCCAACCCAGAGCGATCAGTCTTGGTCTTGACATCAATTACCTCTCCCCAACCTTCAGGAATGCCCCTGTCAATTGTTGATTTGGTACTTTTCAGGGATGCAAAAGATGGATTACCCTGACCCACTGTCTCTTCGACTTCTAGCAGAACAACATTGGCGATCTCAAGTGCTTGAAAGGAAATTTCTAAAGCATTCTCATCGGCCTCGATGTAACGGAAAGAAGACAGGTTACTGACCATCAGATCTTCCTCACCGTGTATAATAACCAACTTTCCATCGATCACGAACTTCATCTTCTGATGTAAAGTTGAGGTTACCGCCCCAGCGGCATGAATCCACGGCCTTCCGAGTAAACAACTGTAGTTGGGATTAATGTCCATGACTTGAAACGTGATATTAAAAACTTGCGGACCAATCAGGATAGGAAGCTCAACCTCCCCCATTACTGACCGACGAGAGCCATCGAAAGCCTTGACGACCAAAGGAGTAGGTTTCAACACAGTCTCTTTACAAGCCAACTTATCAAGAACCCTCTTGGGTAGAACATTCAGAGAAGACCCGGTGTCCACTAGCACTCTCGCTAAATTGTCCTCCTGACATTTCACCGATATATGTAAAGCACGATTATGGTTCGGACCCTCCTTCGGTAACTCTTCATTGCTGAAACTAAGGGTGTTACAGGCGGTTAAATTGGCAATCACACTATTAAATCGACTGGTGCTAATATCTTGATCCACATGTGCTTGAGTCAAAACCTTCTGCAAGGCCATCCTATGAGCGGGTGAATTCATTAACAGAGATAGAATTGAGATCTTGGAAGGAGTCTGATGAAGTTGATCGATAACTTTATAGTCGCTTTTCTTGATGATCTTTAAAAATTCAGCATCTTCATCATTCGTAACGGCTCCCTTACCTTTGTCTTTAGCAGGCACTGGGATATTAATGGTTTCCTTAGGTGGGACCTCATTGGAATGGGGAGTATACACACGGCCACTGCGAGTCATCCTGCTTACCTCTGCGATATTGGTCACCGTGCCCTTAACCTCTTCATTTGGAATAACCTTCCCGGACTCCTTGTCAATCATCGTCACGTCATATTTCCAAGGCACAGCTTTAGGATCCCTGAAAGGAAACGGACCTGGTTTTCGAATAACTATAGGCTTAGGCTGATTCACCTCAGGGATAAACGATTTTGGCATATCGAACACGGGATTAGCAGAACCTGCCCCTGATAGATTAAACACTGGTACCTTACCCTTTGATTCTGGCTGATGGAAGACAGGCTCAACCACAGCGACCTCATCTTTCTTGGCTTGGCTTGTCACTTGTAAAACACCCTCATTAATTAATCTCTGAACATCATTCTGAACCAGCACACAACCCTTGCTACTGGCTTCACAACTTGCGCATGCAACGTGGGAAGTATCTACCAAACCAGCTTCAAACAGCTTCGAATGGAACATCTTGAGAGGAGTTTTAATCTGTTCAACATCAAGGGCATAACCTTCCTCCGAATTAGCACCAATGGCATTGACACTCTCATGGTTAGGAAAAGGGTTCTTCTTAACATTTGGTTGAGGATCTTCGAATGACAAAATCTTCTTTTCCAATAAATCCCTGACAATGTTTTTGAGAGCATAACAATTCTCCAGATCATGGCCAGGCGCACCCTCATGAAATAAACAGTGAGCGGCGGCGTTGTAATTGGCGGGTAGAGGATTAGGAGGCGGACCCAAAGCCCGAGTAGTGATGAGACCCTGCTTGACCAGAGAGGGATACAACTCGGTAAAAGTCATTGGAATCGGCGGACAAGGCTTATACGTTCTTCTATTCGGAACATTCTGGCGAGGAGCCGGACTCTTTGGCTGTTGAGGAGCAGGAGTATTGGGTGCCTGTAGCTAGTTGACAGGAGGCGGATAAACAGGAGGTTTTTGCATAGGTTGATACATGGGAACCTGTTGATTGAAAGAAGGTGTAATAGCTGCCACATAGGGTTGTTGAGCATATTGGACTGGGTACCCTTGAGGTCGAGCATAACCTTGCGGATGCCGGTAAAATCGTTCCCTTGGTCTACCAGAGGATATAGCATTAGTCTCACTCTCCTTCTTTTTCTGGGAGCTATACAGAGGTTTCTTCGGCTGATCCTTAGAAGCGCCATGATTATTTGTCATTTTACCACTCTTCATACCCAATTCAATCTTGACACCCACAGCAACGATGTCGGAGAAATTTGAAGTCACACTACCCACCATTCTCTCGTAAAATTCTGGACGGACTGTGTCGACAAACCAATCAGCTAACTCTTTCTCGGTCAAAGGAGGTTCTACCTGCGAAGCAGTCTCTCTCCACCTTTGAGCATACTCTTTGAATGACTCAGAATTCTTTTGTGACATACTCAGCAACTGTCTTCTGTCAGGAGCCAGATCCATATTGTACTTGTAGTGTTTGATGAAAGCGTCAGATAAATCTTGAAAGCTCTTAACGCGGGATTGGTCCAAAGTTAAATACCACTTGGAAGAAGCACCCTTCAAACTGTCTTGGAAGCAATGAATCATCAGTTTATCATTCTCAACATGGGCAGCCATTTTGCGATAATACATGATCAAATGACTCTTAGGACAGGTGGCACCTTCATAGCGATCGAAGTTCGGAGTTTTGAACTTCGGGGGAATAACTAAACCCGAGACCAAACAAACATCCCTTGCAGCAGTCCCAAAAATTTGATCACCCTCTACCTTTTTCAATCTCTGGACGATAGTGTTTACTTCCTCACGAAGCTTATCATGTTTCTCATAACCCTCAACATTCTCATCAAGATTATCAAAAACTGTCTCATTGGAGTACGGTTGCGCACGAGTGTGTACAACAGGTGGTGCAAAGATAGGAGCCCCCCTAGAAACTTCAGAAAACAAAGGCACGGCTTGCTGAACAGGTTGATTAATCGGAACAGTGGCTTGAGGAGGCACAAAACCGGGAGCAAGACCATAAGGTGGGTCCCTTGCTACGGTCACACTTGGTGGAGGGTCCACAGTAACGCCGGTAATCTCAGAAACAACAGTGGGCTGGGTATCCATCTTAGCATTCATGACATGTAACAATTCCATCATTCGCCCCATACCCCCTCGAAGGTCTTCAAGTTCATTGCTAAGGCGATCAATCTCTTTTGCCTGATCCTCCATTCTTTTCCGAGTTTGAGCTCTGGTGTTGTATTGGTGCCGAGAACTCAGGGTGACGAAACTGGAAGGTGAGAGAACCGAGTGTGAGAAATCGGGAGACACATGCAATGCAAAAGTATGATGCTAAAATGTGAATGCAAATGAAGATTTCATGGAATTCAAAACATTTACTAATGTCGTGGGGTACCAAGGAAATCTTTTTCTTGTTTTTTCCATTTTATATTTTTTATTTATTTATGGTATCCCGCGATATCCATAAATGATGTTTGAGCTCCATGAAATACAATGCAATGAGATGCTTTATGGATGCAATGCATGAAAACACACAAAGTCCTAGGTTAAAAGCTTGCATGAGGTTCAAAGGCAAATACCCTCCCCTGTAGTTAGATGGTTCATCCTGTCCTACAAAAGTAACCAGGTTCTAAGGGATCTCAATATCATTGATCCTTCACAAGGGTGGTTGTTCAGAAGGCAACTTACTTGCCAACCAAAACCCTCCAAGTTTAAGATCTCAATGAGCGTAGTGTCGAGTGTCAACCAACTTTAGTATGCACCAAAGCCGGTTACCTCACTACTTTCTAAAGGCCAAGATGAGCTAACTAGGGTTCTAAAAGTCAGTTAGTGCATTGACGACATATGGCAGCCTCAATATTATCCTCAACTTGACTTAAGGAATATAAGCACCAACCAAGAAGTCGCACTAACTATGGCCACCAGATCAACCGTATCGATATACGTCGTACAGTTTCCTTGGTCTATTGCCATTTACCTAAGGTACACTAGATCCGGGTGTAGGACTCATCTCACAGCACAAGGAACAGTCCCACAATCAAAACACAAATATATACATGCAAATGAATAATAACGCAGATAGTAATAAATATGAACAAGTTAGGGATAACCCTCAAGATTAGAGATTCCCCAGTGAAGTCGCCATTTTCTGTTGCGGTGGAAATAGGATATCAAACTATTAATTAGTTTGAATCGCAATTCAATTCACAACCGCTCTTTGATTTATCCGAAGGGAAAAGGTCAAAAAGGGAAAACCTATTTTTGCATCGTAAACACAATGCGGGGAAAGATCTAGGGTTCGGGGGTTGGTTAAATTTAGGGAAGGTACTAGCACCCTAAACTTCTGTAGTACTCTACAGGAACCTTTTGTTCAAATGTTTACTATTGCTTTATTCATTTGCTTAAGGTATATGTACAAAGGATTAAAAGTGAGAAAAGAGACCTAAGGGGTTAATTCTAAGTTTACTCGGCAAGACATCGCATCTTGTGCCTACGTATCCTTACGGGAATGGAATCAGAGTAATCGTAGTTCCCCTCAATAGGGAGGTTAGAAACTTCTTGACTGTGGTCAAGGTCTCAGGGGGAATAAACATGTCTTAAGGACACGCTTACGCGGAGTCCTAAACTCCTGTATCTACGTTGAAATGTTAAGTTGTAATTAGGGTTGAATTAGGTTAGGGATTCCGCGGTGGGAAACCCTAAAATGAGCGCGGCGGCTCTTTGACCTAATGCTAAGGGTAAAATTGTAATTTTGCCTGCGGCGAGGCATTTGTGAAAATTAGGGTTTGTGAGGCTGTAAGGGTTTGAAGTCGAGGACTATTGGCGCGGCGACCAAAAGCTAGACCTAACCTTCGGATGTGAGTGATATGATAGAATAATAGTGATAAAAATGTGAGAAATTTAAATCATGCAAGCGGAAATAAAATGCGGAAAGTGAGCGCGATTGTTCGTTTGCGAGGTTACAACCGAGAAGCAGTTACAATAATAAGGAAACTTAAATGAAAACACAATGCAATAACAGTAAACATAAGCTGCAAAAATGAACACACGCATTAGTAGGCGAAGTTAGACGGTGATCGGACGAGTCCTGAGACAAGAGTGCAATGTTGAAGGTTTTTTTGTTGTTTTTAAAGAAAAAGTGTTAATGAAATTTATAGAAGAAAGAGTAATGTTAATTAAAAAAAATATTTTAAATTTAATCTAAAAAAGGGTTTTAATTTTTATATTAAAAAAATATTTTAAGTTATTTATTAAAAAAAGGTTTTTATTTTTATTATATATAAAAAAAAGTTTTTTTTTTTTTTAATTTTATTTATTTTAAAAAACAGTTTTAAATACTTAATATAATATTAATTATAAAAAAACAAATAATAAAATAAAAAGATGAGAAAACTAAGGGGGGGTTGGGCTGGTATGTTAAAACACCGAGTTAGGGTTTATGAACCCCTTCGCGGCGCCGTTGTGCCTCTCATTCTTCTCCATGTCCGATTCTCATCGTTCTTCACTTGCATGCTTAGTTCTTCTCAATTATCCTGAAACATACATGAAAACATGATTAAACACAGATCTTTATCTCACTCTTCGAATGCTTCGATGGCGAGATTGTGCGTTGAAAAGCGATGATGACGATACGGTCTGAGCTTCAAGGGGGTTTGCCCGTTGTTGTACGAAACGGCGCCGGTGGACCTCCTTCGGTTGACTCGTCTGCGCTTTAGTGATGCACTTGATGATTTCTTCCGTTAGTTCCTTGTTCTCTGCTTGCGACCCTTCTTCGTTTTCGCCGTTAACCCGTTAGGGTTTTTAATCGGTGGTTTTTCAGGGTTTCTCGATCCTCTTCTTCGCCTTCCTCTTCCTTTTCTACGAGGTGATGTTGTCCTTTTATAATCTCTTCTTTTGGGCTTTTGTTGGGTTTGGATGTTGGATACACGTTATTTTTACTGAAACGATTTGATTTGATTTTATGGAACTTTGGTGAACCGATGCTACTTTGATCTGATTGAGATTCTTATGTTTCGTTTGAAAACTTTCCCCATTTGGATTCACTTTGATTGGATTTGATTTACGATTTATCTCTGATATGTTCTGATTTTCCTTTTTCAGATTTGATTTGGGACTCATTGCTGGTATGACTTATTTTGGTTCGAACTTTCCTATTTGGAGTGTATATTTCTGGTTTGCTTCAATTGGATATGCTTCGAATTGCTTTCAGAAACGGGCTTATTTTGATCTGTTTTGGAATCAGACTTATTTGTGATCTATTTGATTTTGCATATTTTGAATTGTTAAGCCCTCACAAGTAGAAGAGTTATTCTCTGTGGGTGTCTCATTCATTTTAGTCATGATCATAGACGCAGATGAGTCATGGCTAGGGGATGTGCTTATCTCTTCTGTTATTGAGATGCCTGTTATGGTTGTTTGTATGAGCTTACCTGTTGATACACTTTTGTCGCAGTTGCTTGCAAAAGCTGAGATGCCTGTGATTATTGCTCTAGACCAAACTGATTTTTCCTCTTCTTCTTTCAGGGCCCATCTCCAAGTTTGGAAACTGCCGATCTTTGTCGCTGCCGAGAAAGGTTTGATGGTGATGACGACTTGATGGTCTGAACCGTCGAAGCAGGATATTACAATCCTGGTTTTACGCTGTTGCTGCGACGACTGATAGGGACTTGTTATGGTTTTGCACTTGTTTATCTTATGAACTGATATGCTTGTGACAACCTAACCTGTTTCAATTTTTTAATCTTCAGGTCCCCAACTTTCTGTTTTAGGGCAATGATGTTGAACTGAGCCCTTCAGAGAAGACGCTATGATCTTGTTTGTTGCTCACGTTGTGAGCAGAATGGCACGTTGGTTTGTCATGGTGACTTACCATTGCTAATTACTCTTTCTGGCTGTTGATTAATGGTGGTTTGTCTTTTTTCTGATACAGCTTGTTACTCTGATTTCGGCCTTGCACATTCGTTTGCTGCATTGTCTGATTTTTCTTTTATGATGCTTATGAGCTCATGTTGGTGCAGTTTATGATTTCATCTGACTCAGTTATGTCGCTTTTCATGATGTGAACTGTGTTGTGGAACTAAGTCTGTTTTGGTGTAATTGTGGCTTCAGAGCTGATGCAGTTTTGGGAATTCAAGTTTGGAAAAACTTGTGCTGTTTGTTGTGCGAGAAGAGGCTATGATGTTGTCCTCAACTGAGCCTCTGTGTTGGATAATTTTTCTTCGAACTTCTCTGGGTTTGTTCGTTTTTGAATTGAATTGCTTTGGCTCTAATGTTTGTGAATTAGATTACTTCTTTCAACTTTGTACAGCTTATGATTTGTTTGTTGAACCTTGGGTGACAGATTTGCTTGACTTGGTTCTTTTCCCGCGCGTCTTTCGAACGACTGTTTGTGGCTGTGAGGTTTGTGGATTTGCTTATTTTTGAACTGAAATGGATGGGTTCCTATCTTTCTGAACATAAGCTTGGTTCCTCAATTCTCTGAGTTTAACTGATCTTTCTGATCTTTGATTTGGAACCAATAGGTGGCTGCGACTGTTAGGCTATGATGTTCACACTGAGCCTTGGATTCTGTACTTGAATTTTCAATGTGACTTGCTCATTTGGTTTATTACACTGCTGCTGATTGTGATTTGATGCTGAAACCGAGTTTATGCTGATGCGAATTCTGTCGTGGCTTATTTCCGTTCAGATTTGGTGTTTGATTTTCACGGGTTCGCTTGTGTGGTTCAGAGTTGATACAGCTGTGAAATTTGGTTTACTTGATAGTGTCCCAAAAATTATTTACTTGATGGAATGGTGTTTTTAATTTGTTTTTGAACCGAATCCAATTATGGCAAATCAAATCAGTCCCACTTCTTTTACTCTCTCTTTCTCTCGGCAGTCCCTTATGATAAGATCAATAACTACCTGATCTGACGCCGATGGCTCAGATTGGTAACGGGAGTAGGATGCGGCTTTAGTCGTGCCCTCCCGACACTCGATGATGATAATGTTCTGAGAGTGTCAAACAATCTTCTAACCTCTTTTCCTGTGGTTTGTTCTGCTTTGATGTGCAGGTGATCAAGGGTTGCGTGAAGAACTCAAGAGAGGACCAATGAAGAAACTTGTAGTTTTTCTCTTTTTTAGGACTTTAGGACCTAGAATAGATACTCATTGTAAATGTATAATCCTTTTGTAAATGAAAGATCATCATGAATAAAATCCACAAATTACTTCCATTTCAACTTGTAATTCTAGATGGTGTGAAATAAAATCCAGTAAATATTCATTTCTATTTTCTCAATTATGAATTTAAATATCCATGAATAATCATCCATTATTTATTTAAATTCAACTTTGATTTGTAGCTTATGAACATTCATGAATAAAAGCTCACAAACATTAAAACTTAACCTCTCCTTTGCTTTTTATAAATGATATCCCGCCATATGATTGTATCCAAACATATTCAAATTAAAACCTCGTTGATCACATCTCTTCTCAAAATAACCTTAACAGTATCCACTTCCTTTTCAACCCAGCTTTATAAAAGGAAACAAAACTGTTTGGAAACGTTTCAGAATCAAACAAAGCACGGCCCCGAGTCCAATCATATTTCTGACAAAACATACTGGCACCTTGACCCAAATGGTAAATAAATGCCTCAGAACGTAATAACAGCCCGTTTTCAAGAAATTAGCAGAATTTGCGTGAAATGACCAAAATACCCCTGGGACCAACCAAATCTGCAAAACAAACACCTCCACAACTTGTTAGTGGTTAGCAAATGTTCATAGGAGATGATATGCGAAATGCCGGACTAAATGTAAGGGTAAAATTTGGGGTATTACAGTTGCCCCTATTTAAATAGCTACACCGGACGATTTGAGTGACAGAGACTCGAGGAATCGTGGTGGAGAGATTTAAATATAGATAACCGAAAATTTTGCCCTTATATGCGACGATATGCAATGCTGGTGGACAAAACGGGAACAGCTTAATGCAAATGATGCCATGAATATGATATGATGCGTATGAATGCGAAAATGCTGACGAAGATGACGACACCGAGACAGACGCCATGAGAAGAACACACTGGGGACAGTGATGCGCTGAGACACAGTACAACACTGGGGAATTCTAAAAAAAATGATAGTCAACTGGTGCGAATGACCAATTGTCACTTTTTAGAAAAGGAACGAGATCCTCAAATGGAGATGGTACCTATGAGACGACCTCCACTGGGGAATCTAAAAATAAAACTGGATCACGTACGATTGTAAGATCGATTACCGAATGCTGGAGCATTGAGCAAAGAATAACATCCAAGCTTTTGTAAACTATCCCTCGTGACGGGATCAAACGAACCTCTCGGAAATCCGTATCAAATATACAGGGTAAAGACCGACTGTATGCCAAAATAAATGGACTTTAATGGGAAATGCCCTGATAAGTTTCTCGGGAGAACTGTCACTTATCGTTGGAAGGGACTTATGTGCCAAAACGGATAAGCACTCAAATAAAGAGGCTGCTGCTTATCTGATAAATAAATCTTCTCGCATTTAAGGTCGGCGCCTGGAATACGATTCGGATTTTTCTCTCACCGAAGGATAAATAACTTCTTCATGTTTCAAGATCGTGCTCTCCTGAACATGAAAAGGGTAAACTGAACTTCCTCATACTTCAGAATCGTGCTCTCCTGAATATGATTTGGTTGTAAATGAATTTTTTCATACTTCAGAATCGTGCTCTCCTGAATAGGAAACTGGATGACTGAACATACTTATATTTCAGAATCGTGCTCTCCTGAATATGAAACTGGATGACTGAATATACTCATATTTCAGAATCGTGCTCTCCTGAATATGAAACTGGATGACTGAATATACTCATATTTCAGAATCGTGCTCTCCTGAATATGATTCCGCTCCTTCTTTTACTAAAGGATAAACGAATTTCTTCATAACTCAGAATCGTGCTCTCCTGAATATGAAACTGCTCAAACCTCCCCGTAACTCAAGATCGTGCTCTCCTGAATACGATTTGGTTCAAACCTCAAGACGGCAGGTAAATGGAAGCCCAACTGCTCCATGGAGATGGCCATTTGCTGCGAGTCATAACGAGGATAGGATCGACTTCTTAGGTGAGAAATGTCGTATGCTGATGCTGTAAGATGTAAAGTGTAAAGGGTTGTAACATGTAGGATTGTAAAGTGTTGTACTGATAGATTTTCCAGGCGTGAACTGGCGTGCATCTGTAAAGGATCGTAGTTGATTTTCTTGAAAGATAGTGCAAAATAAATGCACGTCCGGGTACAGTGATAAACTTCTCAAGCGAGATAGTCGCGTATCTGTCATGGTATGGTGAAAACCTTTAGATGGTGCAAAATAAATGCACGTCCGGTTGGGATTGACGACCGACAAGACTGAGATTCAATCTAGGATCGAGTTAGAAAGAAGACTGGTAATCAAGACTCCATCGAGGGAATGAACTCGACGGGTAGATATCTTATCCTGACGAGGAAAGACAGCTGAAGTAACCGTCATCCACGAGGATCGAGCTCCGTGGGGAAACTGGAAACAAGTAAGTATTTTATGCTTAGGGCTGACAATCTATTTGGAGAGAATGGACAAACCCAGTTACTCGGTGGTAACGACCGATGGTAGAGACACAATGAACCTGTGCATGCTAACGCGTATGTTAATGAATATGCTAATATGAAGATGTTAGCAAATGTTCATAGGAGATGATATGCGAAATGCCGGACTAAATGTAAGGGTAAAATTTGGGGTATTACACGTACTTCGAAAGACTGCTTGGACTTCCGTTAAGTTTCTCTGACGTGGTAACATTGGGAGAACGCCTTGAGTATGCCATAAGAATCGGGAAAATTCAGATTACTTCAAACGATCAAGCTGGTGAAACTGAATACCCTTGTGACTATCAGAATGAAGAAGGAGTTGTGATCAATGCAGTCATGCCAAGTATTGAATATCCTCGAGACGAATCAGTGAATGTTGTTGGTTCTTCATCTTATCAGAGATCAGTACCTCCTGTGGCTTGTTATACTGGACAAACAACTGTGCCTAGGGCACCATATCGGGAATCTTATGTAGCTTCCCTTGCAAATCAGTGAACTCGTGGCCGAGGTTATCAGAATCAGCGTCAGAATCAGAATCGACCTCGCAACAATTTGGAACGAAGGAAAGCTCCTTCTCACCCAGTGCCTATGCCGTATAGCCAACTGCTACCATCTTTGATCCAGAGTTCTTTGGTGGAACCTAAAGCTCTTAAGCCAGTTCCAGAACCTTACCCTCCTGGGTACAATCCCCACGTTCAATGCGGTTACCATGGTGGCTCTCCAGGGCATTCAACGGAAGATTGTAAAGCATTTCAGGCGAAAGTGCAACAGTTGATCGACCAAGATCGCATTTCCTTTCGAGAAGGATTTTTGTTTGTTCATACCAACCGCTCAGCTGTCTAAGCTCGTAGATTCAGAAGATTGTTTTCAAAGGAGCCAGTGATTCAGACAGGCGGGCGCCTCGACATTGGCAGTCCTCAGACTTTTATACCATTTGCATTTGTAGTTTTCTTTCTGTCAGTTACTATTTGCTGTAAACATTGTATGTTTCGAATGGTGATATTAATAAGGTGACTATGCATTTTTTTGAATTAATCATGTCGTTGTCGCTCATTTATTGCATTGCACTGACACTTGCATTTTATTCACTCCACTTTATCACCATGATAAGCAAATATTGGAGGGAGGATGACAAAATAAACTCATGACCGATGATCGTATGCTTTCAGATAAGACCTTGCCGATGACGTACAAGGCATTATTTCAAATCCCCTAAACACTGGAGATATAAGGAGTTAGTCCCTTGTTAACCACTTCGAGCCAGGAAGTAGAAGTTTTTTCGGACTTTTTTTACCCCCACATCTTAACCCGGGGCAGGGTAGTTGTCAGTTAGCTTGATCGAGCGTTCAAGTCTTACAGAGGAGTGTTTCTATTCGAGGACCAATAACAGTTTATACCTCTCAAGAGGTTGTATCTCGTCAACCACAATGGTTAAACCTCACCAACCAGGAGTGAGACAATTGTAAACCTTTCGGAGCAATCAAGACAACTAGTGTCACACGACTTTGTTCCAAAAGAAAGAGAAAGAATAATAACGCCCGCTAAGTAAAAAAAGAAATGAAAAAGCTGGAAAGCTAACACTTAGGCAAAAATCAAGGCATCCCGTTGGACTTCAAAAATTGAAAAAAAATCGAAAAGAACTCAAAAGGAGTCAGTCCAGGCAAAAATTAGGGAATCAAAAAAAGAATGAAAAAGAAGGGATAGAAAAAATAGATCCCCAGTGAAAGACAAAGTTGTGTATACAGACACCGAAAATGAAGAAGGAGTAACTGTCGCTCCGAAAAACCTTGTGAAATTCTTGACCATGGTTCTTACCATTCAACATACCTCTCGAAGAGGCGAGCGCTTGTGCCAGGTTAGCTGAACCTTAGGATTGGAGATCATCACGTAGAAGGGGTGGGTACAAATCAAAATTTGAGCCAAATATCCTTTGTTTCACGAACCGTGAACCCGACCACGATACAACCCTTAAAAGACCTAATTGAGGTAGGGTTTATTCTGAAAGCGCGTTACGATAAGGTTGAGTAACCTGACTCCTTCTTGATTTGCTAGTCATTTCCTTGTTGTATTTTTCACTGATCAAATCAGCACTGCGTTTGAACTCTGGTTCATTCGTCACTCACAATCATGGCACATAAATGAGTGACAGTACAAAAATGTTCAAAATCTGCATAAGCACTGCATTAAAATTACCATTCGGGATTAAACAATTTTACTTGCAGGTCAGTAGTTGACAGGAAGGAAATTCCAACAGGGAATAATCAAACAGGACTGAAAATACAGCCGTCTGGATTAAAATGGTGTATGTTGGGAAGACCTGTGAATCAGGGGCATTAATTTGCAGTAAGTTCAGAATCAGTTAGTCTGAGGACAAGTCCCGAAGCGTCAGTTGATCAGGGGCATTTTGTTTGAAAAGCAGTTGATCAGAAGTGAGTCTTCTCGAGACCCAATCAGGGGCAATCATCTAGAATGTTGTGATGTGAAAGCAGAATCTTCCAGTAGGTAATCAGATCAGGTTAAGTCGCTTATGCGCTCATTCAGGGGCAAAGTCACTTCAGAGATAGTGAAGACCAAATGGGTTGACAATTATTTGATTGAGGTTGAATCCTTTGGTGGTACAGATACCGGGGCAAACAATCTCGAGGTCGTCTCATAGAGAGTTGTTTAGAGCAATATTCCCAAGAGTTGGATTGGGGCAAGTTGAATTGTACTGGGGCAAGATGTTGAAGCAAGTTTGTTTATCCCCAACAAGAGTTGAGTATCGGGGAATCATGTCAATACCCTTATCAAAAACCTGAACCTTCTAAATAAGAAGAGCCGTGTTGTCGGTGGATTGTTATTCTACAGTTTAAATCCGTTACGTGTCAGAACTTCGTAACCAAGTCGTTTCCAAAGCCCAGGTCTCGCCTGGCAAACTGGTAACCAGTTATCGTCTGGCCCACATTTCTGTAAATACCAGTTCTCGCCTGGTACATGTTTTCGTTTTACCCAGTTATCGTATTGTCGATCTTTTTCCGTAAACACCAGTTCTCACCTGGTACTACCTGTCTTCGTTTAACCAGTTATCGTATCGTCGATCGTTTTCCGTAAACATCAGTTCTCGCCTGATGCATGTCGACTTCCAACCAGTTCTCGTCTGGTTGTTTTCTTTTCTTTAACCTATTATTGTATCAGTTCTCGTCTGGTACATGTCGGCTTTCAGCCAGTTCTCGCCTGGTTGTCTTTTTTCTTTACCTATATCCAGTCAGCCCCGTCTGACGTTCAAAACATAAAAAACCAATTTTCGTTCAATTTTCCTAATCTATTTTGCTATCAGTTCTCGCGTGGTGGTCTACCTTTGAATGCTAGTTCTCGTCTAGTATTTTCCGTCTTGTTAATAACCCGTTGTTATCCTAGAAAAAACCAAAAAATGTGTAAATACCTGATACAATAATATTGTCACGTTTCCCGATACGAAGCTTAATGGATGCCAGTTCCCCGATTAATGTTGAATACCGTATGGACGTTGTTAAGTCAGAATTACTCCTCTTCAGCAGTTGAAAGTTGTGTATTGTTCCCGGAAGAAGTGAGATTGTATTTTACCCCGCATCAGAGTAGGATCAGGAGTATCCCCAGCCGATTAAGATTGATATCCTTGACAGTCAACCCCTATTGGGTTAATCCCCACAGAATGCAGTTTGACAGTGGTTAGAAAGAATATCGTCGAGATGATTATGTGATAACCGATTACCTTCAGTGGAATTGATTTTGCCTCCGGCATTTATTTTGCCAAGTGGTTTGTAGACCTGGTGTTCTCTGGCAGCTAGAGCTTACATTAGCATTTGCATATATCGTCAGATTTGCATCTATCAAAACGCATAGCATATTCAAGCCGTATGGGGCATTGCATTCACAAATACATAGCATATTCATGCCGTATAGGGTATTGCAGTTACAAACGCATAACATTTACATGTCATATAGGACATTGCATCATTTCAAGCATACGCATGTCGAAACATAGACCAGGGTGGTTACCTATTGGATCTCGAATTTGTTCCCCTGCAGAGTTGTTTGGTTAAGCTCTCTTCTCCCTCAGCGGAGTGATTTCTTCATATTCGGTTGTTACGTCAGCATCGAAAAAAAAACAAAGATTGACATATATCAAGCTTCTGAAGCTGCCGCCTTCGTCGAAATAGGTGCCAGGCAGTTCAATTCAGAATTTCCCAGGAGAGTTTCCTCAGGTTCGCCGTGAACCATGAGTCGACAGAAAAGACCCCATAATAGATGGGAGGGTGTTTGCTTTTTTGAAGCATCATTCCGAAGAATCAGTGCATGTGGCGTCACACAGGTGATTGATGTTAAAAAAAAAAACAGCAGAAGATTTATCAGATAATTGACCAGTTGTTGCCGTGACAACCAGACTTCAATTTATTGGACGCTATTTCTCGAGCAGTTTTGCAGTTTATTTTGCGGTTGGCAAATTCCAGGGTTCCATTTATATTCAACCATCTTCTACCTTTGAATGATTAAAGGCTGGGCGCTCTTCAACCATTCAGGTCCAAGCCGCTTGAATAGGGGCAGCTGTTGCACCCTAAAATTTGACCAACCGGGTCTCGTATCTAGCTCGATGTTTCGACGCATTTCGCATTAGCATTTACATACTGCATATAGTGCATTTTCTCAATCATGGTGATTTTATCGAGATTACAGCCCTGCTGTCGCATTTCAGGTGTCTCAGACCGGTTAGGACAATCGGAGGTTATTTTGAGAAGTCACGCGCTTCCTGGTTGTTCTCAGCTCACGCGGTGATTTTGGAGATTCTTGGCGTCCGGGTTTATTGTTAGCTTCGATCTGGTCTCGCGCTCTTTTTTATGTTGGTTATTTGCGTTTGTCTGCTTTTTTTAGGATTTAATAGCCTTTTGTAGGTTTTAAATAGGTTTTATAGATTTTCTAGAATTTAAATAGAGTTTCTTTTAATATTTTTTAATAGTTTTAAATCTTTTTTAGAATTTATAAATTGTTTTAAATAGATTTTAGAATAAACTTTTTTTTTAAATATTAAGTCATTTGTAAATAATAGTTTAATAGAATATTTCTTTTAATAGGGTTTTTAAAATAGAAATTAATATAGTTTTTTCTATAGGTTAATATAGATTTTATTAGAGATTAATTAGGATTTTAATCTTTTGTTAGAGAATTATTAGAGTTTTTTTCTATTGTCATTAGTCTAGTGATTAGTATAGATTTAATAGTTAATTCTTCTTTTTAGGTTTAATTATACTTTAATCATTTGTTTAGATATTAATTAGGGTCTTATTAGAGTTTAGTAGGTTTAATTAGGATTAGACTACCGTGTTAATTGTCATTTTAGCATCTAATTGCAGTTTTACTTTTAGTTAGTTTTAATTCAGTTTAATCATTAGTTAATATAGTTAATTAGGTTAAGTCTTTAATTAGTATTTTTAATTGAGTTTAATCTGTCATTAACCATTTCATTCAGTGCAGATCCAGTCCCATTGTTCAATTTCGTTGGGCCCAATCCAGAGTTTTTGTGAAGGCCCATTTCAGCAAAAGTCCAAAAAAATCTGTGTCAATATAAAGCTTCAGCCACGTGTTGCAATAAGGGGGGAGCCACTTCATTTTTCATCATCCTCTCTCACTGACACCTCACATCACGCGTGGCACTCCACTCTTTCCTCAACCCCACACGCGTATTCCACTACCTCCACCCTCAGGCCACTTGGCTTCCATGCGCCTTCCCGTCATGCCACGTGGCCTCGCCTGAGCCTCACCGGTTGCATGGCCGGCGGCCATGCAACCGCCGCCCCCAACCTCTTCCGGCAGCCCTAACAAACCTCCAACGACCTCCGGCCGCCGTCAAACTCGCCGGAAAACTGGAAAATCCCCAGAATCCATCGCATCTTCATCTTTCTCCTCTAACATCCTTTTCTCCGATCATTATCACTTCAGAATCCCTCTTCTCCGATTAATCATCAAATCCTCAAGCATTCAACAACCACCAGAACTCGCCGGAAGCTTGAGTTCGCTTGAATCTTCACCAAGTCCTTCATAGTTTGTTCATCAGTTCATCCAATCACAAGATTCATCCAACTCCAGAAAATCTTCATCAGTTCATCACCAACTTCAAGATTCATAAACATTCATCATCACATCACGTTCCAGATCTTCGCTTCATAACTTCGTGGATCATTAAGATCACCGTCCATCAACATTCTCCAGGTTCATTACCGTTCGTCAAGAACATTCGTAATATTTTTTTGTCAGTTCTTCATCCAAATTTCTCCGATCTGCAACGATCTTCATCAGCATCATGCACCGTTCATATATTTTCGTTCAGTTCCATGATCTTCAGAGGTCATTTAGATCTTCATATATTCTTCAATGAATCTTCAGATCCACACGCATCCTCATCAATCTTCATAAGGTTCGCCGTTGAGTTTTCCAGATTTCTATCATCGTTTTTCATCGTTTCGTCAAGAACACAGACCTTCAACATCTTCAAGAACTTCATCCGAGATCTCCAAGAGCCTTCATCATATTTTCATCGAGATCCTCCAAGAGTTCGTACAAATCTTCATACATCAACGTCCTTCATTATCTTCGAGCATGGTTGTTATTGTATCGTTGATGGTTATCGGATTCAGAGTGTGTTTTGGTTTGAAAGACGGTGGGAAGATTGAACGGAGTTGGGATGCGAATCAGAGAAGAGAGGGGAAGCGGCGGCGTGTGAACAGTGAAGGAGAGATGAGAGAGGAATTAGGTTTTGTTTCAGAGTGAGGAGAGGGAGAAGCTCATTGGACTCCTCAGATTGGGGTAGTGGGCCTTGGGCCCAATGTCCAGTTCAGATCAACACCCCCGTTTTCTTCATACCCCCCTCCATTTCTGTTTGTTAGAGTTTGGATGAACGTGGGCTGGGCCCCAACGAACTCACTACTAGTTGCACCCTGCGTTTTCCTTTCAACACCCCCTCCCCGTTTCAGTTCTATTTGGGCTGGGCCCAGTTCTGATCTGTTTTATTTTTCTGCTTGTAACCCCCCTGAACTGCAGTGTACACCCCTTGTTTTTTTTTCTTTATTTTCTTTTATTTCATTTGTTTAGTTGTTTTTGAAAAAAAAAAATATGTGATAGAAAAAAATAGAAAATATGGAAAGATATGAAAAAAAAGAATATATGAAAAGAAATGTGAAAAGAATATTGAAAAAAAAAGAATATAGAAAAAGAAATACTGAAAATAATAAAAGAAAAATAGTAAAAAAGAGTATAAAAATATTAGTTTGTAGATTTAATATTTTTCTTTTAGGATACAATTTTTCATAGAGTTTATTTTACCTTTTTAGAGGTAGTTTTAGAAGTCCATTTGTTAGGGGACTATTTTTCACTTGACTTTCCATTATAGATGGATAGGATAGTATTTCCTAGGAGTTTATTTCCCGTATTCAATCATTGTAACCAGTTTTCAGAATATCAATAAAACGAGATTTGAGTTGTGGTCCCGAAAGTAGCCGAACTACAGCTTCTCTGATTCCTCGTACTGAGCGAGGATATGTAGGCATAGGATGCGATATCCTAGCGAGCACACTAACAACTAACCTTCTGTTCTCTCGCTGCTGTGCGATCGAGACTTTCCCGCTGACGACTGATGTTATCCTTTTCTCTTGCCCGAGTGCATTTGAGACCAGACCGTAGCTTAGTTCCCATAGGTTCCCGTACCTCTCAAACCAATTTAATATCTCACTCCTGTGTGAGAACACCCTGCTTAGCCGTAGTTAGCCTGAACTACGAAAGCTCTGATCTTCCATGTTGTGTGGAAGTACGTAGGCACAAGACGCGAAGTCTTGGCGAACCCAATTCCCTGTAGTTTCCCGAACTACGTTGACTCTGACTTTCTCTCTTGAGAATACGTAGGCATAGAATGTGACGCTCTATCGAGTCAATTCCCTTCCGTTTAGATTTAGCAGCCGTAGATAGATTGTTTTTGCATCCTTTAGACAAACCAAGCAAGCGTGGATCCCGTCGAGTACGACAGACGTGAGAGGTGCTAATACCTTCCCCTTGCGTAACCGACTCCCGAATCCAGGATTTGGTTGCGATGACCATTCCTTTCCCGTCTTCGCGGTAGGTTTACCTCGAGCGTTTCCTTTCCCTCCTTTGGGATAAATAACGCACGGTGGCGACTCTTCTGTTCAGCCGGCGCCGATTTTCGCAGTAGCGACAAGACGCTACCTAGACCAGGCATGCCTCACCTTGCCTTAACTGCCTTAAAATTCAGTAACACACATAAAAACTACAAAAGGGGAACCTATTATGCTCAAATCAAGATAATCTAAAAATACTAAAACTTAGAAAATAAACATTAAATTCATTACAAAAATAGAAATGAAATTAGTTAACAATGACACACTGAAAGTGGATTATCAGGTACTAGTGTAAAACCTTAACGAAACCAGATTACAAAGATTTCCCATCATCTTCAACCTCTCTTCTATGCATACACACAATTAAACTATACATAATCATTTTTGGATTGGGTGACCATCTAGATTAGGATTGATAACTTCCAATTAGGTTGGTGTAACCGAGAATACATTGTTGGGATCTTTGTATGTTTTAAATAAGAAAACCAAGGTGGGGTTTTCCTTCAAGATCAGTGTGATTTGAAGGTTTTGGACAACATCCCGTCAACACAGATTCAACCGAGTGAATGCCTTGGCACAAGGCGGTTTCCTTGCAAAGAAGTAGCGCGAGACAATGAATTATGTTCGGAAATCTTGGGTTCAACAAGTGCGTGTTCGGGATAATCGGTGGATTATAGCCACGTTATTAGTCACTTGATCTAGCTTTGATCAAGGGTTTGAAGGTGGAAGAATCAACAACAAATCATAGGGTTTGTGGGGTTAGAGTTTTTCACCTATTGTATAAACATTTTTGAAAACATAAGGTTAATTGCAAGTACCTGAATTAAAGGCAGACATACCCATAGCGAGGCCGATTGGGGAAGTTCTTAAACAAATATTGTGCCTTTCTCTCTTTATCTCTTTAATTGTCGATTTTGTAAATTATCGAGTTCATCATTGTTTGATCAATTCGATTGGAAATTATTTTTCAATTTTGTTTCAAAAGTTTTGTTGTTGATATAATCATAATCACTTTGATTGTGATTGGCTTTTAAAATCAACAAAACAAATTGAATTTTCAATTTTTATCGGTCGCACATCAAGTGTTCGATAAATTGCTTGTGCGTATTTTAATTGGTTTTCGTTCATTGGAAATAAGTGTTATGATTAGTTTTGCATTTAATTGATTTTTAACTTGATCTTTATTGTTGGACGATTTAAATTTACTATCATTCCATTTGGTTTACGTTACAAATAAATCTTTTCGATAGTAGGTTCGGTTAGACGATTCAATTCGAGTTGTTTTCGATGTGCCATACTTTTTGAAAACAGATTTTTGCCAAAAGTTTTTGGTTTTAAGTTTGTGTTCTATTCACCCCCCTCTAGATAGAATCCTATCGTCTAAGAAGTGGTATCAGAGTTCTGGTTAATTCCATGTTTGAGGTTTACTTTTTAGAAGAATGCCTACCGAACCTAAGGGAGCGTACAATAGAACACCAATCTTCACTGGTGAAAATTATGGCTATTGGAAAGCTCTTTTACATATTCACGTCAACTCCATTGACAAAGGTATATGGGACGCTATCCAAAATGCTCTGAATGAAATAACCATGACCAATGTGAAGGGTGTCACTTTACCTAAACCAGAAGCACAATGGGATGTTAATGATTGGAAATTATGGTCATATTATCAAAAAGCGAAAAATTATCTCACTTTCGCTTTGGGAGTTGATTATTTTCATCGCATTTCTCATGGTGAGACCATGAAAGCTATGTGAGACGCATTAGAGATCGCTCATGAGAGTAATAATGATGTCAAACAAGTTAGGATCAGCATATTAAATCAAGAGTTTGAGTTTTTTTCATATTGAACATGGTGAAACCATTGCGGATATGCGAAAACGATTCACACATCTTATAAATTGATTAAATGTGCTAGGTAATCCTGTTTCAAATAAACTTGCTATTAACAAAGTGTTGAGGTGTTTAAATAGGGAATGGAAACCAAAGTTCACCGCTATCAAAGAGGCAAATGATCTTAAGTCTCTTTATCTTACGAATTTGTTTGGTAAGTTGGAAGAGCATGAGCAAGAGCTCACTTTCTTAGCAAAATACGAAGAAAAAAAAAGAAGGTGAAAAGAAGGTGAAAGGGAAAGACAAAGAAGAAGAAAAAAAGTCCAAAGGTCTAAAGACTTCTAATTCAAGGTCTTCATATTGTGAGCATAGTGGTAGTGAAAGTGATGATGACAAGAGTTCTTATGATGAAGATATGAGGTTGTTCGTAAGGAGGTATCAAATGTATATAAGGAAGAATGGTGTCAAAAATTCTGACAACATAGCCAAGTTTAGAAAGTTGACAAATTCCTCAAAGGATGACGAAAGTAGGAAGAGTAAGCTTAGAAGATCTTTCTATCACTACGGTGAAGTCGGTCACTATAGACCAGAATTCCCTGTGCGAAAGAAAGACATAAAAAAAATCCATCACAAGACTTCTAGGAAGTCAAGGAGAGCCTATGCCACCTTGGTGAGTGAGAGTGTTAGCTCTCAAATTTGACTCCTAGTTTTAAATAATGAAATAATAAAGAGAATTATGTGAAATGATGAGAGGATTTCGACAGGTTTATGAGATTTGTTTGTTTGGTCGAAACTGCACTTTTGTGTGAGGAGGATATGTTAAATGAGATGTGAAGAAAAATATTTTAAATGCTTAGAAGAAGGTTCAACAAAATTTGACGATGTTGTTTCGACGTGTGATTTGAATTCAAATAAAGGAAGGAAATTTTATTCTTATCCAGACACGTGGAGCTTTTCTAAGGAAGGGATACATGTCGAGCGCCATTTGTCATTTGTTTATAGGAAGACCGTTAGGGTCAGTTATTTTTTATCATTATAAATAGAAGGTCTTAGTGCTAGGATCAGTGTGTTCCAAAATTTGTATAAAGTTTCTGAAATTACTCAAAGTATCTGCATGTAGAGAAAAAGAGAATGTAGAAGAAAATGCACGTTTGATTACACCATACTTTTACATTTCAATGCAAAGTTCATCTTTTTATCACAAAGTCTACCTTTTTATTATTCAAGTTATTTCTCAATGCATTTAATTGTCTTTGATCAAATTTTTGCACTTTACTTCCTTTAAAATTCGAAGTTTATAGTTGTTAGATCATAGATAATATTGAAATCTTCATAATTTCTCAAACTTCAAATTAAGAATTACTAGCATATGTCCTAGGATTTGTATGGTCGATCTTGTACGTATCCTAATTTTTATTTAATTGGAAAGACCGGCGGTTGTTTACTAATTTTTCCCGTAAACAAATTGGCACGCCCAGTGGGACAGTGCTAGTAGTGTTCTTATTGCATGTTTGTTTGTTATCTTTTCTCTTTGAAAATATTGTTCCATGTTATTAAGAAGTGGCAAAGTAGCCACCAGTAACGAGGATAGACCAATGAGAAGGTATACTAAGAAAATGGCGAATTCAAATTAGCCAAATGTTTCAATTCCTCAAAGTTCATCGAGTAATAATCGAAAACCGCCTTAAGTATCTTCAATTGGGGCAGCAACGATCCTAGTGACTAAATCAGAACCAATATCGTCTATGGTAAGTTCAATGCCCACGCAATCGATTACCCATAGTAAGCCCATTCTAAATTATATTGGGCCAAGGGGCCCTCCAGTAACTCCTCCACCAGTGGGGAATGCTTCGAGTAGGCCTTTCATGTCCCCAGGTTTCTCTATGCCTTATGGAAATCGAGATCAACCGTATGGTATGCCAACATCCATGATGGCGAATTTGCATAACGTCGCCTCAACATTCTCAGAACCTGTAGTGAATGTTACTTCGCCATTACAGGGATCAGGGTCTGGGATAAACATGGGTCAAAATAGCCAACCTGTAGGAATAGGTTATTGCACCCAAATGTCAAACTTGACCAATAACTCTGCAGCAGTCATTAGGCAACAAATGGATGAGAGTAACCACGAAATGGTCCAAATGTTGGCTCAAACAATGGGGATGATTCTTAATCCCCTAATACAAAACACCACTCAATCCAACTAACAAGTAACGACACAGATGACACGTCTTACAGATTTTTTTTGGAGTACCACAGTCTCCTCGACATCCACTAAGATAATATATATTTGCAAATTAGGGAATAGCCCTCGAAGAAGATCCCACCATTAATCAGGTCCAACAAAATCAAAGAAATACGCGCCATGCAAATATGGTTGATGCAAGAGTGGCACTCGAACAACCTAGAGTCAAAATTCTCAGAGCCCGTCCTCAAATTCCCATGGAGGAGAGACCTGAGGTAGTAATGGTGAATATGGATCAAAATTTTGATAACGTTATTGTCGCGATGAAATTTGGATACCAAACTATTGATTAGTTTGAATCTTTAATTCATTTTGCAACCGAACTTTGATTTGTCCAAAGGAAGGGATAAAGATCGAAATTCCCACAATGCAATGCAAATGCAAGCTAGAGAGTTTTAGGTTTGGGGGTCGGTTAAACTTAAGGAAGGTGCTAGCATCTTAAGTTTCTGTAGTAGTCTACAGGAACCTCTTGTTTTATGTTTGTTTATTTGCTAAGGGTTATATGCTTAATGTTTAAAAGAACTAGGGGTTTATTTCTAAGTATACTCGATAAGATATCGCATCTTATGCCTACATATCCTTACGGGAGTGGAATCAGAGTATCTGTAGTTCCCCTAAAGGGTTTGAGGAAATTCTTTGAATGTTGTCAAAGTTCCTACGGGTTTAGGGTAGTTAATTGATTGAGTTTTAGGAGAAAAGACGAGTTGTCATTTTAAGGGAGATTTAACCGCCACAAGTGTAAGAGATTGTATTGTTGTGGGATGGAGATTCTATCTCGCTTAAGATGATTAACATCTATTTCTCTGTTATGTTTGAATATTTGTTTGAATTGTTTTGTGTTTCTATGTTGTAAAATAAAGACGAAGGTCCTCCTTATGGGGTAGGATCTATCTTAAGAGATCGATTTGAATGGGATCAAGGATCGTAAGGGAGTATGATGCAAATGATGTGCACTACACACAAGTGTTGAATCATGTGTAGGTTTTTCCTTTGGACGGAATGCGATGCGAGAAAATATAAATATGATAATTGTAAATTGCGGAAGATAAATTGCGAGTAAAGTAAAGCATACACACGCATGAAAGCGCTAAGTGCAAGTGAGTGAATACGTGAACGGAGTGTGAGCGTGCACGATTGATTTAGTTTTACGATGCGAGTTTTATCTTAGGCGAAGTTGATTTTAAGGGTGGGCTGAATTGTTTTGAGAAAAGTTGAATTAGTTAATAAAAGGTTTAGATTAATTGATGAAGTTGATTTTAGAGAAAATGTTAATTTAATTTATTAGCAAAAGGTTGATTGATTTTAAGAGAAATATACTGTGAGATTGATTTAAAAATGTATTATTCGCTTTAAGAAAAAAAACTTAGATTATATGGATCAATTCTATGAGAAAATTACTTGGTTATTTTGGTGAGATTTAAATTTTAGAAAAAAGGTTGAATTATAAAAGTTGATTTTTATGAGATTATGTAAGTTTTATTAGTGCAATTAGATCAAATTATAAATGACTTGATTTTGGATAGAAAATATTTTACAAGTAACTAAATAGAATGAGTTTTAAAAGATTTCAATATTCATTAAGTAGATTTTATAATGTTAAGTTGAAAAGGAAAAGATTTTTATTAATCAAACAAGTTATTATGAAATATGCTTTTTGGTGTTTAAATTGATAATAATTAAATAAGTAAACATTAAATTATAAATAGTTAATTAGTGGAAATCAAAGGATTTATTAGTTTATTTAAATAAAAGGATGATTAAAAAATAAGGAATCTAATTAAAAGAGTGAGGTAATTAATTAATTGATAAAATAAAAGCATTAGTTAATTTTTATATAAAAAGGTTGATTTATTAAAACTGATTAAGTGATAATTAAGGGTTAATTAGAGGTTTAAGGGTGATTAGACGATACGAGTGTATGGTGCAGTGTGTGTGTGTGTGGCATTCACTTTCACAGGGGTACAATATGGAACACAGAAAGAATAAAAAAAAGAACAAACAAAAATGCGAACGAAACCCTAGCCCGCCCAATCACCCCTCTCGTCTTCGTCCTCTTCCCGCGACCTCTACTTCCTTTCTTGCTTTCTTGCTACATTAAACCTGCAAAATAGCAATCGTGGTAATGATAATCAGATTCACACAAGAATTTTACCCAGAGAAAACCGGCGATGGCTCAACGAGGACGGTGGCTATGGCTTCGTGATTTCAACAAGGGATTCGTAGCGATGGCTTTAACGGCGGGGTTGACGAGCTTCCGACTCCGGCCAGCGTTTCTGGCGACACTTGCAGGAAAAAGATAAGCTTCCTCTTGATCTCTAGGTTTTCTCAGCTTTAGGGTTTCTGCGGTGCTTGGGAATTCGGTTTCTTCTATCTCAAATTCCCCCTTTTATAGGCTTCATATGAGATTAAATGCCATTGCTTGATTGGATTTTCTGTTTTGGTTTAGACAATGTTTTGAAAAATTTTCCTTTTTCGAATGATTTTGTTTAATGGAATCTCAATCAGTGATATCCTGTATCAATCATGCTTAATGCCTCTGTCTGTCCAGATTCAATGTCTTGGGAATCTTTTCTTTTGAACCGGTATATCCTTTACTAACTCCGGATTTGATTTGGCAGGGGCGGATAGCAAAGGAATTGGGCCAAGAGAAAAAAGTCAGCCCAGAGTGAATACGGTAATGGAGTTGGCAAGTTTGTCGCGGTCGCTCAACAAAGACTGAATGGCCCTTGAAGGCTTAAAATACTCGTGTAACAACATTCTAGCATTCGGAAGCTTCTGTGATTGAGCACCTCCCATTTGTTGAGTATGTTAAACTTGTTGTTGTTGCTGCTCATATGAACACCGTTGCTGCTGGGTTAGATACTATGTCTGCAACATGTTTTGATTCTCAGATTAATTTCAAATCCCTTTGTTTGACCGTGCTCTCAATATCTAGCTTCATTGTTCAGGACATCCTATTGTAGTGGCAAGGAGGACAGAAGTTCTGAGTACATGGCAAAGGTGCTCTAGACAAATATCAGGTGAACGGAATTTCAGTTCTTGGCCTCTTCTCTTGGAGTTTCATTTTGACCCTTACATCCAAATTAGCTCATGTGTAATAATTTAAACAATTGATTCCCTACTTTTGCTTACAGACTTGGTAGGCTGCCGCGATCGGACGAGCTCTAGGAGTCTTTAATAGCGTCAATGACCGTGAAATTCTTTACGTTACGGTAGCCAATAATATCAACAATTTCATGCTTAATCCTATATGTGCTCCCTTTTTTTGCTTATGGTTTTGATGTTCTTTAAATTTCAGCAATATTAGAGCGTTAGGAACACCATCATGTGCTTCAACAGTTTTGATTTTGTGTAGAAAAATGAAGCTGCAAACCAAGTAGCGAGTTCAATAGAAATTATCTCCGCACGTCTAGTGCTTAAGATGTGTGGCCATTTCTCTTGACAGGGTTGAATGGATTGTTTCATGTTGACAAAGGCGTGGTAACACTCTACACTTGCTACAAGCTTCAGTTTACTGAGATTACTGTCAAAATTTCAAGTAACTGATGTGAGCTTCAATTTATATTTTCAAAGGTCTGTTATGTTTCTTGTGTGAGCGTAGTTTCTTGGTAATGTCTGCGTCTCGTAACACTTAACAATTGTTGTGGATTACATGCAGGTACACTGCTAATTCGGACTTCAGGTAGTCAAGGCTCATGGACAATGTCGTATCTTCTTCTATTAACTCGTCTACAAGCAGAATGAAGCTCCTCAGAAAGTTCCTCCACGTGAGTCTTCAAACTGAGCTCTGGTAACGGTTATAATAACATATATAGTGATTGAAAACTTTGTGTACTTCAGATAAGTGAGCTCCAGACAACTGATAGAAGGGGAGTCCATCAGAGCGTCTGCGAGGCGTTCTTTAGATATCTGCAGAAGGTCTGAATCCTGCTGCTGCTGTTGTTTTTTCAATTGATCATAACCGTCTTCTCCAATTTCTTTGAAGGTTTTTCATTGTGCAACTGGTTTTGCAGGGAACACAGACGGGCCTTACAAATCTCTTGAGTAGGATTATGATTTATGGAATAAAGTTTTTGAAGTTCAGCTCCCATTGATCAAGATTGGAAAACGATCCAAAGTGCTGCTGAGAGTGTACTTCTTACGACCGATACTGATGCATCTGCTGAAGATCACGATCAAACTTCTGTCTCAAGATTAGAGTAACTGATTCTGCTGTGTTAAAACTACTGATCTTATGTGCAGGCCTCAACATGATAAGTTTTGATTGAAGCATGTTTGCTAACACCAAAGTTGCTTTTTCTTTGACTAATTGCGTGCAAGGGTTCTTCTGTAGAGGTACTGGTTTCTTAAGACACAAATCTTCCTTGGCATGAGAACAATATCTTGATGGTTATGTAGAATTTATCCTCTGATGCAGGCCTGCTGGACTCTCACTGTCATAACTGAGTCATGGGTGTTAAAATAGAGTTGTGTCGTTAGGTACCCTCCTCTTTGGTTGCAGGATCGTGAGTTTGGTTTTCTTCTTCATACGCGGCACGATGTTGTCTTGATGAAAATTGTCCTATTTTTGCAAAGACACAAAACTGTCATGGCTTCGCCCGTATGCTGCCTGTATTAACGTCGTTTTAATTCCTCTTGTGACAATTGGTAACTTCCCTTGTTGAAGTTCTCAAAAGTTCTTGAAGGGCTGGTCGAAAACGTCCTGGTGCGTATGATCAATTTCACCGAGTCACACGCAGGTATATTTCCTTGAGTTTCCTCTTGTGCTCTGAATAGGTGACGCCATGGTTTCTCAGTCATGAATAATTCCTCCTTTATAACTGTGTGCTGGAATAGAATTATGGCGGTAGATGGTTGTGTTCTGAAGCTCGATACTCGATACTGTTATGTGGCAGCAGCTAATGGATTTATGAATCTTCCTTTATTAGTGTGTTGGTCCATATGGTAATTCCTCCTTTATAATTAGATTATTTGCAACTTATTTCCAGCTGAATGTGTAATTCGATTTCTTGGTTGGCGGAGTTACTGACTGTTGCTCTCTTATGGTGTTATGCAGGTAGTTTAAGGGCTGAAGTTATCACTTGAGTTCAAACACGTTGTTGTTATGGAGAACTTGGTTTTGGGCTGTTCTGATGAATGCCCATATGGAGAAGTTGGAAGTTCCGTTGAAGTCGCAGCTCGGTTTGTCTCCACCAGATTATCGTAGTTAGGAAGGTTCCATTTATGAGATTATTGTATTCAAGCCATTGTAACAGTCATGTAAAGAGTGTTGGATTTCTTGAACACGAAAGTGAGGCTGCCTCTTTTAGGTTGTATTGTGATGGCAAGAGCCTTAGGCTGCTTAAAAAAAAAGGGTTAGAACCTTGTAATATTCTTGAACTTGTCTTGTAACTTTGGTGAATTTTCACTGATCCAAATAAATATAATAAATGTGTTTGAAGTGATCTCAGGAGCACATGGTCTATGTTGTTGCAAACTGATATATTTGCCCCCTTGAAAATTTTTTAGATAGTGTACTCCAATTAACTTAGATTCCAACCAATAAGCTCGAGTAGTCTTGCAATCCTTACTTAATTTGTATTCTGGATAAACCGTAAGCATAACCTTTTACCAATTGGATTATCTTTGCCTGGGTTACTTAAAGTGAAATCATAGTTCAAACTTCTTAAATTGTGTAGCGAGAATGGTATGATCTTATGAAACACCTTGAATTTTGAATATAGAGGGATCCAAATTCTTTATGCTTATGCTTGTAATTAAATGGTAAGCCGCCTTGAACTTCATAAAGATGGAGCCATTGACTCCTAGAGAATAATGTGCTTAAGATTAATGTTCCTGCATACACTCGTTAGCCATAATAAATACGCATACAAGAGTATAAAGATAAGGCAAGCAAAAAACAACAAAAAGGCGGGATATTAAGGTCAAAAATTAGGGTGTGACAGATGCCCCTATTTAAGTTTCTCCTATCCGGAGATATGGAGGTTGAAATCTTCTTCTCGACGAGATAGGAGGGACTTAAATATAAACATTGCACGAATTTTTGGCCTTAAGATGCCACCAATGCAAATGATATGCAAAGAAATGAGAATGCAAAACAGGCGGTCTTGTGAGGAAGAGAGGTCACAAGGAACGAACAGGACACAACACACGGAACAAAAAGAACAGCAGACCCAACGAAAGGGACCCCACGGGGATAGGAAACAATCGCTAATGGAAATCTCCAGAAGTAAAATAGTAACACATACACCAAGGATATGGAGATTTAGACAATAGGTGAGAAACTTGTAATCAAATGGTAGTTTATTACCAACATGGAGCAATCCAGACGGCGGTAGGAACCACAGTGGCTTTTTTTTGAATAATTCAGTTTTGTTTCGTATTATTTTTCTTTCTTCTTTTTTTATTGAAATCCAACTGGAAATAGTAAAATGTATAACCTCCCCGAGCGTCATAGTATAGGAACCATGAGTTGGTCTCAGTCTCTGATGTAGAACTTCCCCGAGCGTCATGTATGGGAACCATGAGCTGGTCTCAGTCTCTGATGTAGAACCTCCCTGAGCGTCATGGTATGGGAACCATGAGCTGGTCTCAGTCTCTGATACAGAACCTCCCGAGCGTCATGGTATGGGAACCATGAGCTGGTCTCAGTCTCTGATGTAAAACCTCCCCGAGCGTCATGGTATGGGAACCATGAGCTGGTCTCAGTCTCTACCTAAAGTGATGAAAACTCGTGAGAGCATCCTCACAGGGGATTAAAAATTTTGTAGATTGTAGAACTTTGCAGATTTGTAATTTGTAATGTAATGGTGGTTGTGATACTCCACCGGGGCTCTTCAGAAGAGGTGTAAGCCGGTTAGATCGTAAAGTACGTCTTCTCAAATAAAGAGAGACTAATGTGATAAACTTCCTCAATTTCTCTGGGAGATGTCGCTTGATGGAAATAAACTTGTGTGATGAACTCGCTGGGGAATACATTCCTGAGGAGCATCCTAGCTGTAGTAAAAATGTGTGAATTCTCAAATAAATAGAAATATCTGTAAGGTTTTCCATTTACCAAGTCGATAATCACTGGGGATGGACAAACTGTCTTGAGGAGACTGTCATTTTTCGTTTCGAATAAGATCTTGGTCAAAAAGAGTTGCTCAAATAAAGAGATTGTCTGCAATTCAGATGTAAATTGTTGAGGAAGCCTGATAATATCCATCTTCAATAGTTATCTTCATAAAACTCTTCCCGGTTCCAAGTGCAAAATACATGCACGCTTAATCCAGATTCAAAAGTTGGAGATGTCCACAATGATTGCCAAGGACCGAAGTTCAATTCAGGAAATAATCGAAGAGAAACTGTCAAGCAAGACCCAGTCATTGAGGCATGAGCTCAGATGGGAATATACTAAAACAACCGTCATCCACGAGGATTGAACTTCATGGGGAACGTAGGAAAATTGTGCTTTTTCTGCCTAGGGCTGACAACTCTATTTGAAGGGATAAGACTCACCCAAATGCCTGGGGATAACCACGGCCAAAGCGATAGAATAAAGCAAACACAAAGAGATGCAAAAAAAATGCACATGCCATGCTATCTATCTATATGCTATGCGTATGCTAACAAACTAGGAGAGGCGAAAATAAACGTCTCAAATGGAAGGGTACCCAAGCAAAATCTTCACAGACCTCTTACCGCCTGTAAAGAAATCCAGAGCGTAAACAATCTTCATCTCTGGATAAAATAAATATCCTCTGCCTGGGGAATCATATATGATTGAAGTTCTTCCACAGATGAAATAAATATCCTTGGTCATCCCTTTTATTATTCATATATCAAGTAAAACACAAAGTATTGAAAAAGTTTAAATCAATCTGGATTTTGCTATCAAGAATAAAGATTTTTGATAAATGAAAAGCTTTTATTGAATGGTGGTCAGCAGAAAGGCGTGACCCCAATATTACAGTGTTGGGAAATAATAGAGATTACATCGAGGGAATAACAACTTGCACTTCCTAAGTTAACGAGAAATCCCCGAGTTCTAAACGAAATACTTCTTGACAGCGTCTGTATTCACAGGGCGAGTGATCTCTTCTCCGTCCATTGTTGCTAACATCAGAGCACCTCCTGACAAAACCTTTCTTACCACGTACGGTCCATCATAGTTCGGGGCCCATTTTCCTCTGACGTCAGTGAGGAAAGACTGGATCTTCTTGAGCACGAGGTCGCCTTCTTTGAATACACGGGGTCGAACTTTCTTGTCAAATGCTTTCTTCATCTTTTGCTGATATAATTGTCCATGGCGTAGCACCGCCATCCTCTTTTCTTCGATTAAGTTCAATTGATCATATCTATTCTGACACCACTCAGCTTCTGATAACTTTGCATCCATCAAAATCCTCATAGAAGGAATCTCGACTTCTATCGGGAGTACTGCTTACATACCGTAGACCAGTGAAGATGGAGTTGCCCCAGTTGATGTGCGTACCATCGTACGATACCCATGTAAGGAGAACGGGAGCATTTCATGCCAGTATTTATAAGTAATAACCATTTTCTGAATGATCTTCTTGATATTCTTGTTGGCGGCCTCAACAGCCCCATTCATCTTTGGTCTGTAAGGAGAAGAATTATGATGCTCTATCTTGAATTCTTCACACAATTGTTTCATCATTATGTTATTCAAATTGGAGCCATTATCTATAATAATTCTGCTCGGCACACCATACTGGCAGATAAGCTGATTCTTGATAAATTTGACAACCAAATGTCGAGTTACATTAGCGTAAGAAGCCACCTCGACCCACTTGGTAAAATAATCAATGGCTACTAAGATGAATCAGTGTCCGTTAGATGTTTTTGGCTCTATCATACCAATCATATCAATTCCCCACATAGAGAACGGCCACGGGGATGAGATAACATTCAACAAAGTCGGAGGCACATGAATCTTATCTGCGTAAATCTGACACTTGTGACATTTTCTAGCAAACTTGTAACAATCTGATTCCATTGTAATCCAATAATAACTAGCTCATAAAAGTTTCTTGGCCATGGCATGTCCGTTGGCATGAGTGCCAAAGGATCCTTCGTGAATTTCCGTCATTAACATATCTGCTTCTTGTTTGTCAACACATCTCAGCAAGACCATGTCAAAATTCTGTTAGTATAACACATTGTTACTTAGAAGAAAACTCCCACCCAACCTTCTCAAAGTCTTCTTATCTTTGTTGGAAGCTCCCAAAGGATATTCTTGAGTTCTAAGGAATACTTCAATGTCATGGTACCAGGGTTTGCCATCTTCAACTTCCTCGACGGCAAAGATGTAGGCGGGTCTGTCAAGACGTTTTACTTCAATCCGAGGACACTCGTTCCAAAAGTTCACCACAATCATTGAGGCCAAAGTTGCCAACGCATCTGCCATCCTGTTCTCATCACGAGGAATATGATGAAATTTGACTCTATCAAAGAAGAGTAACAGCCTTCTAGCATAATCTCTGTATGGGACCAAATTATCATGTCGAGTTATCCACTCTCCAATGATTTGGTTGATTACCACTGCAGAATCACCAAACACATCCAGATTCTTAATTCTCAAATCTATTGCTTCCTCAAGACCCATGATGCACGCTTCATACTCAGTTTCATTATTAGTACACTTGAATGTTAATCTGGAAGTAAACGGGATGTGGGACCCTTGAGGAGTCACAATAACAGCACCTATCCCCTTTCCATGAGCGTTGACAGCTCCATCAAAAACTAAACCCCATTGAGATCCTGGTTCTGGTCCTTCACCATGCAAGGGTTCTTCACAATCTTTCATCTTTAAAAACATAACATCCTCGTCGAGAAAATCATCATTTGAAGGTTGATAATCCAAAATAGGATGGTGAGCCAAATGATCGGCCAAAACACTTCCTCTAACAGCTTTCTGAGTATGGTACTCGATATCATATTCAGATAACAACATCTGCCATCTAGCAATCCTCCCAGTCAAAGCGGGTTTCTCAAAAACATACTTGATAGGATCCATCTTCGAAACTAACCAAGTGGTGTGATTCAGCATATACTGGCGCAAACGTTTGGCAACCCACGCCAAAGCACAACAAGTTTTCTCTAACATAGTGTATCTTGTTTCACAATCAGTAAATTTCTTGCTCAGGTAATAAGTGACATGATCTTGCTTTCCTATTTCATCTCGTTGACCGAGTATACAACCCATTGAATCTTCCAATACAGTCAAATACATAATCAAAGGTCGGCCTTCAACTGGCGGTATCAGGATAGGTGGTTCAAGAAAATACTCTTCGATACTATCAAAAGCCTTTTGAAAATCTTCAGTCCAAACATACCCTTGTTCTTTCCTCAGAAGCTTGAAAATAGGTTTACATGTAGCAGTCATGTTGGATATAAACCTAGAGATATAATTCAAACGTCCCAAAAATCCTCTGACTTGTTTCTCAGTGGTAGGAGCTGGCATTTCCCGAATAGCTTTCACCTTGTCGGGGTCCACTTAAATCCCTCTTCGTCTGACAATAAAACCCAATAGTTTCCCCGATCGTACTCCAAATGTACATTTGTTGGGGTTCAGACGGAGCTTGTATTCCTTCAAACGACCAAACAGCTTAGACAGGTGTCTAACATGATCATCCTCAGTCTTTGACTTAGCTATCATATCATCCGCATAAACCTCAATCTCCTTATGCATCATATCATGGAACAAAGTAGTCATAGCTCTCTGATATGTTGCCCCTGCATTCTTCAATCCAAATGGCATAACTTTGTAACAAAAGATGCCCTAGGGCATGATGAATGACGTCTTCTCTCTGTCCTCGGGAGCCATTCTAATCTGATTGTAACCTGAAAAACCGTCCATAAAGGAGAAAACCTCATATCTTGTGGTACTGTCAACCAAAATGTCAATGTGAGGTAACGGAAAGTCATCTTTTGGACTGGCTTTGTTCAAATCCTTGTAATCTACGCACATGCGAAGCTTACCGTCCTTCTTCGGAACGGGCATAATATTATCCAACCAGAGCGGATATTCGGCAGTGACAAGGAAACCTGCATCAATCTGTTTCTGTACTTCCTCCTTAATCTTTAGAGCCATGTCGGGTCGGGTCCTTCTGAGCTTCTGTTTTACTGGCGGGCACTCTGGCTTCAAAGGTAGATGGTGTTCAACTATAGCAGTGTCTAATCCAGGCATATCCTAATATGACCAAGAAAACACATCAACAAACTCTCCGAGCAAAACGATCAATTGTTTCTTCACCTCAGGCTTGAGCAAAGCTCCAATTCTCACTTCCCTACGAACTTCTTTTGTTCCCAAATTGATCACCTCCATGGGCTCTTGATGAGGTTGGATAGCTTTCTCTTCTTTCTCAAGCAGTCTGGAAATCTCTTCTGGAATATCATCTTCTTCGTCTTCGGCTTCATACACGGGAAACTCAAAATTCGGAGAAGGCAGTGGATCATTATTCCCAGGATGTAATTTATGTAGCAATCTGCACAAGTGATATGATTTTTAATAAGTTTTCGTAAAGTGGAAAGTGTGTGTACTCGAGATGCTACTTATTATTTTCCAACATCGTAAATAAATAAGAAAAATAACACATAAATGAAAATGAAAGTGATTTATTGATGATAGCAAAAACCAAAGAGACACGCCCAACAAAGTCACATTTGCCTTGGGCAGAGCAAAGGGAATTATTTAAAAGTAAGCCCTAATAATGCACTTTCGCCTTGGGCAGAGCGATAAATTTTTTAAAAAACAAATGCTTTACTTCGATATATGAACGACAGCAAGGGCCTCAATCACACTCCAGTTCTTAACCAAAACTCCTGGGGTTACAAAGTCTGGAACATCCCCATCTGAATCTTCCTCGGTCAGAGCGTAGACGCCAAAGCTGTAGTCAAACTCGTCTGAAACATAACCTGGATCTTCCATATAGGGCTCATAATCTTCGTAAGGAATGGAGGACTTTGCAGAACCATCTGATATGTAACCTTCATGCTCATCCTCTAACACAACATTAACTTGAGGATGATGGACGATCCCCCCACTACGGAATACTTCATTAATCAGCGGAAACCCTTGATTTTTGGTAGTTTGTTGAGCAGAACCACTGGTGAAACCAAGACCTTTTTTATTTCTGTTCTCTGGAAAAGACAACACCTTGCCCCAAATTGTCTGAGGACCACTGTTCACTACATGTTGCGCGTCCTTGAATGATGACATAGATGCCTGAGATTTTCGGACACCCTCACCCACAATAGACAAAGCTTGAAACTGCGTAGAAACTTCTTCCTCAGCTTCAACATACGAGAATAATGACAAATGACTCACCACTAAGGCTCGTTCCCCACAAACTGTGACCGTTATTCCTTCAAAAATGTATTTTAACTTTTGATGCAGGGTGGAAGTAACTGCCCCAGCTTCATGTATCCCTGGCCTTCCTAACAAACAGCTATAGGCGGCACGAATGTCCATGACTTGAAACGTGATCATAAAAGTCTGTAATCCAATTGTCATTGGCAAATCCACCTCGCCAATTACTGTCTTCCTAGACCCATCAAAAGCTTTGACGATAACATGACTTGGCCTCATTGGCGGTCCCTGATAGGATAGCTTAGATAGAGTGGTTCTAGGCATCATATTTAGAGAAGATCCAATATCAACTAACACACTGGACAGAGAATCATTTCCACAGTTCACCGAAATATGTAGAGCCATGTTATATTTCTTCCCTTCCTCTGGGAGATCGTCCTCATTGAAACCCAGATTGTCACATGAAGTAATACTACCAATGATGTTGTTAAACTGTTCCATAGTTACATCTTGTTCAACATATGCTTGCTCTAAAATCTTCTGGAGTGCTTCTCTATGAGCCTCAGAGCTCATCAGCAATTGCAACACAGAAATCTTCGACGGGGTTTGCAGAAGCTGATCTGCAACTTTATATTCACTTCTTTTGATCACCTTTAGACATTCATCTGAATTGGACAAATTGGATCCACCAGATTGCCCCACAATTGGATCTTTTAAGCCTGGTTGTTCAAATGAGACCTCCTTTTCTTTTGGTGGTACAGTCGGGTAAACTCGACCACTCCTTGTTACTCTGCTGACATCTGCGATGTTAACTAATGAAGGTATAGTGGGCAAAGGCACTTCCTTTCTGTTTTCTAACATTATGGCATTGTATCTGTATGGGATAGCCTTACTAGAAGTGTAAGGGACGAGTCCAGGCACGTTGATTACCAAAGGAGTAACAACCGGCTTTCTGCTATTATAAACGATTTCGATACGCTCCACTTCCTTAAAGTGAGGCACTATAACACAAACTTCTTCAGCCCTTTCATTTAAAACTTCCTGATCATTATCTTCCAAACAATCTTGAATCATGTTGACAGAGGGTGAACCGTGCGGGGGTAACGGATTAACCTGCACATTAGGGTCGGAATCCTTGAAGGACAAAATCCCGCACTTAATAAGCCTCTAGACATCTGTTTTCATACCAAAACAACTCTCAATATCGTGACCTGGAGCACCCTGATGGTAAGGACAAAACTTGTCAGCTTTATAAGAAGGAGGAGGATTTGCGGGAACCATAGGTGGAGCTTTTGTCTGAATATAACCCTTCTGAATCAGAGCTGGAAACAAATCAGCATATTTCATAGGAATGGGCTCAAAGTATATCTTCCTATACACACGAACCTGATTGTTGAATGGCTGATTCTGCTGAGGATACTGTGGATTTTGCTGAGGCTGTGGCTGTTGAGCATTGGGGGACTGAGATTGCTGATACGGCTGCGGACTTTGTTGAGGCTGATAAGCTGGAGCATTAAACACTAGCGATACTGCTGCAACTTGGTGTGATGGTGAATATCTTTTTCTAAATTGTTCGTTTTGAGCGGCGTTTACATCCTGCTCTTTTTTCTTCACAAAACCACTCCCATACTTCTTAGGAGCATTCTCTTCTTTAGCCAATCTTCCTTCATGGACACCTTCTTCTAAACGTATTCCAATATTAACCATTTTAGTAAAGTCACTGGGTGCACTTGCTACCATCTTCTCATAAAAGAAAGGACCAAGGGTCTTCAAAAAAATCTTGGTCATCTCTTTTTCTTCTAACGGTAGTGTGACTTGCGCGGCCAACTCGCGCCAACGTTGGGCATATTCCTTAAAATTCTCCTTATCTTTCTGTGTCATGGCTCTCAATTGATCTCGGCCGGGTGCCATATCCACATTATACTTATATTGCTTGACAAAGGCTCCCCCTATATCATTGAAAGTTCGAACCTTCGTACCATCCAACCCCATGTACCACTTGTGTGCAGCGCCTGTCAGACTATCTTGGAAATAGTGAATAAGCAATTGATCATTGTCAGTTTGTGCATACATCTTCCTAGCATACATGATGAGATGACTCTAAGGACAAGTATTTCCTTTGTACTTCTCGAAATCAGGGACCTTGAACTTCAGTGGAACCTTGACATTTGGAACCAAGCACAGCTCAGAAGCGCTCTTTCCAAACAAATCCTTCCCACGAAGAGCCTTCAACTCCTTTTGCATCTCAGAAAATTGGTCTTGAAAACCATCCATCCTTTCCTCCAAACCCACAGTTTCGGTCGGCGACCCTTGTAAAATTGGCTCATCCAGAATATACGGAACAACGTTCACATGTGGAGATGCAGTAGTCATCACAGCAGTAACTGCATGAGTAGCTTGGACAACGGTCACATCAGGGATCTCAGGCACAGACGGGCGATAGCCGGTCGAAAAGAAATTAGGAGACAACCCCCACGGGAAACCTTGAGGCATGCTATAAGTCACTTCGGCAACAAAAGACACCACTAGGATCGGTGTTGGTGTCACTTCAGAGATCACAGTCCTTTGAACATCTTGGTTGTTGAGTGCGGCTTGATTGGACAAAGCTTCGACTAGACCATTCAACCTCTCCAAACTTTCCTTTAGAATTGCGACTTTATCACGGAGTACTTTGTTCTCCTGTTCTAGTTGATCCATCTTCTGGCGATGACTAGCTCGAGTGTTGTATTGGTGATTAAGTTTGTCTGTGAAGATGAAGCAAGAGTGAGACCCTGGAATGCAAACAATGCTATGCTTATGCAGAATGCAAATGAGTATGAAACTTCAAGAAACTCAAATTATTTTTCGGTATTGTAACATTGAAAAAAAAAACTTATTTATTTTGATATACGAGGAGCATTACAAAGCAAAGTACTATTTTAAGAGTTTATTACATTGAAGCAAAAGAGAACTCAGAGATCTACTCCCTATGCTCCTTCTGCGCACGAAGTTCTTCTTCTAACTGGCTGGCGCATTCTTGCAATTCGGCCTTCTCACTGATGAGTCGATCGACACATTCTTTCTAAGCCATAGTAGCTGGGGGAAGATCATCTCTGGTGACAGTTCCGGAAGAGGTGTGAGAGGAAAATAAATCCTCTCGCGCCTTTCGCTTCTTTGCAAATTCTATCTCTGGCAGCTTCTGGGACTTCTCTTTCTCTACCTTGAGAGTGAAAAACTTGTTCCTCTAAGCAGTTTTCAGTTTCCGAGCCTCATCCAAGGTGGCCTTCAACTGATCTACTTCACTCACATCAAACCAATCAGGATCATGAAAATTCAGCACCATAGGTTCGTGAAAAAGGCACGGCATCTTGAGGTCGAGAGCCCTCTCTCGCACCCAATGTAGATAGTCTTCAGAGGTGTCATCATTAGAGAACCCTAGAGCAGTAGTCCCTTCCTTATTGACATATCTCCATGCATAAATTATGACGGTCTTCAGGTCTGGATCTTCTCCTTCCTTGAGAAAGATCCCTTCCAACATAGCTTGGTCAGGTATTTCGATCATGGGATGCCCAAATTATCTACGGGCCAAAGCGGGATTGTAACTTATGCATCCTTCTCTCCCAATAAGCGGTATGTTAGTAAATCCTCTGATACTGGGAATCATACATATACCTCCATAAGTAGGGTCATACCATCAATGTCAGAGTGAGTAAGGGCCATAACTATCTCGGACCAATGGGGTGATTCTTCCTCATCCCAAATAGACGGATGCCGAGTTAGGCAAGCAATGAACCATGAACACAACAAAGCGGTACAACAAACAATATGTCCTCCTCCTTCAGCATTCTTCGAGTGGATCGAATAGTACGTGTCAGCTAGCAAGGTGAGAACCAGATTCTTGAGTATGAACAGTTTAATCGCATCCATATCAACAAAATCATCAATCTTTGGGAACCAGAAAATTCCATAAACCAACAAAGCAAAGGTAGCTTCCAAGATAAGGACCACCTTTCTCTCAGCATGGTAACGGACTTTTTCAATCAAGAAATTAGCGGGGAATCCAAGGACTCCTTCCTTGGTAGTTAAGTGTGCTTGAACATCTGCTAGGCTGAGATGAGTAGCGTTTGCAATTTCTTGGTGACTGGGTACGTCTTCTTGGCCGGTGAATATAGGTCGGGCAGTCACAGGTATCTTTAAGAAATCAGAATATTCCTCCAGGGTCGGCATCAGCTGGTAATCCGGAAAGGTGAAACAATGGTACAGCGGATCATAGAACTGAACAAGAGTCTCCAACAACCCTTCTTTCATCTTGAGCTCGAGAAAACGGAAGGCTTCTCCATATTCTGTTGCAAAAGCGTGACGGTTCTTGATGAGATCTGCTAGTTCTCTTAAGCTTTCAATGTTAGGACTCTAAAAAGTATACTCAAATGCTTCTCTCTTGAAGTCCATGGTTACAATACTTGTGAAATAAAATTGAGTTTCTTGAAGTGAATAAAGAAAATAATGCAATGCAAGATGAGTAGGACTTCACGGGATCTCAACTACTTATAAACATTGCGGTAAAAGAAAATGTTTTTTATTAATTTTGAAACGGATTACAAATAATTGCTTTTAAAAGTCCCAAATAAAAGCTAAATAAAAGCTAGTAAAGACACTAAGGAAGTTTCAAATTCTGTCGCTTGAGCTCCTCTTTCAACTGGGCCTTCTCACGGATAAGGTTGTCCACAATCAGTTTCCAAATAGTACATTGTGGGTCGGAGGAAAATAAATCCTCTAGAACTTTCCTCTTCTTGTGGGGAAGTAACTCTTCATCCTTCAACTGCAACTGCTTTTGAAGCTCAACAATCTGTCTCTAAAGTCCATCATTCTCTACAACAGACACTTGATACTTGTTCTTCCATACTTTTGATTCATGTTGTGACTTCTTCAAGGCAACCCCTAACTTCTCAGCGTCAGACATAAAAGTATAAGTGGGTTCTTCTCTTGGAGGTATAGGATCTTGGCGAGAATAAGGCATCCTCAGCTTGATCGCCCTATTCCTGACCCACTGAAGATACGGTTCCAAAGACACACAGTTGGGCCTTCCCAAACTATTCCTATCTTTCTTATGCAAATGCTTCCAAGCTTCCACAATCTTCTATCTGAGCTCTTGGTTATCCTCAAAGAAAATACTCTCAACTTGTATGCTCTTAGGTGGTCCTTCCAACGGATATCCCAACTGTCGGCGAGCTAAAACCGGATTATAACTGATCCCCCCACCAAAGCTGAGTAACGGTATATTAGAAAAATCTCTACATCCATCAATGATTAGAATCCCATCATACTCACGGCTATACCAATCAATGTCGGAATGAGTCAAAGCCATGATCCTTTCTGACCAACGCCTATTATTAAGATGCTAAAAGGAGACATACTTGGGTAAGTGCGTAAGGAACCACTTGTATAATAAGGGCACACATCATGTAATCATTCCTCCACCACGAAGGTTTCAGAGATGTATAGAGTGATAAGTATTACCCAATAGAGTCGGTACTGGATTGTTCTTCATGAAGATCTTAATTGCATTAAGGTCAACAAAACCTTCAAAACTCGGAAATAGAAACAACCCATAAACAAGCAACGCGAAGATTGCCTCGAACGGAGCCTTGTTCGTAAAATCAGTATAAAATAAGGCCTTCTTAAATAAAAAATCTATAGTCAAACCAAAAGTCCCACTTTTAACAACCATGTTGGTCTTGACGTCAGATACCTTGAGATAAAGGGCCTTAGCAATGTCTCTTTCTTCGGGGTCCTTTTCCAAGAAAGGAAAAGGAGATTCTTCTAGAATAGGCAAACCTACCAAAAAGGAGTATTCTTCCAAAGTTGGCAACAACTGATAGTCTGGAAAAGTAAAGCAGTGATACATCAGATCATAAAATTGTAATAGAGCGGAAAGGAGATCCTCATTTGCCTTACGTCTCAACAAAGATAGTAACTTCCCATATTTACCCTTGAACTTCTCTTGGTCTTCAATCAAAGCTCCCAACTCCCTTAGGTAATCCAATTTGGGACTCTTAAAAGTATATTTTAAAGTATTTCTTCTATTGGAATCCATAATTTCCTACAATGTTCATAAATAAAGGGTAAATCCCATGAAGTCCAATGCAGTATGATGCTATATGAATGCAGCAAACACAAGTAAGCACATAAGGACACATATATAAACAAACAAGGAGGTCCTAGGTTTGCAACGAGCATGGAGTAAAGGGTCTACCCATTCCCAAAGGACAAGGACTAGAGGTGGATTGTACCTGCAGAACACGGTTTTAAGGAGGTCCCAAAGTCATTAGTCCATCTATCGGATATTATCAATTTTCCAACTAACTCGGGGATTAATAATATTCTCAAGAGAACTTCTTTTGAGTGTAGCGTTGCGTAGCACTATTTCAGGACTTACTCCCTCATAGCCTCGCACTACGTCCTAATAAAGGCCAAAGTGGGGTTAAAGGTAGCTACGGTCCTTAGTATCATGGACTCCAATTGAGAATAGTAAAAGTTTTCACGACTAAACTCATTCAACCGAATCATTTTCAAAAGGGTCTCAACTAAGCGGGATTCTCGAGTCAACTTAGTCGGGACTCACTCCCTATAAGCCTCGTCGAATATATCACCATCCTATCATAATTTCTCTCAAGTCCAGGTGTAGGACTTTGTCTCACCACTCAAGGATAACAACCCAAAAGAAATAAAGAATAAACAAAACAAATAAGCAAGTAAGAAAATAAGCAAATATATGAAGCAATAGAGAAACAAAATAAGATAGAGAGACCCACTGAGAGTCCCCAGTGAAGTCGCCATTTCTGTCGCGGTGAAATTTGGATATCAAACTATTGATTAGTTTGAATCTTTAATTCATTTTGCAACCGAACTTTGATTTGTCCAAAGGAAGGGATAAAGATCAAAATTACCACAATGCAATGCAAATGCAAGCTAGAGAGTTTTAGGTTCGGGGGTCGGTTATACTTAGGGAAGGTGCTAGCATCCTAAGTTTTTGTAGTACTCTACAGGAACCTCTTGTTTTATACTTGTTTGTTTGTTAAGGGTTATATGCTTAATGATTAAAAGACCTAGGGGTTTATTTCTAAGTATACTCGATAAGATATCGCATCTTATGCCTACATATCCTTACGGGAGTGGAATCAGAGTATCTATAGTTCCCCTAAAGGGTTTGAGGAAATTCTTTGATTGTGGTCAAAGTTCCTACGGGTTTAGGGTAGTTGATTGATTGAGTTTTAGGAGAAAAGACGAGTTGTCATTTTAAGGGAGATTTAACCGCCACAAGTGTAAGAGATTGTATTGTTGTGGGGTGGAGATTCTATCTCTTTTAAGATGATTAACATCTATTTCTCTGTTATGTTTGAATATTTGTTTGAATTGTTTTGTGTTTCTGTGTTGTAAAATAAAGACGAAGGTCCTCCTTATGGGGTAGGATCTATCTTAAGATATCGACTTGAATGGGATCAAGGATCGTAAGGGAGTATGATGCAAATGATGTGCACTACACACAAGTGTTGAATCATGTGTAGGTTTTTCCTTTAGACGGAATGCGACGCGAAAAAATTTAAATATGATAATTATAAATTGCGGAAGATAAATTGCGAGAAAAGTAAAGCATACACACGCATGAAAGCGCTAAGTGCAAGTGAGTGAATACGTGAACGGAGTTTGAGCGTGCACGATTGATTTAGTTTTACGATGCGAATTTTATCTTAGGCGAAGTTGATTTTAAGGGTGGGCTGAATTGTTTTGAGAAAAGTTGAATTAGTTAATAAAAGGTTTAGATTAATTGATGAAGTTGATTTTAGAGAAAATGTTAATTTAATTTATTAGCAAAAGGTTGATTGATTTTAAGATGAATATACTGTGAGATTGATTTAAAAATGTATTATTCGCTTTAAGAAAAAAAACTTAGATTATATGGATAAGTTCTATGAGAAAATTACTTGGTTATTTCGGTGAGATTTAAATTTTAAGAAAAAGGTTGAATTATAAAAGTTGATTTTTATGAGATTATATAAGTTTTATTAGTGCAATTAGATCAAATTATAAATGACTTGATTTTGGATAGAAATTATTTTACAAGTAACTAAATAGAATGAGTTTTAAAAGATTTCAGTATTCATTAAGTAGATTTTATAATGTTAAGTTGAAAAGGAAAAGATATTTATTAATCAAACAAGTTATTATGAAATATGCTTTTTGGTGTTTAATAATAATTAAATAAGTAAACATTAAATTATAAATAGCTAATTAGTGGAAATGAAAGGATTTATTAGTTTATTTAAATAAAAGGATGATTAAAAAAAAGGAATCTAATTAAAAGAGTGAAGTAATTAATTAATTGATAAAATAAAAGCATTACTTAATTTTTATATAAAAAGGTTGATTTATTAAAACTGATTAAGTGATAATTAAGGGTTAATTAGAGGTTTAAGGGTGATTAGATGATACGAGTGTATGGTGCAGTGTGTGTGTGTGTGGCATTCACTTTCACAGGGGTACATTATGGAAAACAGAAAGAATAAAAAAAAGAACAAACAAAAATGCGAACGAAACCCTAGCCCGCCCAATCACCCCTCTCGTCTTCGTCCTCTTCCCGCGACCTCTACTTCCTTTCTTGCTTTCTTGCTACATTAAACCTTCAAAGCAACAATCGTGGTAATGATAATCAAATTCACACAAGAATTTTACCCAGAGAAAACCGGCGATGGCTCAACGAGGACGGTGGCGACGACTTCGTGATTTCAACAAGGGATTCACAACGATGGCTTTAGCGGCGGGGTTGACGAGCTTCCGACTCCGGCCGGCGTTTCTGGAGACACTTGCAGGAAAAAGATAAGCTTCCTCTCGATCTCTAGGTTTTCTCAGCTTTAGGGTTTCTGCGGTACTTGCGAATTCGTTTTCTTCTGTCTCAAATTTCCCCTTTTATAGGCTTCATATGAGATTAAATGCCATGATTGCTTGATTGGATTTTTTGTTTTGGTTTAGACAATGTTTTGAAAATTTTCCTTTTTCGAATGATTTTGTTTAATGGAATCCCAATCCGTGATATCCTGTATCAATCATGCTTAATGCCTCTGTCTGTCCAGATTCAATTTCTTGGGAATCTTTTCTTTTGAACCGGTATATTCCTTTACTAACTCCGGATTTGATTTGGCAGGGGCGAATAGCAAAGGAATTGGGCCAAGAGAAAAAAGTCAGCCCAGAGTGAATACGGTAATGGAGTTGGCAAGTTTGTCGCGGTCACTCAACAAAGACTGAATGGCCCTTGGAGGCTTAAAATACTTGTGTAACAACATCTAGCATTCGGAAGTTTTTGTGATTGAGCACCTCCCATTTGTTAAGTATGTTGAACTTGCTGTTGTTGCTGCTCATATGAACATCGTTGCTGCAGGGTTAGATACTATGTCTGCAGCATGTTTTGATTCTCAGATTAATTTCAAATCCCTTTGTTTGACCGTGCTCTCAATATCTAGCTTCATTGTTCAGGACACCCTATTGTAGTGGCAAAGAGGACAGAAGTTCTGAGTACATGGCAAAGGTGCTCTAGACAAATATCAGGTGAACGGAATTTCAGTTCTTGGCCTCTTCTCTTGGAGTTTCATTTTGACCCTTACATCCAAATTAGCTCTTGTGTAATAATTTAAACAATTGATTCCCTACTTTTGCTTACAGACTTGGTAGGCTGCCGCGACCGGACGAGCTCTAGGAGTCTTTAATAGCGTCAATGACCGTGAAATTCTTTATGTTACGGTAGCCAATAATATCAACAATTTCATGCTTAATCCTATATGTGCTCCCTTTTTCTGCTTATGGTTTTTATGTTCTTTAAATTTCAGCAATATCAGAGCGTTAGGAACACCATCTTGTGCTTCAACAGTTTTGATTTTGTGTAGAAAAATGAAGCTGCAAACCAAGTAGCGAGTTCAATAGAAATTATCTCCGCCCGTCTAGTGCTTAAGATGTGTGGCCATTTCTCTTGACAGGGTTGAATGGATTGTTTCATGTTGACAAAGGTGTGGTAACACTCTACACTTGCTACGAGCTTCAGTTTACTGAGATTACTGTCAAAATTTCAAGTAACTGATGTGAGCTTCAATTTATATTTTCAAAGGTCTGTTATGTTTCCTGCGTGAGCGTAGTTTCATGGTAATGTCTGCGTCTCGTAACATTTAACAATTGTTGTGGATTACATGCAGGTACACTGCTAATTTGGACGTCAGGTAGTCAAGGCTCATGGACAATGTCGTATCTTCTTCTATTAACTCGTCTTCAAGCAGAATGAAGCTCCTCAGAAAGTTCCTCCACGTGAGTCTTCAAACTGAGCTCTGGTAACGGTTATAATAACATATATAGTGATTGAAAACTTTGTGTACTTTAGATAAGTGAGCTCCAAACAACTGATAGAAGGGGAGTCCATCAGAGCATTTGCGAGGCGTTCTTTAGATATCTGCAGAAGGTCTGAATCCTGCTGCTGCTGTTGTTTTTTCAATTGATCATAACCGTCTTCTCCAATTTCTTTGAAGACTTTTCATTGTGCAACTGGTTTTGCAGGGAACACAGACGGGCCTTACAAATCTCTTGAGTAGGATTATGATTTCCTACTCAAGAGAATCCTGCTGGTGCTGTTGTTTTTTCAATTGATCATAACCGTCTTCTCCAATTTCTTTGAAGACTTTTCATTGTGCAACTGGTTTTGCAGGGAACACAGACGGGCCTTACAAATCTCTTGAGTAGGATTATGATTTATGGAATAAAGTTGTTGAAGTTCAGCTCCCACTGATCAAGATTGGAAAACGAGTCAAAGTGCTGCTGAGAGTGTACTTCTTACAACCGGTACTGATCCCTCTGCTGAAGATCACACTCAAACTTCTGTTTCAAGATTAGAGTAACTGATTCTGCTGTGCTAAAACTAATGATCTTATGTGCAGACCTCAACATGATAAGTTTTGATTGGAGCATGTTTGCTAACATCAAAGTTGCTTTTTCTTTGACTAATTGTGTGCAAGGGTTCTTCTGCAGAGGTACTGGTTTCTTAAGACACAAATCTTCTTTGGCATGAGAACAATATCTTGATGGTTATGTAGAATTTATCCTCTGATGCAGGCCTGATGGACTCTCGCTGTCATAACTGAATCATGGGTGTTAAAATAGAGTTGTGTCGTTAGGTACCCTCCTCTTTGGTTGCAGGATCGTGAGTTTGGTTTTCTTCTTCGTACACGGCACGATGTTGTCTTGGAGAAAATTGTCCTATTTTTGCAAAGACACAAAACTGTCATGGCTTCGCCCGTATGCTGCCGGTATTAACGTCGTTTTAATTCCTCTTGTGACAATTGGTAACTTCCCTTGTTGAAGTTCTCAAAAGTTCTTGAAGGGTTGGTCGAAAACGTCCCGGTGCGTATCATCAATTTCACCGAGTCGCGCGCAGGTATATTGCCTTGAGTTTCCTCTTGCGCTCTGAATAGGTGACGCCATGTTTTCTCAGTCATGAATAATTCCTCCTTTATAACTGTGTGCTAGAATAGAATTATGGCGGTAGATGGTTGTGTTCTGAAGCTCGATACTCGATACTGTTATGTGGCAGCAGCTAATGGATTTATGAATCTTCCTTTATTAGTGTGTTGGTCCATATGGTAATTCCTCCTTTATAACTAGATTATTTGCAACTTATTTCTAGCTGAATGTGTAATTCGATTTCTTGGTCGGCGGTGTTACTGACCGTTGCTCTCTTGTGGTGTTATGCAGGTAGTTTAAGGGCTGAAGTTGTCACTTAAGTCCAAATGCATTGCTGTTATGGAGATCTTGGTTTTGGGCTGTTCTGATGAATGCCGATATGGAGAAGTTGGAGGTTCCGTTGAAGTCGCAACTCGGTTTGTCTCCACCAGATTCTCGTAGTTAGGAAGGTTCCATTTATTAGATTATTGTATTCAAGCCATTGTAATAGTCATGTAAAGAGTGTTGGACTTCTTGAACACGAAAGTGAGGCTGCCTCTTTTAGGTTGTATTGTGATGGCAAGAGCCTTAGGCTGCTTAAAAAAATGGGTTAGAACCTTGTAATATTCTTGAACTTGTCTTGTAACTTTGGTGAATTTTCACTGATCCAAACAAATATGATAAATGTGTTTGAAGTGATCTCAGGAGCACATGGTCTATGTTGTCGCAAACTGATATATTTGCCCCGTTGAAAAAATTTTAGATAGTGTACTCCAATTAACTTAGATTCCAACCAATAAGCTCGAGTAGTCTTGCAATCCTTACTTAAATTGTATTCTGGATAAACCGTAAGCATAACCTTTTACTAATTGGATTATCTTTGCCTGGGTTACTTAAAGTGAAATCATAGTTCGAACTTCTTAAATTTTGTAGCGAGAATGGTATGATCTTATGAAACACCTTGAATTTTGAATATAGAGGGATCCAAAATCTTTATGCTTATGCTTGTAATTAAATGGTAAGCCGCCTTGAACTTCATAAACATGGAGCCATTGACTCCTAGAGAATAATGTGCTTAAGATTAATGTTCCTTCATACACTCGTTAGCCATAATAAATACGCATACAAGAGTATAAAGATAAGGCAAGCAAAAAACAACAAAAAGGCGGGATATTAAGGTCAAAAATTAGGGTGTGACAGTTATACAATAGATTTGATGTGATGATATGGCCACGAATAATAATCTAGCAGCCATGGTCGAAAGAATAATGGCGAGAAACGGGGTAAACTTTGGTCTTCAGAGACCAATCTATACTTCGTCATTATTAGAGTATATTTTACAATCAGATCTACCCCATAGATGCAAAGTTCCTAAGTTCACTAAGTTTTCTGGGGATACCACTGAATCCACTATAGAACATGTGGCTAGATATTTTATAGAAGTTGGAGAAATTTCGAATAATGAAAACCTTAGGATAAAATATTTCCCAAGTTTTCTCACCAAAAATACTTTTACATGGTTCACAACCTTACCACCAAATTCGATCTATAACTGGACTCAGTTAGAAAGGTTATTCCATGAACAATTTTATATGGGACAAACCAATATTAGCTAGAAGGAATTGGCCAGTATCAAACAAAATTTTACTGAGCCAATAGATGATTATTTGAACGAATTTCATTTACTTAAGGACATGTGTTTTACACAGGTTCCAGAGCACGAAGTGGTCAAAATGGCTGCTGGAGGTCTAGATTATTCTATTAGGAAGAAACTAGATGCCCAATACCTAAGAGATATGGTCCAATTGGATGACATGGTATGACAATTAGAATGTTTAAAAGAAGAAAAGGCTAGGGAAAATAAAAACAAGAGGGTAGCCTATGTCGAATTTAATGAAGATGATGAGGGACAATATAATGAGCCTTCAAACTTTGACAAAAGTGATATCGATCTCGCTGAATTAAAGCAGGGGCCCCCTTATTCATGTAAGGTCTTAGCTCCTTCAAACGGCAAGAATTCGCTCGAACCTGATAAAAACGATAGGTTCCCTAAGAGAACTTAAACCTTCAACGTCACCAAATGTGACAAAATGTTTGACTTATTAGTTAAATATGGTCAAATAATAGTGTCTCCTGGTGCTAAAATACCTCCTTTAGAGCAAAGGACGAAAATATGGTTTTATAAGTATCATAACATTTTGGGTCATAAAACATCTCAATGTTTTCTTTTCAGGGATCTTGTGCAAAATGCCATCAAGGACAAAAGATTAAGGTTCGGTGAGAAAGCCAAGGCTCAGATGAAAATTGATGTTGACCCTTTATAGATAGCTGATGCCCATTTCACTAGACCTGATATTGTCAATATGATCGAGGTCACTAATGATTTCGCTCATAATGTTAACATGGTCGAAGTCACCAATGAATTCGTCAATGATGCTGTCATGGTTAAGATCACTAAGGATCTTGACAAGGAGATTATGAAAGATTGCTTATGTAAGGTTACTGATGGCCTCACCAAGGGAGTCGTTGAAGGCACTAATAATGAAACTGTTGATGGTTTCGACATAACTGGAATCACTGAGGATTCCAATATGGTAATGGTGATGAAAGAGACTGCTGATGGTTTCATACAGATGGATAAGGCTGTTGATGACCTTACAATGGAATTTCAAAATCTGGAAATTGCAAAGGATAGGGATCTCAATTAGATTGGGGCGAGAGAAAAGAGGAGTTAGTTGTTGGTGTGCTCGCCAAGGATAAGGATCTTCGTGCCTACGCATCCTCATTAGGGAATAAAGAATCAGAGCATCTTGAATTCACGGTACTATGGGAAAATGGGATCTCGATCACACGGGGGAGAAAGAAAAGATTATGGATCTGAAACACCTTAACATAAATGAATTGACTTTGTTTAAGATGTGTATCGCACTAAAGTCTATAACATAGGAGCAAATGCGTCGCATATCACCCCCAGATGGAACGTACGCTAAACACTATAGACAAGCAAGGAAAAATCCCTCACTCATCATTTCCCATGTATTGAAGGCTCGTAGCGCACAATACTCATCGAATTTATTAAATGTTTTGATTATTGCTCTGAGAAAGAAGAGAGAGAGAATAGAAAGATTCACGCCAGGTCTAGGGAAAACTGAATCCTAACTATTATCATACAGTGTGGCCCTAAGGTCAGGATTAGGAGGGAAGTCGGCCTAATATTGTCATGTTTGGATTAAGAGCCTAATGCCTCTCCTACCCCAAACTTAATTGGAAATTAAGTTGAGATAGGAATCATAAGGGATCATGTGAATACAGAGGTAATCAACAGGTAAACACGAAGCATCACAATTACAAACAACATCAAGTATCAAAACTCAAGTAAACTATTCAAGAACAAAGTCACATCAGTCGTCAAAGCAAATATATACAAACACACTTAAGAATTAGATACTGACAAAGTAAAATAAACTCAACCAAATCAATTAGAAAAAGCTAAGATTAAAATCAAAGTTTAATTAACTAAATTCTAATCAAAAGTTAACCCTAAGTTAAGTCAAAATTAATTTCTAAAAAAAAACTAAAATCTAATATTAATTCAAGGTTAAACTAAATCTAATTAATAATCTCTAATTTAAAATTAATTCTAAAAGTAATTATAATAAAAAAACTACAATTAAAAGTTAAATCAAAACTTAATTTAATATTAACTTTTAATAAAAAAATCTAATTAACCATTAACCAACAAATAAACAAAATTTAATTAGAATTAAAATCAGAAATTAAACAAAAGTTAAACTCTAATTAAAACAAGTAAATTATATAAAAAAAAGTCTGTATAAAAAAACTGATGGTATGGGCTTTAGAACTCATACCCAAAGGTTTTTTGTCCATGTACAGGGAGGTGCGGTCAGTGTTTTTGGTGGGTTGAAAAGAAATCAGGCGCATGTGCCATCATCATAGGCCCAATGGCCTCACGCCAAGTGAGCTTAGAGGTGCAAGCAAAATACGTTGAGGCCTGGTCCAATTTGTAAGGCTAGGAACCCGACCCACTTGCCTTAAGAACTGAATTACAACTTAAACATAGGAGCTTCTAAACCTTCTTCATCCCTCTTCACAAATCCTGCCGCCACGATAACATTATGCTTGCACCCCCGGCGCGCAAGCTCTCCACCGCCGCCTATGCTTCCACGTTGTTCTCCCTCTCCTCAAACCACTCTTCCTTCTCAATGCGTTCCTCCATCTCAACATTCTCTTTCCCACACTCGCCTTCTCTGATTCTCTCACTCTTCTTCTCTCAACGTTTCCATTGTAGCCACACAACAATCCTCCCTCTGTCTCGCTCGCATCTCACGCACCAGCAACTATTGCAAATAAAAAATACCCGAACAAAAAAATCACAAGTATGGGTACACATAAACAAACCAAGGTTCAGAGCGAGGTTACCGAGCTTACGCGACAAAAGCAATGGAAGAACATTGCAATAGGTATGAGAAGTCTTCGCTTTTGCTTCTGCTATTTAATTCATAGCCTTCGATTATGCGCGGTATTGTGGAATTCATGTGTGACGAATTTGTTGTGATGCTACTGCTTTTGAATTCGTCTTCTTATTTCTTGCGTGCTTCAATGGTTGTTGCTACAGATTGATGGAGAGTCTGTTGCAGGGTGTTTATGATGCTGTAAAATGTTGTGGTTGAGTTGTGATTTTCAGGATGGAGAATGATTGAAGGAATTGAATGAGAGTTTGCAGAGATTTGTTATGGTGAAGACCAGATGGAAAAATGTGAGGAGTGAAAGTGCTTCGTGAGCTTTTTTCACCTCTCTATTTTGTTCCTACTTTTCATTTTTTTAAGCCAAAATTAATAAACTTGTTGCTTAAGTTGGTGAATTGTACAATTGTAGCGGGCTTTTGTCTATTTGTGGAGGGTAGCAGGGAAATGTGATGGTTTATGGAGCAGGAACGTGTGAGTGGGTTGCAGGCAATGTTGTTGTACGACCTGTTGTTCTACTGTGTGAGGCTGAGTTTGTGGTCTTGCATGGGGTCACTTTTATTGTTGCAACTTGTATCGTTGTGACCTGCTTGTATTTCTTTCTGTTATCACCCTTTGTCATTATCTCCTCCTTTGCCCTATTATGTTTTTCTGTAGTAGTATTTCATTTGTCACTGAATTGTTGGAAAAGTGAGTTTCTGCTAAGTTATTGTGAACTAATGTATTCTTTTTCTTGTTCCAATAGAATGAACTTTGGACTGATAAAAAAATGGTTTGGTTATTGAATTAGTAATGTACATGTGAATTGATATTGGATCATCAACTGTTGCAAGAGGTGTTGTGAATCTTGGTATGGATTTCGGACTTTGACATTTAAATGTGGATTTAAAAATTGGTTAAGAGAATGGATTATAGATTTAATTTGGATAAATAATTGGATTTGGAAAGAAAAATGGGTAATAACTCTAAAGAAATGGATTTTGGACTTAGAAAAATGACATAAATTTTATTGTGAATGAATTTGAAAAATATGGATTGGATTTGCAAAATGGTTAATTGAATTGACAAGAATGAATATGGATTAATAAATGAAATGGTTTTTAAATAGAAACATGACTTGATTTAAATTTGGTTCATGAACATGAAGGCGAACTTGAACAATGGACATGGTTTTAATGTGAACGTGGATTTTGAGCATGGGTTTAGAAGGTGAATATGGATAAAGAAGGGATACTTTAGAATGGGTTTGAAAAATGAAAGGTTCATAGCTTGGGATAAGATTCAAATTTAAACCTAAGTTGGACATGAAAATGAGCTAATGGATATGCTTCAGGTAATTGAAATTTGAATTTGAAGGGTGAATGATGATGAACTTGAATGATGATGATGATGATGGATATCTTAAATTCCAAGTAACTTGCATTTCAATAAATCCACATGAATCTTCTTTTCAAATTTAGCATGCTTAAATCTTAATCCACTTGATTATCTTGAACAATTTGAACTCACTTGAATACAATACTCCATAATAATGAATCCACACCAACTCCAAGCAAAAAGTTACAATGAAACCTTAATCCAATGAACTTCAACTGATAAAAGTCCACAAGCTCAACCGTGAATGAAAACCCTAATCCTCATTGAGATACCCTGATAATAATGAAATGAATTGAATTGTTCAAAGGGATCAAAACCCTAATCCACAACCTTCTCAATTATATCATAGATGACACCCCAAACATTTAATACTTGATGATCTATTGAAAAAAAGATTAGAATGAATAGAATTCAACCTCTTACCTCAACTTGAGTGAAATAGTCAACTGAACTCCCTCTGAATAGAGAAAACCAATATCACAATAAAGTTTTGATCCCATGTCTAGAAGACCAATGCAACATATGATTATGAGGTTAAATAAGATGCAAATGAATGTGAAACAAAAGCTATCTAAGGTTAGAAAAAGGTGAGGGAAAATTTTGGGGTGCTACACGTAACAAATGTGTTCTACTGTTACTTGATGTGTTTGTATTTATGTTTAGGCATTCTAAATCTATGTGCATATCATTTTATGTAAGTGCATATTATGTTGATAATCTTCTCTTTGCAAGTTGCCTCTGTGTGATATTTTGAATTTTTATGTGGATATTGATACTTCTAATAGGTTGTCTGTTCTCTTTTTAATATTGTCAAAGGGGGAGAAGTATACACAAGTTGAAGTTAGATGCACATATTCAGGGGGGTCTTTCATCGTTGTTTGATCAATTTGATTGTAAATTGTTTTTCAATTATCTTTTAATAGTGTTGTTTTTGATATAATCATAATCACTTTCATTGTGATTGGCTTTTAACATCAACAAAACAAATTGAATTTCTAATTATTATCAATCGCACATCAAGTGTTCGATAAATTGCTTGTGCGTATTTTAATTGGTTTTTGTTCATTGGAAATAAGTGTTACGATTAGTTTTGCATTTAATTGATTCATAACTTGATCGTTATTGTTGAATAATTTAAATTCACTATCATTCCATTTGGTTTATGTTACGCATAAAACTTTTCGATAGTAGGTTCGATTAGACGATTCGATTCGGGTTGTTTCTGATGTGCCTTACTTTTTAAAAACAGATTTTTGCCAAAAGTTTTTTATTTTATATTTGTGATTTATTCACCCATTCCCTTCTAGATCTAAGCCCATCGTCTAACATGTTGGTTGATGAACGAGTGTGTAATTCATTAACTTAGGTAAATTCTATATATTTGGGTGCCCCCTCTTTCTACTACAACCCGGATTAATTAAAAGGATATGAAATGGAGGAACATATATGTCCCACTATGATAGGGTCAACTTAATTATGTATTTTTCAAAACAAATTTTCCTGGAGTTTCCCATCCTAGTTTTCCAATGTATAATGTTTTGCTATAGAAGATGGGGTTCTTTCTCCCATTTTATGACTTTGAACGAGAAATTCTTCATTATATCACGATAGTGTCCTCATAATTGCATCGTAATTTTGAGCATTTATTAGGGCCTTTGGATTTGTGTGTTGTTATTTGGATAGTGTGAAGTTAATTAAGGTTAATCGATTATGTAGCGCGAAAATTTGAAATTTGAATTTTAAATTGCCTCTAATCAATTATGACTTAGGTCCAATAGATTGTTTAGATAAATTGTGATTTTTTGCACATCCTTTGGGCATTGAATTGATATTGGGCCTTGGCATACCACTTTTGGCACCTCTTTTGCTTTCAAATTTCACCCCTTTCCTCAAAAACCACTTTAAACTCGACCAAAAGTTTAGTAGAAATATTTTTAAATGACTAGACATTTAATAAATCACTTTCTAAAGAATCAATTAGAGTTTTCTGATTTTCAGCCTCTATTAAGTGTACTACCTCAAATCTCAAGACAACTTGAGAAAGCTCTCCCTTAGTCAATTTCCACAAATTTCTTGATACTGGAACTAGCTAAACATTATCTAGAGTGATACGATCACCAACGATCCTTATACTTCAAAGTCAACATGATCATCAATATTGTTGACCACCACCATCAATGCCAATGAACAACTAGGTTTAAAATAACTTGTTGAACACCACCATGGATGCCAACAAACACATTGTTGAGCATTATTATCAATGCTAACAACAATATAGTTGAGCACCACCATCGATGCTTTAACAAACAACTGTTGAACATCACCGTCAATGTCAACAAACATCTTGATTAATCGAGGATCATCAACTATCGTTGAATGTAATCATAATTTGAGTAAACACCATCAAGATCAAATATTTCTTATATACTTATACTATATACATGCTTCGCACAACTTTATCGAATTCGCAACAAGCGGCTTCAAAATTGCAAAGCAATCCCTACAAAACACAATTAGGTTTTTAGCTTTGGTACCTAGATCTTTTTGGATCCTAGTGAGTTAGTGCCTCTAAGAGGTCTAGAGTTATTTTCCTATAAGTCGTCTTTGTTTATCATAGAAAAAAAGATCTAAAATTCCAAGCTTCTTATAAAAAGAAATTTTATAAATAGGGTGACTCAATGTCTTCTTATTTTTAGCTATCTTTCCAAGTGATCTATCTAGGTTAAACCTTACTCCATTTTTAATAAAGGAAGACCTTTGGTTTTACAAAATTAAATCATGGTTTTCTCTCCCTTTTGTAAATTTACTTAGGGTTTCATGCACATTTTTAACTTCCTTTTTCATTGAGATACAAGTCTCACAATTCTTATATTGGTTTTTAATATCCTAAAGTTTGATTGTTATTTTCTACAAACTCAATATAATCTTTAAGTTCTACGTTACTCCTTTCTAATTTATCATATTCATTTATTAACTTGGCATTTAACTTAACTAATTTCTTGTAAGTTAAAGTTATTACCTCACAACTATCTTTTTCAAAGACTTTCAAGCAAACATGTTCATCCTCTTTAAACATATTTAATGATTCCTTATGATATTCCTCATATGAATCTTAAGATGTATTTTTAGAGATGTTGTTGAAGAAATTGTTGCATGAGTCTTCATCTTCTTCTCTTGAGGAAACTCCAAGGACTCTACTTGATGAACCTCCTTCATTGTTTCGTCTCTCAAAGATTTCATTGATCGAAGCCTCTTCATCATTTCTAAATATTTTGCATGATGAGGAGGGTTGATTCCATTATTTTTTAAATTTATCCCTTCGTTCTTAAATAGTTGAATTAACTTGTTGTCCTTTTCAAGGATTTCTTATTTCATAGATTTTTCCTGAAAATTACAAGCACTTCCATCTCCCGATTTAAAAATTGGATCAGATTTATGATTCCAATTCTTAACTCTTAGATATTTGTCAGAGATTTTTTTTTCTAATATATCCACCAAGATTTTCAATGGTTGAGCATCATCTTTGAAGATAACCTTCACATTCATTTGATGTTCCAGCTTTTTAGAGGTGTATGTTCATTACCTCTTACTTTATACATGGAGAAAGTTCATAAATCACTTCAAGAGTGTTCCACACTTCCTTGGCGGACTCGCAAGTAAAGAAATAATCAAATACCTTGGAACTTAAGGCATTTAGTAAAATATGTTTAACTTTAAAATCAAATTTGAATTTTCTCAATTCCTCTTCGCTCCAATGAAAATTAGGTTTATTTACTACCTCATCATTAAAGGAAAAAATAGTAGGAATAAAAGGATCATTGTTCAAAATGTCCCATATTTCAAAATCATTAGATTTGATAAAAGTTTCAAATATTGCTTTCCATATGTAAAACCTATCACCATCAAATGGTGGAGGTGTATTTGTCAAAAGACTCTGGTTAAAGCAGAAATGTTTGTAGTCATCATCTTCCTCATAAGACGATTAGTCTTTAAAAATGAGTTATAATTTATAAGTGTTATATACTAATAAGTATTACTATTTGAAATAATAGGTGTCTTAGAGACAAGACACCAAAAGATGTTCCCGATCACATTGTGGATCTTGATTCATTCGGAATAATGAATGTATTGCTCAATATTTTTGTATGTTGATTTGTTTCTTATTTGATGTAATTATGTGAAAATCACACGTTGTTTTGGTACCATTTGATTTTGATGTAATACAATTTTTGGTGTTTAATAGTTGCCAATTTTTTTTTTGATTCACAAATGTATTGTGTTGTTGTTTCTTGTCTGTTTATGATTCACAAAAATACATGTTAAAAAAATGAGAATTATGTAAAATAAAAAATATATATTTAAATCAAAACAAAATATTTTACCACAATTGGTTTTTGCAACCGTGGTGATATGTATTGTGTTATCCAGTTTAACAAACAACCAAAATGGCGTTGTTGGGTATCGAACCAATGACCTTTCAAATTTTCACTTCAGTTGTTTATTCCAATTGCGGTGATAAGTTGCACGCTTTCTACTTTATTATCACGACCAATAGCCCGTGGTGGTATGTACCTCACTTACTACCAGACCCTATGTTACCACGGACCATCAACTGTGGTTAAATGTCTATTCCAACCGTTGTGAAACATACACTTTGTAGTAGTGCATCGACAAACAATGTTCGTTCTAGGGGTGTGTCCTCATCAGCAGGCGAACTGAATTTTTCCATGAAATCTGAAAGAGCCTGGGATTTTATGCTTCCTCTCGGTATAAACTAGATATCGTATTTTGAGATTTCCACCATCTATGATACCATTCTTCCCGCCATATATGGATTTTTTAGAACGTGCCAAACATGATAATTGGTTTTCACGTGGGTTATGTGACCTTGAAAATAGGGTCACAACTTTCTCGATGCAACAACGACAAACAATGCTAGCTTCTCGATATTTTGGTAACGTTTCTCGACGCCTTTGAACACTTTGCTTAATAAATACATAGGTTTTTCTACCTTATATATCTTCTGAACGAGTATTGAGCTCGTCGTATGATTTGTAACTAAATATATGAGCAATGATAGTCTTTCTCTGGGCAGGTGAAAATGGTCGCAGATGTAAGGAAGTTTTTTATCTTTGAGATATCCTTCTTGAATTTTGTTGTTCACTCGAACCTCTCTTTCTTCTTCAGGGCGGCGGAGAAGAGGAAATAATTGTAGCCTCCACAAGAGAGAAAGCGAGATATGGTGGCATGACGACTAACAAGTTATTGCACTTCCTTAATGTTGGTGGGCTTCTCATATAAATGACCACCTAACACTTATCTGGATTAGATTTAAAGCCTTTCTTTGTTAGCATGAAACCAAGGAACTTCCCTGCTTGAACCCCGAAAGAGCACTTGGTGAGATTCAAGTGCATGTTGTACTTCCTAAAAGACTGCAGAACATCCTCTAAATCGGCAGCGCGGCTACGTCCTTCGATGGTTTTTATTATCATATCGTCTACATAGACCTCCAGGTTTTTACCTATCTGGTGGGAGAAAACAGCGTCCATGAGTAGCTGATAGGTTGCTCCAACGTTCTTGACGCTAAAAGGCATGACATTGTAGTAGTAGTTGTTGGGATTTGACATGAAGGCAATCTTGGGAGCATCCAGAGGATCCATTTGAATCTAGTTGTACCCGGAGTATGTGTCCATGAAGCTTAACATGCGGTATCCCAAGGACCCATCAATTAGACGGTCAATATCCGGTAGGGGATATGGGTCCTTAGGCATTAAGGTCAATGAAGTCCATGCACATGTTCCACTTGTTTTCTGTTGTCCTCACCAACACCATGTTAGCCAGCCAGTTTGGATACTTTGTTTCTATGATGAGCACAACGTTGGGTAACTTTCCGAATTCTTCATAAATGGTGACTTTTTTCTCCTTTCAAACTTTCTTCTTTCACTGCGCCACTAGCTTGGCAAGGAGGTTGACGACGAGACAATGGAACACCACTTTGGTGTATATTCTTGGCATGTCAGATGGAGTCCACGCGAATAAATGGACATTTCTAGTGAGTTGGTCAACTAGCTCGCGCTCTTCTTTTCCAGTCAGCGAAGTCCTTTGTGGGCATGTGTATCTAGTTGTCCATGCCTAGCCTGGGATCCTAATAAGGGTGAACTCTTCCTTTTCCATTTCCATGCTGCTCAGATAACACTCTTTTGCGCTTTGCTGGTCCCATTGAACTATCCTCACTTGCCAATAAGGCAGCAGGTATCTCAGGACTAGGTACATGGTGGAAATAATCGTCCCTAGCGCATTGACAGTGGGTCGTCCCAGGATGATGTTATAGGGAGACAAAGGGTCTACTATGAGGGAGTTAACTTCAACCTCCTTGGTGTCTTCTCCTTCACCAAAGGTCATCTCTAAGTTTATGTGGCTTATCACATGTACCTGCCCCTTGACATTCCTATTAACAAACCTTGGAACGCTTGATGCCGTCATGATCAAGTTGAAGTTTCTAGAAAGCGTTCCACAATAGGACAACTGTAGATCTCCCAAGATCTATCAGGACTCGCTTGATATCCCAGTTGTCATGTTGCACAATGATAATCATGAGGGAGGACTCAGACAACATAATTGCTAGAAAATGTGATCTTGATTCTTTGTTTTCCCTGTTCTCCAATAGGGAACCCATGGGATATTATGTTTATAATTATCACATATCTAGTGTATTTTCTCGGGAGGAGTTGGAGCTTCCTCCGTACGAGAAACCCTCAGTTATGGTGTTGACCCTGGGATTGAGAGTTTTATTAGCCATCTTTGGGGGGGGGGGGAGAGATGAAAGAGATGAAGATGATGATGAATGAGATGTGGCCCAGGTTAGTTTTACCAGGGCCTCACAGTAGGCGCCATTGTACTTTTCAAAAAGTAATGGAGTGTATGGCATCCCTATATGGGTAAGGGATACTCAAAGGCCTTTGTAGTTAAGGATGGTTAAGACTTGCTCACGGTGGGGAGAAACCCTATTTAGTTATGTTTACGGTGGTAAGAAAGGGTCAAGTCACGTGAGGTGAGAGGCTCTGCGTATAAACGTTACGCTAATGGTGTAGCGGGGAAATTTGTGAGTATAAGCTATTGATTAACTTAACTCCAAAAATGCAAGAGTCGCCACCGCACTTTTATTTTATCCAAAAAGGAAAGGAAAAAGATCAAACAAAACCAAAGAGTTCTAAAACAAGAACAAGAAAACAGAGATCTGGGTAAGGGGGTTGGTTACGCAATGGGAAGGTGTTAGCACCCAAAACGTCTATAGTACTCTATAGGAATCCTTTGAAATATTTACGCTTTTTGGCTTGAAAATGGTTTATTTGAAAAGAGATTGGAGAGATGAGAAGAGAATTGTTTTTTTTAGATTTTTGTGTTTGGAGAGACTTGTCACCTCATGCCTACGTATCCACAAGGTGCAATATAGGATCAAAACCTCGTAGTCCGTGGTACAAATAAAAAAATAGGTTTGTTATTGTTGGTTTTAAGTGAAAAGACAAGTCGTCATTTCCAAGCGAATAGTTTCGCTTAAAGAGATGACTCATGTCTAAACTTATGGAAAAGTTTTTTTTTAAAGAAAGTGCATAAGGAACAAAAGTATTGGATGAGTTTGAATGTTTTTTTTATGTCTTTTTGAAAAGATTCAAAGTATGGTTATCATTGATTGACATTTATTGAAGAAAAAGAAGTTTGAAAAAAAGCACTTGACAAAAGTCAAGGTTTTGTTGTGAAAGCGGTTTGAAGTTTGAAAGCAAGAAGATTTTGAAAAAGGGAGAAGGTTTTGAAAATTGAAGAAGGGGAGGAGATGAAGTGACTACCCTAGAAAGAAAAATAAAAGTTAGAGATAAGAAAGATCTAACCAACTTGTAGCACACTCCATAGCAAGTAAAAAAGAATTCCATCCATCTTGAGCATAAGCAAACGAACAAGCCAAATAAAGGCAAAGATCCATAATGCTCTAAGCAAAGGGAAAGAGACCTAATTCTAAGTCCAAGGGTCCAAGAATAGTCCAAGAAGTCCAAGGTCTAAGAATATTCCAAGAGCATAGCCACAAAGTTAAGAGCACCAAGTATATTAGAGGTTTAATCCTTTATTAGTGTTTTGAACAAGATATGGTCCAAGTGGACAAAAGAAAAAATGACGGAAGCATAAACATGTGTCCGACGAACAAAGGAAAAATAACGGAAGCATAAACGATAATATGATATGAGATGATAAGCGTAAAAATAAAAGAGAGATAGGGAGCAAGAAGGAAACATAAACAAAGTTAGTACAATGATATGGTTAGTGAGTTAGTGATTAGTCGTTAGAGCAAATGATCAACGATGGTTAACTCATGCACTTAAGCCAAAATTGATGAAGACTTATTAGAGGATTGATAAGACCAAAGCCTCCTAACAACAAGTTTCATAGGTGATGGACTTAAGACAAATAACCATCCATACTTGGACTTTCAAACATAGGTTTGAGCCACAAATGATCACTTTCCGACTACGAGATAATTTAGCACTATGTTAAGAAATTATAATCGGGTTTATGTAGAAACCACGACTATCTGAGGCCGGTCAATAATAATGTTAGTGTTAATGCATGCTAGAGAAGTGATATGTAGATCACTCTCCAAAAGCAATACTGCACAAAAAGAAAAGAGGTAACGATCTCATCTTCATCAAGAACTTGAAATAAGTTCAAACGATATTGAAGATTTTCATCGATAAAAAAAAATAAGAGGAGAGGGAATGCCAAGTTGAATTACAATTTCAAGATCATTCCATCTTTAAGTTCATACACTCATCTTGGTGGATTAAAGTACTAAACATATTATTAACTCAAAGCACCTAAAATGAATTGAACAATTTACTTTAAATATATATTTGAATTAATGAATGTTTATCCAACTTTATCTACACCCTAAGTCCAATGAATTTAAAGAGAAATATGACCTTTAAAAGTGAATTTCATGGTCAAAACCAAAAGGGAATGAAAGAGGAAGAGGTGGGAACCAAAATACAACTAAAAACTAAAAAATAACACTGAGCAACCGGTTACCCTATATAAGGTAACCGGTTACTCTGCAAACAACAACAAAAACAGCACCAAAATAAGGCCAAAAAGTGGCAAAAACTTGATCAATCATTTCCACAAACACCTCATGATCAAGGGTGCAATTGAGCACGAAAATTCAAGTAAAATAACAACAATTAATCATCAATAGAACATGATATGAAAGATACAAAGATCAAGCAACAATGATCAATAATGGATCACATTGTGAAGGATGTATCAAGAGTAACAATGTTGGATCAAGAAAATTACCACTCCAAATCTGAAAATTCTTCAAATCAACTCCACAAACACCACTTCAAAGTTGTGATCTACAAGAATTGAGGATGGAAAAGTGAATGGATGAAGGTTTAGCTCAAAGGTTAGTAAATTCTAGTGATGAACTTACTAATATTTCAAAGGGAGAAAGAGCTTTGGTGAATTTGGTAATTGGAGAAAAAAATTGAAAGTCAAGAAGGAATTTGACAAGGTGATTTTGGTTATCAAAAGTTTGAGAAATGAGAGAAATGAGGCCTCTATTTATAGGATTTAGGCTTGGAAAATTTGGTGGATTGGAGTTTGGTTTGGAAACAAAATTAAGCTTGGAATTTGAATTTGGAGAGAAATTCAAGATCAAAGGGTGATTAGTGAAGGTGTATGGTGGAAATTAATTATAATGAGGTAGGGGATTTTAAATGAAGTGATCTAGAATACTATCATGTTGCGATTTTTGAATTTGGTGCCAAAAATGTTGCAAAATTTGAATTTGCCCAATTTTCACAAAATTTACACGAAGTAACCGGTTACTCTATATTGGGTAACCGGCTACCACAGGCAAAAATGGTGAAAATGCCTTTTTCAGGTGTTGTCTTGGCTCTGCCTCGATTCTTTTGCTTGTCCAATAAGGCATGGAAATAAACACATGAACCTTGGAATCTCTTGAATGAAAGTCAATCAAATTTGGGAGACTCTTAGTAAGATGATTTTGAATTATTTGTAGACGAACTTCGACTTTTTCAGATGAAATTCACTCGAGCTGAGGGACTAGTATTTGATACCTTGATCCAAATTCTTCCTGAAAAAGTTAGTAAAGGGAACAAACATTTTTTTTTTGGATTTTGATTAAAGGTTAGTAAACATAAGCAAATGAAGGCAAATAGGAAATACACAGATGCTTGGTGATCCCTGCAAGGCATAAACCTAAAGACGGAAGGGATAGAAGAACCAAAGCATGATCTTGTTTGTGGTATTAAATGCAAAGATGCAAAAATAAGACGTAGGAAATCTTAGGGATAAAAATTAGGGTATTACAAATGGTATTATGATATGTCATTTTTCTCCTAGTAGAGAGGAGATATTTATAGAGGGCTTTGGGCCTAGAGTTTTCTAGGGACTAATTATCATCCACTCATTTAATGGGGCCCATTGAATCACTATTTTCTAGGAAGACGTAGATCAGTCAGTTGACTCTAACTTCCATCTAATCGAGGAACATCTTTTCCCACGTTTCCTTTGACTGGGCGAGTAGGAGGAACTTACAGGTAGACTCTTCCTAATGGAGGGCGACGTATATGCGTCACCCCTCTTAAAGTCACCACTCTCCTGCCCCTACTAGGTAACTAACAAATATATCACTATATACTTATACCTTTACAGACACTTATCAATTGATGTAGACACAATAAGTTTCCTTTGACTGGGCGAGTAGGAGGAACTTACGGGTAGACTCTTCCTAATGGAGGGCGACGTATATACGTCACCGCTCATAGGGTCACCACTCTTCTGCCCCTACTAGGTAATTCACAAATATATCACTACATACTTATACCTTTGCAGACACTTATCAATTGACGCAGACACAATAAGTTTCCTTTGACTGGGCGAGTAAGAGGAACTTACGGGTAGACTCTTCCTAATGAAGGGCGACGTATATGCGTCACCCCTCCTACGATCACCACTCTCCTGCCCCCACTAGGTAATTCACAAATATATCACTACATACTTATACCTTTGCAGACACTTATCAATTGACGCTGACACTATAAGTTTTCACAATTCCTCTCTTTCACAACTCTAAAGTTTTTGGTTCCTTGCAGCATTATCTTTGACTTTACCACTTAATTAAAACCTTGAATCTTCTTCCAATGAGGCCCGAGATAATTCTTTATGATAACCTTCATCATCAAACAAACCGCTTGATTGTAGATCTTTGCTATCTTCATCGAACTCCACTTGACATAAGGTGTTGTCCTTCACATATAAGCACATATGACTTGTTTTCCAAGAAACGGAAAATTGATCAACACAATTTTGAACAACACAACTTGATCAACACAACTTTGATCAACACACCTTGATCAACACAACTTGATATTCAAGCACATTCACTTAACCACTACATTAAATGACCTTTCAAATTTTCACTTTAGTTGTTTATTCCAATTGCGGTAATAAGTAGCGCGATTTCTACTTTATTATCACGGCCAATAGCCCATGGTGGTAAGTATCTCACTTACTACCAGACCCTACGTTACCACGGACCATCAACTGTGGTTAAATGTCTATTCTAACCGTTGTGAAATGTATACTTTGTATTAGTGCATCGACAAACAGTGTTCGTTCTAGGGGCGTGTCCTCATTTGCAAGTGAACTTAATTTTACCATGAAATCTAACAGAGCCTAGGATTTTATGCTTCCTCTCGATATAAACTAGATATAATATTATGAGATTTCCACCACCTATAATACCATTCTTCCCACCATATATGGGTTTTTTAGAATGTGTTGAACATGATAATTAGTTTTCATGAGAGTTATGTGACCTTGAAAATAGGGTCACAGCTTTCTCGATGCGACAATGACAAACAATGCTTAGATTCTCAATATTTTGGTAACGTTTCTCTGCACCTTTGAACACTTTGCTCAAGAAATACATAGGTTTTTATACCTTATATATCTTCTGAACGAGTACTGAGCTCGTCGTATGATTTGTAACTAAATATATGAGCAATGATAATCTTTCTCTTGGCAGGTGAAAATGGTCGCAGATGTAAGGAAGTTTTTTTATCTTTGAGATATCCTTCTTGCATTTTGCGGTTCACTCGAACCTCTCTTTCTTCTTTAGGGCGGCGAAGAGGAAAGAATTATAGCCTCCACAAGAGAGAAAGCGAGATATGGTGGCATGACGACCAATAAGTTATTGCACTTCCTTAATGTTGGTGGGCTTCTCATATCAATGACCACCTAACACTTATCTGGATTGGCTTTAAAGCCTTTCTTTGTTAGCATGAAACCAAGGAACTTCCCTGCTTGAACCCCAAAAGAGCACTTGGTGAGATTCAAGTGCATGTTGTACTTCCCAAAAGACTGCAGTACACCCTCTAAATCGGCAGCGTGGCTACGTCCTTCGGTGGTTTTTATTATCATATCGTCTACATAGACCTCCAGGTTTTTACCTATCTGGTGGGAGAAAACGATGTCCATGAGTCGTTGATAGGTTTCTCCAACATTCTTGACGCCAAAAGGCATGACATTGTAGTAGTAGTTATTAGGATTTGATATGAAGGCTATCTTGGGAGCATCCAGAGGATCCATTTGAATCTAGTTGTACCCGGAGTATGTGTCTATGAAGCTTAACATGCAGTATCCAAAGGACCCGTCAATTAGACAGTCAATATCTGGTAAGGGATATGGGTCCTTAGGCATTAAGGTCAATGAAGGTCATGCACATGTGCCACTTGTTTTCTGTTTTTCTCACCAACACCATGTTAGCCAGCCAGTTTGGATACTTTGTTTCTATGATGAGCACAACGTTGGATAACTTTCCGAATTCTTCATAAATGGTGACTTTTTTCTCCTTTCAAACTTTCTTCTTTCTCTACGCCACTAGCTTGGCAAGGGGGTTGACGGCGAGACAATGGCACACCACTTTGGTGTATACTCCTGGCATGTCAGATGGAGTCCAAGCGAACAAATGGACGTTTCTAGTGAGTTGGTCAACTAGCTCGTGCTCTTCTTTTCCAGTCAGCGAAGTCCCTTGTGGGCATGTATATCTAGTTGTTCATACCCAGCCTAAGATCCTAATAAGGGAGAGCTCTTCCTTTTCCATTTCCATGCTCCTCAGATAACACTCTTTTGCGCTTTGCTGGTCCCATTGAACTATCCTCACTTGCCAATAAGGCAACATGTATCTCAGGACTAGGTACATGGTGGAAATAATCGTCCCTAGCGCATTGACGGCGGGTCGTCCCAGGATGATGTTATAGGGAGACAGAGGGTCTACTATGAGGGAGTTAACTTCAACCACCTTGGTGTCTAATCCTTCACCAAAGGTCATCTCTAAGTTTATGTGGCTTATCACCTGTACCTAACCCTTGACATTCCTATTAACAAACCTTGGAACGCTTGACGTCGTCATGATCAAGTTGAAGTTTCTAGAAAGCGTTCCACAACAGGACAACTGTAGATCTCCCAAGATCTATCAAGACTCGCTTGATATCCCAGTTGTTATGTTGCACAATGATGATCATGAGGGAGGACTCATACGACATAGCTGCTAGAAAATGTGATCTTGATTCCTGGTTTTCCCTGTTCTCCTATACGGAATCCATGGGATATTATGTTTGTAGTCAACACATATCTAGTGTATTTTCTCGGGAGGAGTTGGAGCTTCCTTTGTACGAGAAACCCTCAGCTATGGTGTTGACCCTAGATTGTAGAGTTTTATTAGCCATCTTTGGAGGGGGGAATGGGAGAGATGAAGATGATGATGAATGCGATGTGGCCCAGGTTAGTTTTACCAGGGCCCAACGGTGGACGCCATTGTACTTTTCAAAAAGTAATGGAGTGTGTGGCATCCCTATGTGGGTAAGGGATACTCAAAGGCCTTCGTAGTTAAGGGTGGTTAAGACTTGCTCACGGTGGGGAGAAACCCTTTTTAGTTATGTTTACGGTGGTAAGAAAGGGTCAACTCACATGAGGTGAAAGGCTCTGCGTGTAAATGTTATGTCAATGGTATTATGATATGTCATTTTTCTCCTAATAGAGATGAGATATTCATAGAGGCATTTGGGCCTAGAGTTTTCTAGGGACTAATTATCATCCACCCAGTCAATGGGGCCCATTTAATCACTATTTTCTAGGAAGACGTAGATCAGTCAGTTGACTCTAACTTCCATCTAATCGAGGAACATCTTTTCCCACGTTTCCTTTGACTGGGCGAGTAGGAGGAACTTACGAGTAGATTCTTCCTAATGGAAGGCGACGTATAGGTGTCACCCCTCCTAGGGGCACCACTCTCCTGCCCCCAGTAGGTAATTCACAAATATATCACTACATATTTATACCTATGCAGACACTTATCAATTGACATAGACACAATAAGTTTTCATAGTTCCTCTCTTTCACAATTTTGAAGCTTTTGGTTCCTTGCAACATCATCTTTGACTTTACCACTTAATTAAAACCTTAAATCTTCTTCCAATGAGGCTTGAGATAATTCTTTATGATAACCTTCATCATTAGGCAAACCGCTTGATTATAGATCTTTGCTATCTTCATCGAACTCCATTTGACATAAGGTGTTATCCTTCACATATAGGCACATATAACTTGTTTTCCAAGAAACAGAAAATTGATCAACACAATTTGATCAACACAACTTTGAACAACACAACTTGATCAACACAACTTTGATCAACACACCTTGATCAACACACCTTGATCAACACAACTTGATATTCAAGCACATTCACTTGACCACTACATCAAATGATCGCCAGGTCTCATCTTGATCAACACATCTTGTTCTTCAAGCACTATCATTTGATCAACATGTCAAGCACCATCATTTAATCCACATATCAAACACTATCACTTGATCAATATATTAAACACCATCACTTAATCAACATGTCAAGCTTCATCACTTGATCGACATATCAGATCATATCATCTGAACAAACCTTGAACAACAAGGCTAATGAAAATTTCTCTTAAGAGTATTATCAACATCAAAAAAACCAAACAAATCACTACAGACTTTATATTTACAAACACGTAGATCCATACCTTATATTTTGAGGCCATTAAATATGTGATAGATTGATAGATTACTTGTCTAACCTTTCTTCTCTAGACCTAACATTACCCCCATATATATGACCATTGATTCGTAGTGGCAAAATATAATAGTTTTTTTAGTGTCCTTTTAATTTGTTTTTTTTTTTTAAGATTTAATCTCTCATTTAAAATTTAATTTTTGTTTTTGGTCCTTGTTTCAAGTTTTCCTGAATTTTGATCTCTCGCACAATTTTGGATCAATTTTACTGACAATATATTTTTAATTTTTTTTTAACGATTTTGAGAAGCTATTGAGAAACTAGAAGGGTGGGAAAAAATTCCATTGAATTTAGATAACAAACAAAGGCATTCATATATAAACTTAAAGTATACAAAATAATAAAAATGAAAACACATTTACTACTCATAAACTATGAAGTATTATTACTTCGATAAAAGAAAATTCATCTTTAGTACTCATAGGGCTTTTTTGAATGGTTTTTTCTTTTTAGTTAATACATTTTTAATTTGTAATTATGTAATTAATGATCTATAATTCACTAATATATTGTTGGATTATTTAATATTTTTGAATTTATGTCATGTCATTAAATAAATGACACATAATCAATTTTGAATTAAGAAATTTGAGGGATAAACTAATGTTGTTTGAATCCCTAATATAAATTCTTAAGCTAGTTTTTTTAATGAGATCTCAAAACTACAATATTTTTTTCGTAATTAAATACTTTGGTTAGCAAATTAATAGTCAAATTACTATAATAAGATTTAATTTCAAAGAATATATTATTTCAAAGATCTAGTTACTATATATTTTGTTAAAAAACTTAAAAAATAACAAATCTAAATTTTTTTACCAATTTTTGTTATATTTTTTTAAAATATAAAAACTCATCCACTATACATTTACTTGTAAATAATATGCATTTATTTAAGTACACAAAAAATGTTTTTACTAAAAATAATAATTAATTTTTTTGGTATTCATAATTTAATAATAATTCATTCATTAACTAAATAAAATTTAAATTTATGAAATTTATGTCTAAAAGTCGTCATTTATAAAACATTGCATTAACCATAAATTAGTATTATAAGACTTGGTATCAACACTTCTGAAATGAATTAAAAAAAATTGTTTATCCAGGAAAGTGATTATAGGCACACTCTCACCACATAATCCACCCTTTTTTTAATAATAAAATATAAAATTACAATAATATGCCGTTATTGATGTATGATATAGAGTTATTAATGAATTAATTGGAAAAAAAAATTGAGATGCTCTAGAATAAATTGAGTATTTACTAATATTATTAGTAAAAAATTTATAAACAAATAACATGTATCGAAATCCACTTATGTAATAAATATTGGGTTTATATACTCTTAGTAGTTTTTAGTAAAAGTATATTTTAAAATTTTAATGTATATATATAATAAGTTAAAATAATATTTATATTTAGTTTTTTAAATGGTGCTTTGTATTTAATTAATAATATAGTAATAATTATTAAAACTAAATAAAATATTGTAATGTTGTAATCGAAAAATGTTTGAAAATTAAATCAAAATTTTAAGTGATATAATCATACTTAATTTAATATTATTATTGTATTACTCCCTCTATTTATTTATTATAAATTGTTTTTTACTTTTAAGAAAGATAATAATTATACTATAAAAAAATTATAAATATTTTTATAAAATTGTCTTTTATTAATAGTATTGAAAAGATAAATTTATATAATAAAAAAATGAAAATAATAAATATTTAAAAATATAAAAAAAATTAATAATTTATTGATATTATAAAGTAACGCGGAATAATTTTTTTACCTAAAACAATTTAAAATAAAAACAATGTAGTATATTATTATAGAATTTAATTATACATGTAATAAATTCAACTTAATTATTTACGTCAATGCCATTAATGAAAACTGTTGGTGTTTTCCGTTTTTTTCAATCATAGCAGTAGACAAAATGCTGAAAATTGGAAAGCAAAACACTATTTACATGTTTTGGTTTTCTGTTTGGAAAACAGGAAAATTTGAAACAGTTTTAGAAAACAATTTCTAAAAATATAAACCAAACCGATTTTCTAATTTTTAAGTTTCAGAAAAGCCAAAACAGTTTTTCGAAAGACAAACAAATAGGCTATAAAAGTTTTTTCAAATTTTGTTTTTTATAAATTAAAAGATAAATTTTGACATACTTAAAGATCAAAACATAGTTAAAATCACATTTTTTTTCAAAAGCTTAGATTTCAAAAATGATTTTTATATAGTTTCAAAATTAAGTAATTTCTTTAAAATTTTAACACCCAAATAAAATTTGGATAAAAGGATAAAATACATAAAATAACATTTTAAGAATAACTATTCAAACCAATTTTTTATTTGAAACTTTCATAAAAAGTTTTTTTTTTAAATTTTTTTACACCAAAATATGTTACGCTAAAAATCATTTTAAAAAAATCAAAACAAACTAGCTCAAATAAACCATGAAGTTGCACATTAAGACTTCCATAAACTCCCTTTGATTGCTTATAAACAATAATTTAGTGTATGTTTGAAACTTGCTTTTGCCTTCATTTATAAAAAAGGCAAGTGACACTGATGAAACCAAAACTTGTTGTTTCCTATTCCTTTAAATGAATAAAGGTTAATACTAAATCTTCTATGTCATTAAAAGAGTCTTATCATTGATGTGAACACATTTAGAGCTATACCTCTCAGTTTATTTAGCAGTTCTTATATGATTCAGATAAGAAATTTGTTAGGCCCTGTTACACTATTAAAAGGTTTGTAATAATCAACTTTTCAGATACTTTATCAAAAGGCGAAATGTTCCATAGCATTTGAGACTGCTCTGCTACATTTCATGTTCCTCTCCAGTCTCAATGTATGTCAAAGGTCTCTAAACACTATTATGTTTACATAATAATCTCACATTCGATCATATGTTAAAATCATTTATGCAATAGTTAAATTATATTTTCAAAATTGTTCTTAAAAAATATTTCAAAGACATAACCTCTTTACAACTCTTGGCTCAGCCTACCTAAAAATGATTTAGAAACATATTAGTTCACTTGTGTTCTCAGCCTAAGAATTAGGTAATGAAACATGTCATATTAAACTACCCCCCTCTTTCATTCTATCAAACCATTTACAGCCTAAATAAATTGTGAAACAGTTTATAGCACAAAAGTCTCTGAGTATCTCCATTCATCCATCTAACATGCCAGGAATATACACCAAAGTGTGTGTCATTTCCTCGTCGCCAACCCCATTGACAAGCCATTGGTGCAGAGAAAGCAGAAAGTAGAAAAGGAGAAGAGATTCACCATTTACGAAGAAGTCGGAAAGTTATCCAACATTGCGCTCATAATAGAAATAAAGTATCCAACCTGACTGACTAACGTGGTGCTGGTGAGGAAAGCAGAAAACAAGTGGCACATGTTCGTGGACTTCACTGACCTTAATGTAATCTGTCCTAAGAACCCATATCCCCTGTCGGATATTGATCATCTAATTGACAAATCCTTGAGATACATCATGTTAAGCTTCAAAGACGCATACCCCGGGTACAACCAGATTCAAATGGACCCCCTAGAGCCTTCTAAGATGTATTTCATGTCAAATCATGGCAACTACTACAATGTCCCTTCGGCGTCAAGAATGTTGGAGCCACCTATCAACAACTCATGGACGTCATTTTCTCCCACCAGATAAGGAAGAACCTGGACGTTTATGTAGGTGATATGATAATAAAAACCACCAAAGAACATAGCCAATCTTTGATTTAAAGGATGTACTGCAGTCTTTCAGGAAGTGCAACACGCCACCAAACATTATTTATTCCAAGAGAAAAAGGAAAATATCGATAAAACCCAAGGAAAAGAGAAACGGGTAAGGGAGTCGGTTATATGTTGAATGCGGTATAGATGCAAGCAAAAAATATTAAGTACCTAGTTTTGTCGTCTCCACAGAGATCAGTGCAAGGGAAAAAATATCGTTCGACAATCTCTACGTCTCTAAGCTTGGTTTTAAATGGTTTGGGATAAAAATGCAAAAGAAAAAACATAAAACAAGAAAATAAATACATTCTTAAGAAATGAGAAAACTCGTCAGGAGTTGTATTTCGTTTTATCCATCATGTACTGAAAAATATATGGATCAAATGCGCACAACCTAAATCACTCGTCAATATCATCATGTATCGCTCAAACCAGAGGTTATGTCTAACGCAAAGTCGAGAGATCAACCGTATCGTCTCATCGACGATGTCTCACGCAACTCAACAACGCGGAGCATTAAGAATCAGCACCCACATAAATATTTGACCTAAATCTATGTCTAGAGTTTAGAATCTAACAGATGTTCATCTTAGAGCAAGTTTGAACCGTATATGTCTATAGCAATCCAAACTCATTAAGTAAAAAGTCAAGATAACCATCGATAAAGAGTTGTAAAAGATATTTTATACAAAGATCCATAAATATACATACAATCAAGGTAAAATTATATACAAAATTCCAACAGATGAAAAATGCATAGAGAAGAAGGAAAAAGAACACAAATCACACGGTTTGTCAACTCCGATTGAAGTGGATTCGACTCCAGATCACCAAGATGCACCTTCTAATGTTGTTTCTAAGCTACTCTACTCATAGAATGTTTATGATGAAGTTTGGGTAAAAATTCCCAACAACATAACATAAAAAATGCTTAAAAGTGACTTAAATAGGGGATAAAATGATGCGAACCGCGCTACGAGGGCGCTTAGCGCCATCAGCAAAATCGCAATTCTTGTTTTCTTCATAACTTTCAAACCATAACTTCATTGAAGCACGGCCGAAAGCGTTGGAAAGCTTATTCAATGCTCTATATGATAATGAAAAAATATCCTTGCTTGAACACCTATAAAAATGAGATAAACTAAAATTAGGAAGAATGAAATTTATTTACAACCGCGCTAAGCTCTCTCAGATTGCGCTAAGCGCAATCTCACTTAAAATACACATAATCTGCCTTAAAGTGCACTAAGCATGATCCTGCCCGCGCTAAGCGCGTTCAAGGGTCATTATCTACTGCCTCTTCATTAAAAACACGCTGAACCCACGCTGAAAAACGCGCTAAGCACGAGTTGCCGTCTAAAAGTTGGTCAAAACTGCATTTTGAAGCATCCCTCTTGACTCAAACGGATCCATAATTCAACCATGCATTATTACCTATAAAAACTGATGAAAACCTATCAAAATAACAATATGTACACAAAAACGCATATTACACACTATAATGTAAATTGTATAAAATATATACAAAAATAGGGGATTATTAACGGAAAACCAACGAATCAAGCCAATAAGTGCCAATTATTTACACTCAAAATCAATACATTTTAGCACTTACCAACTCTCCCCAACTTAAACTTGTTTGTCCTCAAACAAGAATCGATAAACTCAAAGAATCAAAAGTAACAACCAAGCAATCACGACTCAACAAGTTTCGAAAAACAAAAAAAGTAAATGTATGGTTTAACACAAAAACATACATGCAAAGAAAAAAGTTACCACTAAACTACAACGATAACATTAAAATGAAACAACTCTAAATAAAAAACAAATGTAAAAAATTCTAAGACAATACAATATTAAAAAATGAATTACACCTAGCACACATTTCATCGGTAGATGAATAAAAAAACATGAGGGGCTTAACTTTCACTCAACAATCAAGTTAACAACAAGTTAAATTATGCATTCATCAAGAAAAAACTCATATTGAACAATATAAAAGCAAAAATCACAAGGGTTTTAAGGGTTGTAATATGGCTTGGGTAACAAACAATTGTTTTTCTCAAAGTTAAATAAACAAAAACGTGCCTAATCAAATGAGAGTGATCATTTCTCATAATCTTAAGCACTCACAAATTCCAATCACCTTTTTCTCTTTTTCAAATTATTACACAATTCCACACAACTTATTAGCACAACGTTATTCTATTTTTTTTTTTCTTTTTTCAATTATTTTTCCTTTTCTTTTTTATTTTTCTTTTTCACTTTTTTCTTTTCTTTCTTTTTCAAACTTTTTCTTTTTCTCAACCTCTTAGTGTCATACCCTAAATTTGTCCTACCCTTTTTGTATATATTTTCACATTTATTGTTTCATGCCGTTTGGACACGTGTCCACCCGAAATTGGGCGTTTTTCAACAAAATTTCTTTCTGACCAATTAAGGCGTGACACGTGGCCTGGAAAAAAAAAACCTTTTTGGTGAATATTTTATTCTTTTTAATTTCTTAAGGTTTTCCTTTTGAAAAAAATATAATAATAAATATTTTGTGTATTTATCAATTTTTATTTAATTAACTCTTTTTTAGCATTTATTTGTTGTTATTATAATTATTGTTAATAGTTATATATTATTTAATTACATCCATGTTAATTTATGTTGTTTTAATAATTAATTAATTTGAAAAAAAAATAAAAAAAAGAAAGAGAAAAGGAAAAGAAGGGCAGAACGAGAGGCCCAATTTGGAGGCCCTTTCGGTTTGGCTTTAAAAGATGCAGAAGGAAGACCTAGGGGAGGGCACTGTTCATGATCCCAATTGGAACCCTAAACGGCGGAGATTCCTAACCCTAATCCCAATTTCGTTCGTTCATTCCTTCACAAATCCGCCACTCTCCTCAAATCATCATCAAACCCTCAATCATTGCATCTTCTTCTTCACCGCGAACCCAAACCTCTCCCGCATCACCAAAGCCCTCTCTCCGCTTCTTTTCCCTCATTTCCACTATCGTTTTCATTCACCATAGCCCTAAATCCCTCAAGCGAACGCCCTTCCGCCGTGAAACCACCTTTTTAGCTTCATCATATCTGACTACCGCAATGAAAGGAGCCTCGATTAGTTCTATGTTTGCATCTCGACAAAGGTTTTCAGCGTAGCTTCGCAACTTGTTCTGATATCTTCCGTGGCTCAATGAGATTCAAGAGTGTCGCAAATCCCTCGAAATAGATTTAAAGATGAATCCGGGATTCATACTCGAGAGTGGCGATTGCCGTGTTTTCGTGTCGAAGAGCTTCCATCTCGTCTCCACAATGACCTAATCGCGACCCTGAAACGCCACCACAACAACGAGTTTTTTGCCGACCTTGTACAACAATATCCCTCAATCCATCGCACAAAGTCGAGACTTCGTAGTGCAGCTGGGACGTGTATTCTCCCTGTTCGAGAACTTAGCCGTGGAGGCAGCTCGGGAGTTCACTCGATTGAGAATCATCTTTGCGGTAACTTCAAACTATTTCTTTTTTTACTGTGTTTGAAGTTCTGATACAATATTAGCATATGTCGTGTCGGGTGATTGTTGTCCTAACCGTTGGAAGATTGATGCTGATTATGTTATATGTTCTGAAAGTTGTTGAAATTGCGATTCGCATTGCCGTGGTTCCGCGATAATGATTGTCTGTCATTTTTGGTTGGCCTATGTTTCAAATTGTTAAGAGCTTGCATCCATACTGTTGAAATCATATTTGCCACTTTCTCATGTTTTCATTTCACATTCCATTTGTTATGGCTTAAGTGTACATCATGTTTGTTTTTTTGTGCTATTTCTCTGTTGATTAGTACAGTTGCTGATGGTTAGGAGACCAGGTTCGATATTGCTAACCATTTGACGCAGGATGTTCTGATTTGGTCTGTTTTTAGTGTGCATTATACAGGTTTCGAATGGGCAAAGAAAAAGAGAGTTGATTATGTTACAGGGTTTTGCTTGTCATTTCGCTGTAGATGGTGTTATTTTCCCTGACTGGTTCTGTTTGAGTTTTTAAACTGTTATATGGAGTGTGGTTATTACATCAGATATTGATTTGTTTTGATTATTATTCATGTTAATTTTTTTTGATGAATGTCCTTTAGCTTCATGTGGATGTTGTAGTTCCAAAGCTGGTGGGATTCTGTTAATGTATTTGTAGCAGGTCTGATTTTTCATATTGCACTGTTGTCAATGTTTGTTCAGTGTCGCTCATGAAAAGTTTAGTTCAAGCTTAGATGTCAGTCTGTATTCATCTGATGAGGTAGTTTATACTCATATTCTGTTGCCATGATTTGCTTAAACTTAACTTTCTTTTTTGTTTGCAATCAAGTTTTGGGGTATTGGCTCGCTTTGATTGATTCACTTTGTTATCATATTAAGTATACTGAGTTTCATTGTACATACATGATTCTAACCTGTGTGTTTTATTGTAACATAACTGTTGTTGGTTGGCTTTGAAATCCTAAAATATGTTTTCCTAGTCTGCTTGGACATTGTTAGTTTCTATGCAGGGTTTAAGCTTATTCATGTGCGCAATTGGATCAATACTAAAGTGTGTCGGTTCGACGAAGCGGTAACAGGGATGATACATATGCAGCAGTAGCAGTGGTGATAATAAAGCGAAGCCGCGGTCACATTTTGAGACAAAATTGTGACGGGCTTTGGGGTTGCAAATATGGTTTTGATTATGCAAGAGAGAACAAGACCTCGTTTTAGATATATATGCTCTTTCTTCATTCTCAACTCGTGTATTGTTTGCTGTTCCGTTTGGTATGTGTTTTCATTTAGGTGCAGGCTGAGAGGTGATTGGCTATGCTGGCACAACAACGGTCCGTAACATTGAATTCCAACGACTGAGGATTCTTGTATGCTGTTTGACATTACCAACGACTGCCCTCGTTTTGAAGCAACAATTTCCCGGTGATTTCGTAAAATTTAAGTTCCGCAACAGATCAACAATGTCAAGTCCATCTGTTTCGATGTCGTCAATTTTGTTTTAACAGCAACATGACACAACAAGCTCAGCTCGCTTACGCATCTGATTCAGGCAGACTGCGACTTCTAATTTCAACAGTTACACAACATATGCAAAGTCTCACTTGTTTCGGAATTTGTAGCCACACTCACGAGGGTTGTATCTTTAACTTAATCGTATTTCTTTCGTTTTTGAGTTTTGTGAATTTTTTCTCTGTTCTGCTTGGTTTGCTATCTGCTGTTTGTGCAGGTTAAGAGGTTCCAACAGTTTGATATTAATTTGGTTTAACACAATGTCCACCTGTTTAATCTGCGGGAGCATATCGTCATTAGCAAGCAAGGGTTCCAAGGTTATAAGCAGATTCACCGCAACACATTATGGCGATGCTTTCCATGTGCTCCGACCATCATTATCTCAGGTCACATACGCACCTTCGGCGATACGCAACAGTCACACAGTAATTATGTAATGGGTTCATAACAGTATTTCCAAGCAGTAATGAAAGATTCAACATTTCGGTAACTTTTCGGACATGTTGCATTGGTTTATTGTTGGATTTAGTACATGAATATAATTCTGTATTATGTTAAAAATGTGTTTCTGTTTTCAAGGACAAGGTATGTTCTTAAGGGTTTACTATTGAGCAAGTTGGTTTTATACAATTGATGTGTGTTAGTCTAAAAATTGGTGTTTGAAGATTGTCACAGATACGAATGCTAGTTTGTTTTGTTATTAATATTTGTCTGAGATCTGATGCAGAATTAGTTTGTTCTAAATAAAGGCTTTGCCTTCGTTGTTCATGCGGCGAAGCGGTTTTGATAAACTTAACAAGGTTGCAGCATTTTGGAAGTTTGAATAACAGGACATTCGGTTGTTGTTTTTGATACAAATTTCGTTTTTCGACTCATTAATACATGCTAGTTTATCCCATAGACCAGCATATAAGGTTCTTTAATTGTGGGTCAGCAAGCTAATTTGGTTTGCCCAGTATGTATTCATTTCTTTTATTTCCTTTAGTCTTCAAGTGGTTTAAGAGTTTCACCACATATTCTATTTTGTTTTATTTTTATTAATTAAGTAAACTAAGGTTTCTTATTTTTTTTTTAATCATCCTAATTTAATATTATTAATTCAAACTATTTTTATTATTTAAACCACTTTCAAGATATAATTAACTTTTCTAATCCTAATATAATTTATTTTCAACACAAAAATCTTTCTCTTAATCAATCACGAAAACTAAACTCTTAAGGTCTAGCACCTCTTGAGTTTTTGAATAATTATTATTGGGGCGTACGCCTTGGATAATATTGTTCGCGTTTCGTTATGCTCTTAATTATTTGAACAAAGATATATTATAGGAGTCTAGCACTCTGTGTAATATATTCATTGTTTATTCAAACAATATTTCTTAAATTAAATCAAAACCATCCTCAAAAAATAATTTTCCTAAGTTTTCATTCAAATTATTTTCTAATCAAATCGTGAGAAACTAAGTTCTTGAAGTCTAGCACTTCTTGAATTTTTGATAGTCACTACTAAGGTGTACACCTTAAGTAGTGTATTATTCGACCTCTCATTTTCAAAATTTATTTTTTTTCTAACAAAGAATGTCATTGAGAATTTAGCATTCTTTGTGATATTTCCTTTAGTCATTTCAAATATTCTCCAAATGAAAAAGGTGTCGTCGAGATCCAGCATTTCGATAATACCCCAATTAATTGGTTGTGAGGCCTACGTCTCATTTATCAAATAATTGTCATTTCTCTCATTTTCAAATCCAATCTCATGTCCTCACGTCTCGTACCTCAAATTATTTTCATACCTCATTTCACTTCAAATCATTTTCCAAACTATTTTCTTTCCGTTTCAAACCTCGAAAGAAGGAAATTCTTGGAGTCTAGCATTCCCTGAATTTTCGAGTAAATAACTCTCGAAGCACGCCCTTTGGGTTGTTATTCACTCAACCTTTCGACTTTTTCAAATTCAACCATTCTCAATATTCTCCTAAGTCGAGTGCTCGTACGCATTCGCAACCATCGACATTTTGCACACACATTCACAATTCCCCGTAGTTTCGATATTAGGAGCACCCTCAGGGACTAATATTGTTTCTCACAATCCTAACCCTTGACACGTCGTCAAGTCGGTTCCATCTTCAATCAAATCTTCGACACGTCGTCGAACCAGTTCAAAACAATTCCCTTTTGGCCTCGCATGCCATTCTTCGATTCAATCCTTTCGCAAACTTACGAAAGAGGAATGTTCTTAGAATCTAGCATTCTTTGAATATTCGAACGAGTAACTCTTGGGCGCGCCCCCGAGTTGTTATTAGTTCATTCTTTCGTCTTCAAAATATCCAACTCTTATCTTCAACTCATTCAACCCAATTTCCGAAAGAACTGAGTTCCTGGGATCTCGCATTCCTTGAATTCTTGAGTGACAAGCTCTTGAGGCACGCCCTTAAGTTGTTTGTCAGTCACTCTTTCGTCTCTCAACTCAACTTCAATCCATTTCAAACCCCATATTTTCGTGGTCGTCTCCACGAACTACGGACGCTCTGATTCTTTATTCATTCTTGAATATAAGATACGTAGGCACAAGATTGCGATGATCTTGGCGAGCACACTTCTATCCATCTTCCGTTTTCCCCCCATCCTTTTCCCGTGGTCGAACTACGACGCTCTGATTTCTCATTCTCGTCCGAATGAGCATACGTAGGCACAAGGACCCCAATCCTTGGCGAGCACCCTATCTTCTAACCACCCATCTCTCCTCAGTGTCTTTAACCTTTTAACCTACCAATTCTACCTTAAGCAACGAGAAGAAAACAAGTAAACCTAAACAACACTCCCCACATTTACCTTAAGAGGTTCCCGTCGAGTACGACGGACGTGAGGGGTGCTAATACCTTCCCCTCACGTAACCGACTCCCGAACCCGGAACATGGTTGCGACAGCCCTGTTCCTATCCTTTCGTTTTAAGAGGTTTTCTCGATATTTTCCTCTCCCATTTATTTGGGAAAAATAAAGTTCGGTGGCGACTCTGTCGAACCGCATTTCCGCGCCTTTCGCGCGAGGGTCGTATGTTCGAATGGATTTTTCGAGGTGCGACAGGTGGCGACTCTGCTGGGGACGCATTTCTCCATGCAAAGAGAGAGTCGAGCCTATCTTTTGGTTTGTGAGGAGTGTTTGTTTTTATTTGTTTTCTTTTTATAGTTGGTCTCTTGTAGAGTTTATTTGTGCTTGTTATCTGGGCTTGTTGGTTTTTGGGATAACATCATGAGTAAGGCTCTACACCCGAGCTTTGGTAAAAGCAGAGAGAACACATAGTTTAGAATTGGTAGTCGAGTAGTGTTAGTCTCCAAGGACTCGCTCCTTGTGGGCCTAGCATGAAAGCTCCTCCAGAGGAGACCTATTCGTAGATCTCGTTGTAACACAGCTAGCCTGTCGCACGACTTGATTAATGAAGGGTCCGTGATTCTGGGAACCTTTTGTTAGCACCAGTTCCGATATTGGTGGTCGTGTAGTGTTAGTCTCCAAGGACTCGCTCCTTGTGTGCCTAGCACGAGGACCCCGCTCAGGAGAGACCTTATCGTCATTATCGTCGTAATGCAGCCAGCCTGTTGCGTGACGCTGATACGACTAGTGTCCGTGATCCTGGGAACCAAACATAAGAACCATCCCGTGAGTGGGATTATGGGTAGAATGTTTAGACCTTCCTGTATAGGTTGTACCTGTCACTTTTCTTTGAGCAGGAATTATGGTTACAATTACCAGCTTCAGGAGTTGTTGGAGTTGTGATCCTGTGATCCTGGATCTTGTATCTTGCATTGCATCTTGCATATCATTTGCATTGCATTTCATATGTTGTGCATTTTGCATTTCCAGTCCTCCAACAGAATCTTATGTCTCCGCTCCTTCTTCTCCAGTAAATCAAGCTGATTCCTCGACACCAGTACGCGACTAGAGCCAATACCAGACGTGTGATGGAGCAGATTCAGCAGGAGCAAGTCGCCTTCAGGGAAGAGTTGGATTCCATGAAAGGAAAGATCGACCAGATCCTCGAAGCCATCCTCACAGCCAGGAGAGAGGAGGAACAGCGTGAAGCCGCCGCTGTCGTCAACCACAATGGACAAGGGTCTACTGCCATCCCTTTGGTTCAAATTCCAAGTTCTCATGGGGTGCCGCTGAACTTCAACAACGCAGTCGAAGGAAACACTTCTCAGCCAATCCCAGCACCTGGAGTTACCGTTGGAGTTATCCCGCACGCCCAGCCTGCTGCTGTACAAATCCCAGCTCCCCATATCGAAGATACTTTGATGGATCAGTATGACGATGTTCAGAACTATCATGCTGCTATTCCCATCGCCAGTCCTGTTGCTGCTCAGGATTCAGAAGCCATGAAGATGTGCCGAGATCTAGCCGAGAAACTCCGCGCCATGGAGGGGCATAACTCAAATTCTTTCAGTGCTCTGGAATTGTGCTTGGTGCCTGATGTTGTCATTCCTCCAAAGTTCAAGGTGCCCGAATTTTCAAAGTACAAAGGTCTCAGTTGCCCAAACATTCATCTGAAGATGTACTGTCGCAAGATGGCTGCTTATGCCAGAGATGAAAAGCTCATGATCCATTGCTTCCAGGACAGCTTATCTGGGGCATCACTTGAATGGTATATGCAGCTAGAACGTAATAGTGTGCGCACTTGGGCCGAGCTAGCAGATGCATTTGTCAAGCAGTACAAGTACAACATTGACCTTGCTCCTAACCGTACTCAACTTTAGGGTATGACTCAGAAGGACAACGAATCCTTCAAGGAGTACGCGCAACGATGGAGAGAGCTAGCCGCAAGGGTGCATCCACCTCTTGTTGACCGTGAACTTATTGACATATTCATGGGCACTTTGCAGGGCCAGTATTATGAAAAGCTGATCGGTAGTGTCTCCGCTGGATTCTCTGACTTAGTGATCGTCGGTGAGAGAATTGAAGAAGGGCTGAAGAGTGGGAAGATCCCAGGAGGTTCTAACAGTCAGGCTAATGCCAAGAGGCCTTTTAACGGATACAAGAAGAAGGAAGGCGAAACAAATGCCATCTTTGTGCAGAAAGGGCAAGCTTCTCAACAAGCTCCTCCTATGCCTTATCAAGTTCCCTACTATCAGTATCCATATGTTGCTGCTGCGCAATATGCTCCAATGCCTTATCAGCCAGCTGTTCAAGCAGCGCAAGCTCAGATGCCACGGCAACAGGCTCCTCAGCAACAAGCCTACAACCAGCAAGGATATCAGTATCCTCCTCAGCAACAGCAGATGCAAGCAACTCAGCAACGACAAGGTGCTCGCCCACAGCGTCCGCAGAGAACATGGAGGCCAGATAGAGTCTTTGATCGACTACCAATGCCATATGCCAAAATCTTTGCTCAGTTGATGGAGAAGAAGGCTATCGTTCCGAGAGATTTAGCTCCTCCAACTATCATTCCTGCCGATTACGATGCAAATGCTCATTGTGAGTTTCACAAGGGCGCTCCAGGTCACACCATTGAGGACTGCAGGGCTTTCAAGCACATAATTCAAGACATGATCGACCGGGATGCTATCAACTTCAATGGGAAGTCTCCAAACATCATCAACAATCCAATGCCGCCAGTCAACTAGCGCCAACGGCAGATTAATTCCAGTCAAGTTTGTTCCCCGAAGAAGGCAGTCATGTTGCCATTTCATTATTCGCAGTTCCTTATGTTTTGTCTTTGTTTATTTAAGTATTGTATGCTTTGAACAATTGCCATTCGTATTTGGTTTTCATTAATGTATTGTTTATGCATGTTTTGATCTAGTTATGTCGTGTTCACTCTTTTTACTTATCACCGACACATTTATTCGCTTCACACTATTCACTGTTGTTTAACATGATTTGAGGGAGGATGACGAAAACGAGATACCCATAATTGCAAATCGTATGCTTTCAGACCGAATCTCGTCAATGATGTACAGGCATTGCTTCAATTCCCCGAACACCGGAGATATAAGGAGTTAATCCCTAGTAAATCACTTCGAGCCTAGAAGTAGCAGTTTCCTTCGGATATTCAAACCTTACACTCAACCTGGGGCAGGGTAGTGTTCAGTTAATCCAATCCCGTATTCGGATCAGTCTCTAAAAGACGGTTGTCCATCAAAGACCCATGCTATGGCAGTCACGACAAAATCAAAAAAATCAAAAGCCAGCTAAGTCAGACACCTTAAAGGGGACTTAGGCAAAATCAAGGCAATCCCGATGGATCTGACAAACGAAGTCAATCCATGCAAAAGTTAGGGATCAAAACAAAAGCAAAAGAGGACCCCGAAACCCTCAACAAAAACAAAAAGGATTCAGCGGCCACCCAAATCAAAGGGGCACTGCCATCCATCAAGAAACCAAAATAAGGTGACTGCCACGTCAAGCAAATCGTGAACCTTCAAAGCTCACACCGTTCAGACAAGTGTAGGATTAACTGAGCGTAGGACTGGAGATCATTAAGAAGAAGGGTGGGTACAAATCATATTTTGAACCTAATATCCTTTGTTTCATAACCGTAAACCAGACCACGTTACAACCCTCGAAAGACCTAATTGAGGCGAGGTTTCTTCTGAAAGCATGCTATCGCAAGGTTGCGTAACCTGACTCCTCACGTGATTTCTAATCATCAGCATTGGTGTCATTTTGCTTGCTATATCTTTCGCACCAATCAAATTAGCACAGCATCTGGGCTAGCAGTCCATTTGTCTCACCATCACGACACTTCCAAATAAACAATACTTTTTCAAACTTGCATCGAACTTTGCATTAATTACTACCATTTGTGAATTTTAATTGCAAATCAGTGCTAGGTAACCAAAGATATTTCAGAAAAGGGCAATCAAGGAGAAACTTGACTTTCAGTGGCGTTCACGAAGCAATATTATCTCAAGGCCTACAGGCTGGGGCAAATCACTCAACAGCTCGAGCAGGGGCAGGCCACTACAAGTTCAGACTGGGGCAAGACCATGTCGCCTTGATTATCAAGCAGAGTTGCAACCTTCTCTGAAGAAAATTCACAACAAATCACCAAGTACCCAGACTTGGGGCATCCAGAGTATCTTCTCCTGCGTCTTCAACGAATAGCGTGTCGAGGAAGTCAATCCTTCCCACCACCCGAAGTCCAATCCGCGTTGGCAATTACCCAAAGTCCACCACGCGGGCGTCGCCCTGCATTTCCAATCACACATTTGCAATCATGTGCATCATACGCATCGCATCCGATCTCATAAATATCTTGCATCATATGCATACTCCAATCATACCATACTTCCCCAGCTCTTGCATCTCCGCACGTCAGCATTTGCATTTGCACTTCCACTTGTATGGAATGTCATTTATCATCCAGCATTCATATATGCAAGTCAAGGTCCAGGATCAATCTCGAAGATTTCCAAGACCGTCGACCGCTCAGTCAGGGGCATTTTCCACAAGATGGTGGGTTTATCCCACAATTTTCAAGAGCTTCAAAGCAATCATCAACCCAGTCAGGGGCAATCTTCTGCAATTGTGGGTCTCTCCCATCAAAATTCGAAGTTATTCAAAGCCAGATGCAGCCCAGTCAGGGGCATCTTTTTCAAGACCATGGGCGTCTCCCGTGACGAATTTCAACCTCGTGGTTGATCAGATATGCAAATCAACATTCAGCCTAATCAGGGGCAGACCATTCAAGACCGTGGGCATTCCCCACGAAGTTGTTCAACCTTTTGTTGGGCAAATTCCAGAAGTTTAATGCAAGATCCAACCCGAACAGGGGCATCTTCAGCAAAACCGTGAGCGTTCCTCACAAAGTTGTTCAGCCTTTGTTAAGCAAGACAAGGCATCAAGACAAATTCAGCCCAGTCAGGGGCATCCTCTTCAGAACTCATGGGCGTAACCATGAAATCATTTCAGCAAATTATGATTTCCAAGCAAAGACGGTGGGCGTACCCCGTCAACTAATTTCAAATTCAATCTTCCTCTCAGGGATTCCCCAATGAGTTGTACCCAGCAAGCGTGACCGTTGTCAATTGCCTTACTATCATCCTTTTGGTGATAGTCGAACTTCGTCAGTTCAACCTAGCCTGCATCCTTTTGATGTTGGTAAACTTCAAATCTGTGTTGTCCTATCATCCTTTTGGTGATAACGACTTGTTTTGGTTGTGTTTTCGCTCTACCATCCTTTTGGTGGTAGGTCTGGTACTTCGTCGGTATCAGATTGTGCGATGTTTCTTTTATTGTTTTCGCTCTACCATCCTTTTGGTGGTAGGTCTGGTACTTCGTCGGTATTAGATTGTGCGATGTTTCTTTGTGTTTTCGCTCTACCATCCTTTTGGTGGTAGGTCTGGTACTTCGTCGGTATCAGATTGCGTGATGTTTTCTTTTATGTTTTCGCTCTACCATCCTTTTGGTGGTAGGTCTGGTACTTCGTCGGTATCGGATTGCGCGATATTTTGTTTGTGTTTTCGCTCTACCATCCTTTTGGTGGTAGGTCTGGTACTTCGTCGGTATCAGATTGTGCGATATTTTATTTGTGTTTTCGCTCTACCATCCTTTTGGTGGTAGGTCTGGTACTTCGTCGGTATCAGATTGCGCGATATTTTATTTGTGTTTTCGCTCTACCATCCTTTTGGTGGTAGGTCTGGTACTTCGTCGGTATCAGATTGTGCGATATTTTATTTGTGTTTTCGCTCTACCATCCTTTTGGTGGTAGGTCTGGTACTTCGTCGGTATCAGATTGCGCGATATTTTATTTGTGTTTTCGCTCTACCATCCTTTTGGTGGTAGGTCTGGTACTTCGTCGGTATCAGATTGCGCGATATTTTATTTGTGTTTTCGCTCTACCATCCTTTTGGTGGTAGGTCTGGTACTTCGTCGGTATCAGATTGCGCGATATTTTATTTGTGTTGTCGCTCTACCATCTTTTTGGTGGTAGGTCTGGTACTTCGTCGGTATCAGATTGTGTGATGCTTTCTCTTGTGTTTCCGCTCCACCATCCTTTTGGTGGTAGGTCTAGCATGGTCATTAATGATAGATTGGGCGATGTGTTTATTTGTGTTTTGCTCCATCATCTTTCGATAGGGGGGTCTATCATGGTCATTGATGATAGATTGTGCGATAGTGTTTGAACTTCGCTCCGTCATCTTTTTGATGAAGGGTCTGTCACAGTCATTAATGTCAGATTTTGCGAATGAGTTTTGCTCTGTCACCCTTTTGATGGCAGTAGCTGTGTGTGTTTTGTCCCATCATCCTTTTGGTGATGACGACTTGTGATAGTTTGCTCAGAGGTTTACATCATCCAGCGTTTCAATTCTCAAGCATCTCTTTTCGTTTCGGACAAATTCAGGGTCTTCTTCATATCTAATTGACTTCTACCTCAGGAACATGAACGCTAATGCAGTTCATTTTCCTATGTTTAAGCCGATTAGATAGGGGCATCTGTCATACCCTAAATTTGTCCTACCCTTTTTGTATATATTTTCACATTTATTGTTTCATGCCGTTTGGACACGTGTCCACCCGAAATTGGGCGTTTTTCAACAAAATTTCTTTCTGACCAATTAAGGCGTGACACGTGGCCTGGAAAAAAAAAACCTTTTTGGTGAATATTTTATTCTTTTTAATTTCTTAAGGTTTTCCTTTTGAAAAAAATATAATAATAAATATTTTGTGTATTTATCAATTTTTATTTAATTAACTCTTTTTTAGCATTTATTTGTTGTTATTATAATTATTGTTAATAGTTATATATTATTTAATTACATCCATGTTAATTTATGTTGTTTTAATAATTAATTAATTTGAAAAAAAAATAAAAAAAAGAAAGAGAAAAGGAAAAGAAGGGCAGAACGAGAGGCCCAATTTGGAGGCCCTTTCGGTTTGGCTTTAAAAGATGCAGAAGGAAGACCTAGGGGAGGGCACTGTTCATGATCCCAATTGGAACCCTAAACGGCGGAGATTCCTAACCCTAATCCCAATTTCGTTCGTTCATTCCTTCACAAATCCGCCACTCTCCTCAAATCATCATCAAACCCTCAATCATTGCATCTTCTTCTTCACCGCGAACCCAAACCTCTCCCGCATCACCAAAGCCCTCTCTCCGCTTCTTTTCCCTCATTTCCACTATCGTTTTCATTCACCATAGCCCTAAATCCCTCAAGCGAACGCCCTTCCGCCGTGAAACCACCTTTTTAGCTTCATCATATCTGACTACCGCAATGAAAGGAGCCTCGATTAGTTCTATGTTTGCATCTCGACAAAGGTTTTCAGCGTAGCTTCGCAACTTGTTCTGATATCTTCCGTGGCTCAATGAGATTCAAGAGTGTCGCAAATCCCTCGAAATAGATTTAAAGATGAATCCGGGATTCATACTCGAGAGTGGCGATTGCCGTGTTTTCGTGTCGAAGAGCTTCCATCTCGTCTCCACAATGACCTAATCGCGACCCTGAAACGCCACCACAACAACGAGTTTTTTGCCGACCTTGTACAACAATATCCCTCAATCCATCGCACAAAGTCGAGACTTCGTAGTGCAGCTGGGACGTGTATTCTCCCTGTTCGAGAACTTAGCCGTGGAGGCAGCTCGGGAGTTCACTCGATTGAGAATCATCTTTGCGGTAACTTCAAACTATTTCTTTTTTTACTGTGTTTGAAGTTCTGATACAATATTAGCATATGTCGTGTCGGGTGATTGTTGTCCTAACCGTTGGAAGATTGATGCTGATTATGTTATATGTTCTGAAAGTTGTTGAAATTGCGATTCGCATTGCCGTGGTTCCGCGATAATGATTGTCTGTCATTTTTGGTTGGCCTATGTTTCAAATTGTTAAGAGTTTGCATCCATACTGTTGAAATCATATTTGCCACTTTCTCATGTTTTCATTTCACATTCCATTTGTTATGGCTTAAGTGTACATCATGTTTGTTTTTTTGTGCTATTTCTCTGTTGATTAGTACAGTTGCTGATGGTTAGGAGACCAGGTTCGATATTGCTAACCATTTGACGCAGGATGTTCTGATTTGGTCTGTTTTTAGTGTGCATTATACAGGTTTCGAATGGGCAAAGAAAAAGAGAGTTGATTATGTTACAGGGTTTTGCTTGTCATTTCGCTGTAGATGGTGTTATTTTCCCTGACTGGTTCTGTTTGAGTTTTTAAACTGTTATATGGAGTGTGGTTATTACATCAGATATTGATTTGTTTTGATTATTATTCATGTTAATTTTTTTTGATGAATGTCCTTTAGCTTCATGTGAATGTTGTAGTTCCAAAGCTGGTGGGATTCTGTTAATGTATTTGTAGCAGGTCTGATTTTTCATATTGCACTGTTGTCAATGTTTGTTCAGTGTCGCTCATGAAAAGTTTAGTTCAAGCTTAGATGTCAGTCTGTATTCATCTGATGAGGTAGTTTATACTCATATTCTGTTGCCATGATTTGCTTAAACTTAACTTTCTTTTTTGTTTGCAATCAAGTTTTGGGGTATTGGCTCGCTTTGATTGATTCACTTTGTTATCATATTAAGTATACTGAGTTTCATTGTACATACATGATTCTAACCTGTGTGTTTTATTGTAACATAACTGTTGTTGGTTGGCTTTGAAATCCTAAAATATGTTTTCCTAGTCTGCTTGGACATTGTTAGTTTCTATGCAGGGTTTAAGCTTATTCATGTGCGCAATTGGATCAATACTAAAGTGTGTCGGTTCGACGAAGCGGTAACAGGGATGATACATATGCAGCAGTAGCAGTGGTGATAATAAAGCGAAGCCGCGGTCACATTTTGAGACAAAATTGTGACGGGCTTTGGGGTTGCAAATATGGTTTTGATTATGCAAGAGAGAACAAGACCTCGTTTTAGATATATATGCTCTTTCTTCATTCTCAACTCGTGTATTGTTTGCTGTTCCGTTTGGTATGTGTTTTCATTTAGGTGCAGGCTGAGAGGTGATTGGCTATGCTGGCACAACAACGGTCCGTAACATTGAATTCCAACGACTGAGGATTCTTGTATGCTGTTTGACATTGAATTCCAACGACTGCCCTCGTTTTGAAGCAACAATTTCCCGGTGATTTCGTAAAATTTAAGTTCCGCAACAGATCAACAATGTCAAGTCCATCTGTTTCGATGTCGTCAATTTTGTTTTAACAGCAACATGACACAACAAGCTCAGCTCGCTTACGCATCTGATTCAGGCAGACTGCGACTTCTAATTTCAACAGTTACACAACATATGCAAAGTCTCACTTGTTTCGGAATTTGTAGCCACACTCACGAGGGTTGTATCTTTAACTTAATCGTATTTCTTTCGTTTTTGAGTTTTGTGAATTTTTTCTCTGTTCTGCTTGGTTTGCTATCTGCTGTTTGTGCAGGTTAAGAGGTTCCAACAGTTTGATATTAATTTGGTTTAACACAATGTCCACATGTTTAATCTGCGGGAGCATATCGTCATTAGCAAGCAAGGGTTCCAAGGTTATAAGCAGATTCACCGCAACACATTATGGCGATGCTTTCCATGTGCTCCGACCATCATTATCTCAGGTCACATACGCACCTTCGGCGATACGCAACAGTCACACAGTAATTATGTCATGGGTTCATAACAGTATTTCCAAGCAGTAATGAAAGATTCAACATTTCGGTAACTTTTCGGACATGTTGCATTGGTTTATTGTTGGATTTAGTACATGAATATAATTCTGTATTATGTTAAAAATGTGTTTCTGTTTTCAAGGACAAGGTATGTTCTTAAGGGTTTACTATTGAGCAAGTTGGTTTTATACAATTGATGTGTGTTAGTCTAAAAATTGGTGTTTGAAGATTGTCACAGATACGAATGCTAGTTTGTTTTGTTATTAATATTTGTCTGAGATCTGATGCAGAATTAGTTTGTTCTAAATAAAGGCTTTGCCTTCGTTGTTCATGCGGCGAAGCGGTTTTGATAAACTTAACAAGGTTGCAGCATTTTGGAAGTTTGAATAACAGGACATTCGGTTGTTGTTTTTGATACAAATTTCGTTTTTCGACTCATTAATACATGCTAGTTTATCCCATAGACCAGCATATAAGGTTCTTTAATTGTGGGTCAGCAAGCTAATTTGGTTTGCCCAGTATGTATTCATTTCTTTTATTTCCTTTAGTCTTCAAGTGGTTTAAGAGTTTCACCACATATTCTATTTTGTTTTATTTTTATTAATTAAGTAAACTAAGGTTTCTTATTTTTTTTTTAATCATCCTAATTTAATATTATTAATTCAAACTATTTTTATTATTTAAACCACTTTCAAGATATAATTAACTTTTCTAATCCTAATATAATTTATTTTCAACACAAAAATCTTTCTCTTAATCAATCACGAAAACTAAACTCTTAAGGTCTAGCACCTCTTGAGTTTTTGAATAATTATTATTGGGGCGTACGCCTTGGATAATATTGTTCGCGTTTCGTTATGCTCTTAATTATTTGAACAAAGATATATTATAGGAGTCTAGCACTCTGTGTAATATATTCATTGTTTATTCAAACAATATTTCTTAAATTAAATCAAAACCATCCTCAAAAAATAATTTTCCTAAGTTTTCATTCAAATTATTTTCTAATCAAATCGTGAGAAACTAAGTTCTTGAAGTCTAGCACTTCTTGAATTTTTGATAGTCACTACTAAGGTGTACACCTTAAGTAGTGTATTATTCGACCTCTCATTTTCAAAATTTATTTTTTTTCTAACAAAGAATGTCATTGAGAATTTAGCATTCTTTGTGATATTTCCTTTAGTCATTTCAAATATTCTCCAAATGAAAAAGGTGTCGTCGAGATCCAGCATTTCGATAATACCCCAATTAATTGGTTGTGAGGCCTACGTCTCATTTATCAAATAATTGTCATTTCTCTCATTTTCAAATCCAATCTCATGTCCTCACGTCTCGTACCTCAAATTATTTTCATACCTCATTTCACTTCAAATCATTTTCCAAACTATTTTCTTTCCGTTTCAAACCTCGAAAGAAGGAAATTCTTGGAGTCTAGCATTCCCTGAATTTTCGAGTAAATAACTCTCGAAGCACGCCCTTTGGGTTGTTATTCACTCAACCTTTCGACTTTTTCAAATTCAACCATTCTCAATATTCTCCTAAGTCGAGTGCTCGTACGCATTCGCAACCATCGACATTTTGCACACACATTCACAATTCCCCGTAGTTTCGATATTAGGAGCACCCTCAGGGACTAATATTGTTTCTCACAATCCTAACCCTTGACACGTCGTCAAGTCGGTTCCATCTTCAATCAAATCTTCGACACGTCGTCGAACCAGTTCAAAACAATTCCCTTTTGGCCTCGCATGCCATTCTTCGATTCAATCCTTTCGCAAACTTACGAAAGAGGAATGTTCTTAGAATCTAGCATTCTTTGAATATTCGAACGAGTAACTCTTGGGCGCGCCCCCGAGTTGTTATTAGTTCATTCTTTCGTCTTCAAAATATCCAACTCTTATCTTCAACTCATTCAACCCAATTTCCGAAAGAACTGAGTTCCTGGGATCTCGCATTCCTTGAATTCTTGAGTGACAAGCTCTTGAGGCACGCCCTTAAGTTGTTTGTCAGTCACTCTTTCGTCTCTCAACTCAACTTCAATCCATTTCAAACCCCATATTTTCGTGGTCGTCTCCACGAACTACGGACGCTCTGATTCTTTATTCATTCTTGAATATAAGATACGTAGGCACAAGATTGCGATGATCTTGGCGAGCACACTTCTATCCATCTTCCGTTTTCCCCCCATCCTTTTCCCGTGGTCGAACTACGACGCTCTGATTTCTCATTCTCGTCCGAATGAGCATACGTAGGCACAAGGACCCCAATCCTTGGCGAGCACCCTATCTTCTAACCACCCATCTCTCCTCAGTGTCTTTAACCTTTCAACCTACCAATTCTACCTTAAGCAACGAGAAGAAAACAAGTAAACCTAAACAACACTCCCCACATTTACCTTAAGAGGTTCCCGTCGAGTACGACGGACGTGAGGGGTGCTAATACCTTCCCCTCACGTAACCGACTCCCGAACCCGGAACATGGTTGCGACAGCCCTGTTCCTATCCTTTCGTTTTAAGAGGTTTTCTCGATATTTTCCTCTCCCATTTATTTGGGAAAAATAAAGTTCGGTGGCGACTCTGTCGAACCGCATTTCCGCGCCTTTCGCGCGAGGGTCGTATGTTCGAATGGATTTTTCGAGGTGCGACACTTAGCAACCAACCTCTTCTCCCCAACTTGAATACAACCACACATAGTGACATGAATGCTCCCAAAGTTATTAGGCAAGGGTAAAAAAACTCAAATAACAAGTCATGGTTATAGTTCAAGAAAAAGTATTAGAATTCATACAAAAATGAACTTAACACCAACGTAGATTCTAACAAAGGCTCAAAGGGGTAAGCAAATTCTCACTCACTCACAAGGTAGATTGACTATTTGGTCAAGTGCTTATGCTCAAAATCAAACAAAATGCCTTGATCATTTTAGTACTATCATACAAATTAACACAAATACAAGATTAAATATAATAAAGCCGAGTTAAACAAGAATGTTGGTCTCCTGCATATAGTAAATAATGGAAAGCTCGTCACAAAAAGGTTTTATTCTAAAGTGATTCAAAACTGAACAAGTATGGCAAAAGAATGAATGACATGAAAATTGTACAAATGAAAAGTCTCCTAATCATGTTATGTTCTAGAAAGTGATAAACGAGTACCTTGCAAAGTACCAACTTCAAACAATATCAAAATCATACATTCGCAAGTTGAAACGATCAAACTTGGAAAATCAAAAAATGCATCCTCAAGCTAATAAAAAATAAACTTGAGAGCGAACATAAAAATTATTCTAACAACCTAACAAAATTGAACTAAAACTAACAAAATAAAAAGACCAAAATTGGTGAAAGTGGATGGAAAATAAGAGATTTATCTTTGCAAAACAAGGCGCACTAAGCGCGAACAGGCACGCTTAGATTTTCAAGTTCTTTATCACATGTAGTTCATCCATTCTCACTTTAAATTAATTATACTACTAAATATAAAACTATACAAACTCAAAAACCGTTGGGTTGCCTCCCAACAAGCGCTTGTTTCACGTTGTAAACTCGACGCCTTTATTTATGCACATGCTCCTCCATGTTGCTTGGTTCACCGGCTACTACCAAATAAACTTGCACAACACTTGAGAAAAAGTAAACCAAACAAAAATATGCACAAACACATAAACATGATAGAAAACACATATATACAATCACTTATGGAAAATAACTATAAATAAGTATATACGAAGCTTTAAAATATAGAAATTATCGCAATGCGATTCAATATTAAAACCAATCCCCGACAACGACGCTATTTCGTTGAATGCGGTATAGCAGCAAGCAAAAAAACTATTAAGTACCCAGTTTTGTCGTCTCCACAGGGATCTGTGCAAGGGAAACAATTTCGTTCGACAATCTCTACGTCTCTAAGCTTGGCTTTAAATGGTTTGGGATAAAAATACAAAAGAAAAAACATAAAACAAGAAAATAAATACATTCTTAAGAAATGAGAAAACTCGTCAGGAGTTGTATTTCGTTCTACCAATCATGTACTAAAAAAATATATGGATCAAATACATACGACCTAAATCACTCGTCAATATCATCACGTATCGCTCACAATAGAGGTTATGTCTAACGCAAAGTCGAGAGCTCAATTGTATCGTCTCATTAGTGATGTCTCACGCAACTCAACAATACAGAGCATTAAGAATCGATACCCACGTGAATATTAGACCTAAATCTACGTCTAGAGTTTAGAATCTAACAGATGTTCATCTTAGATCGAGCTCGAACCGTATATGTCTATAGCAATCCAAACCCATTAAGTAAAAAATCAAGATAATCATCGATAAAGAGTTGTAAAAGAGATTTTATACAAAGATCCGTAAATATACATAAAATCAAGATAAAATTACATACAAAACCCCAACAAATGAAAAATACATAGAGAAGAAGGAAGAAGAACACAACTCTCACGGTTTGTCAACTCCGATTGAAGTGGATTCGACTTCGGATCGTCAAGATGCACCCTCCAATGTTGTTTCTAAGCTACTCTACTCACATAATGTTTTTGATGAAGTTGGGGTAAAAAGTTCCCAACAACATAACCTAAAAAATGATGAAAAGTGACTTAAATAGGGGCTGAAATGACGCGAACCGCGCTAAGCGCGCTATGAGGGCGCTTAGCGTCATCAACAAAATCACAATTCTTGGTTTCTTCATAACTTTCGAACCGTAACTCCGATTGATGCACAGTCGGAAGCGTTGAAAAGATTATTCAATACTCTACATGATAATAAAAAAATATCCTCGTTTTAACACCTACAAAAATGAGATAAACTAAAATGAGGAAGAATGAAATTTGTTTACAACCGTGCTAAGCGCGCTCGGATCGCGCTAAGCCCAATCTCACTTAAAATACACACAAACCGCCTTAAAGCGTGTTAAGCATAATCCTGCCCGCGCTAAGCACGGTCAAGGGTCATTATCTACTGCCTCTTCATCAAAAATTCGTTAAACCCATGCTGAAAAACGCACTAAGCGCGAGTTGCCATCAAAAAGTTGGTTAAACTGCATTTTGAAGCATCCCTCTTGGCTCAAACGGGTCCATACTTCAACCATGCATTATTACCTATAAAAACTGATGAAAAACTGTCAAACTAAACAATATGTACACAAAAACACATATTACACACTATAATGTAAATTGTATAAAATATATACAAAAATAGGGGATTATTAACGAAAAATTAATGAATCAAGCCAATAATTGCCAATTATTCACACTCAAAATCAGTACATTTTAGCACTTATCATTATGCTAGGGGAAGATATTAGCATTCTTCACATCCTTCGTACTCGACGGGAACCATTTTGATTATTCTTTGCGTGATTGAGTGTTATTATCTAAAGATTATTTGCGAAATGGGGAAAAAGAGTTATAAGTAGAATGCTCGTGGAGGATTGAAACCCTCGTGCCTACGTATCCTCATAATGCAATGAGGAAATCAGAGCTCAGTAGTTCAAAGAACTAAGGGTGAAAGTGAAGGAAATTTGCTTGCTAAGATCTCGCAATTTTGTACCTAGGTATCTTCATAGTGCAATGAGGAAATTAGAGCTCCGTAGTTCATGGTATTAAGGATGTGTCAAAAGGAAAATAAAGGGTTGATTGACACATAAACGAAAGAGTTAGAATTAAAAGTATTGTTGAACAGGGATGGTGTTATTGGATAAGGTAGGTGTGTCTGAACCAAAGAGTGTGACTAATGCAAAATGTAGGATTTAGCCTAGATCCAGGGATCAAGACCTACAAAGAGGTTTTTTTTTTTCTAAGCACGAGATCTGATAAGGAAAACAATGCAAGAGATGAGTTTGTTTAAGCATGAGGTATGACAAGACAAACAATGCAAGGGAAAAGAGAGATTCTCCTAACAAGGTCTGACAAGGAAAATATGCAGGGGAAAGATAGTTTGTCTAAGCACAAGGTCTGACGAGACAAACAATGCAAGAGAGGAGAGTTCGTCTAAGCACAAGGTCTAATAAGACGAACATGCAAGGAAAAGATTTACCATTAGGAAATCATTAACCCAAGAAGAGGGTTTTGGTTCAGAAACCAGTATCCAAAGAGGAAATAATTATGCACGTAGTTTTAGTCCCTACTGTTAAACCAATGTGTATTTTTGAATGATTATTTTGCATATATGTTTAGAACGCTATAAAAAGTTCCTCGGAAAAAAAAAGAAACTCAAAATTTGATTTATAAGACAAGATCTTCATTACTTTTATCATTATCTTTTGAAATTTAAAAAATTCATATTTAATTTTTCTCATTTTAAAAAAGTATATAATTTGGTAAAGAAACATTTTATAGTAATCTGAACACATATGGAAAAATTATTCAAAAACTTAAAAGTTTAGGGGTAATTAAATAGCTTTTAAAATTTTAGAAAGTAACAAAGACTAAAACTGCATTCATAAAATTTTCGTAGGGATCAAAATATGTCCTTTTTTTTATAGGGACTAAAAATGAAATGTGAGATATTTATAGGGACCAAAAACATATTTAACCATTTATTCTTTTGAAAAGATTATTTTTTTATCGTTTTGATTTTGTCTTATTAGTTAACATGCAAAGGAAAATGATTATAAAAAAAAATCCTACGCTATTACATGTTCATGGGAGAGGGGGACATTTTCTCCACCATAGGGGATAAGTCACAAATCAATATATTTTCATGGGGAATGGGTACATTTTCCCCACAATAGGGGGATGGATCACATACCACTCGAGACTTGAGAAAAGATTCATACAAGCATACAAATCATTATAATGCCCAAAATCAATCAAGTGGCAATAAGAAAATCAAACAACAATCACCATTTCGATTCATGCGCCAAAGTGTAATAAAAAATAGATATGAAAGGATTATTTAAAATGAGATTAAAATAAAGGTTAACCCTAAAATTAATCCTAATCAATTTTCTAATTAAAGACCAAGATGAATTGTTGTGAATATGGATTTTCAATCAAGAATAATAGCTAAACTCTAATGTGAATAAAATTGAGGATCAATTCTAAAGATTAATTGAAAATTATCCTAAAATCTATGATTATTTTTTAACAATTCTAATTGAAATTCACCTTAAACTACTGAGCATTAATTTTTAGCTAATGATGTATTATTATTTCTAATTTTAACAAGATATTTTTCATGTTAAAACACAAAAAAGAGAACCAAATTAAAGTGCATAATCAGAGAAAATTAAAATGAAAAGCAAACAAAAAACAAAAGAAGCTCTTATCAAACGTTTGTGTCTTTAACAAGATGTTTTCTGCACTTCTTCCCAGTTTCTTACGTCTGCTTGATCTAAATCATTATTTGCTTTCTCGTGGTGGAGAAAAAAATCACTTTTGATTCACTTCTCTCCTGATTTAGATGTGAGATCTTCGTCTTCCAAATCATACCCAATGTACAATATTCATTAATCTCTTTTTTGTGGTTCTAAAATGATAAGGAACCAAACTGTAAAGAACTTGAATTGCCATCATGATTTCAATATATGAAAAATGAAATATAAGATTTTTCAAACTAATCAAAGATTAACTAGAGAAACAGAAAATTATGAAGTTAAGCTATTGTACATAATTGTTATCAGCTGACCTCTATAATTAAGTCTGCAATGTTACTTTAAATTGTGTCACTGTTTGTGTGAATTGGGTTTGTTAATATCACTTTTTCTAAAAAAACTTCTTATCTCAATCATATAGGATTCCTAACAAATTTGGCTTTAAGATGTATAACATTTTTATTATTTTGTATACTTCGAGTTTATATGAATGCCTTTGTAATTTATCCTTTAAAACTTTAAAAATATTCTTCTGATTTTAGAATCTGCAACGAGTTTATTAAAGGTTCAAATTTTAAAATCATAAACCAAAAGAACAATAGAATATGAAGAAGAAAAAATATAGAATATAAACAAATCATTAAATTGAATCAAATAAACAACATATATCAACAACGCTAACATAAACTAAAAACATCAATTAAACACAAACAAAATTATAGATAAGAAAAACTAGTTATTTATTCACTAGATTCAACCATACACGTGATTTTATATGTTGGTATGGGACGAATCAAACTTGAATAGACAACACAAACAAATCAGACGAATCAAACTTGAATAGACAACACGAACATATTTGATCAGTGGTAACATCAAATTGTACGATCCTGATAAAATATCAAGAACATGGTACTGACTTCACCTTTGTTTTGACATTGCATGTATGTGAATTGAACATGTCTATTATCATCGATTGATGAATGTTGATAATAAACATTGACCACAATTCTTGTATCGTAGTGGTCGAGACAATCCATTTGATCAAGTTTGTCCTTCAGATTGGTCGTGTAACATCATCATCGATCTTTAAAAAAGATAGTGAAGAGTCTCCTTTTTGTAATAAATGACATGTAGGTTAGAATTTATTTTCACTTAAATAAGAAAAAAAATCATTGTTTTATTATGTGAACGCCAAATAAAACACACCATTTTAAAAAAAGTTCATGTGCATTCTAGCCCACATAAAATAAAGGTACATTCTAAACAACACAAAAGAAATTATTGGGTTGATATTACATTGGCACATGAAAAAAAAAAGAGCATTTTTTTCTCACCCCATGCATTTCTTAAGCACCATGTGAATTTTCTATTATGTCCCTTATTTTTGGAGATATATCTCTGGACACATCTCACGTCTGACTAAATGTTATCATATTTCGGAGATATATCTCTGGAACTATTTTAAACCTTAAACATTCACAGCATATCTCTCATAACTCATTTTCATTTGAATTTATCCGGAGATGTATCTACGGAAAGTTTTCGGAAATACATCTCCGAAGTGTATAAAACAAGTTTTTTTATAACGAGTTGTGTATTTGTTTTTAGATGAATTATGAAGAACGATATCGAATAAAATAACAAACATACAAAACAGTATAGCCATATAATAGTAAAATGTTGTGCAACACCAAATCCAAAATGTAGTAACAATGTCAGAAAAAAGAGAGTACAAACTATAGTAAAACATCACAATAATAACAAACCTCTACTAGGTGTGCTTGACAACCTCTTATCCACCTCTTATGTCTCCTCTGCCTGGTATGCCTCTTCGTCCATCGATCCCCCATCCTCGTGTGATGTCTGCAGTACAATAGTGTCCTTTGTGCCTCTGCAACCATGACATCCAGTACTCGTCGCACAACAGAGCCCTTGGGGAATATACCCTCGTAAATGTCTACCTGCGCAATCTCCATTATGCGATGAAACCGAGGCAAGACATACTCAATATGATCTAATTGAGCCTGCTCCTCCTCTAGAATCTCCTGATGAGTGCGTTATGGCGAATCTCCTGGAGCAGTAGGCACCATGTATAGATGTGAGACCCTAAAGAACAACCCGATGTATCTATCGACGTAGCTACCAGGTGACTTTGATAATCAGCAAACATCTCCTCTATTTGTATACGGGTCAAAGCATGAAGAATAGAGACAACGGCGTGTCTGGGGATAGTATGAGTGTACCCGAACAGCCGCATGACGCACCCGGGTAAATGAGAAGCAGTAATACGCAATCTGCAGGCTAGCCATCCAAAGTGTATATATATATATATATATATATATATATATATATATATATATATATATATATATATATATATATATATATATATATATATATATATATATATATATATATATATATATATATATATATATATATATATATATATATATATATATATATATATATATATATATATATATATATATATATATATATATATATATATATATATATATATATATATATATATATATATATATATATATATATATATATATATATATATATATATATATATATATATATATATATATATATATATATATATATATATATATATATATATATATATATATATATATATATATATATATATATATATATATATATATATATATATATATATATATATATATATATATATATAGCAGTTGATGGTGATCCACATAGCAGTTGAAGTGGATCTCCTTGGAAGCCAAACAGTCAAGATAAACTCTAAAAGGCTCAACCGCCTGGTTCTCTCTCAGCAGGATAAAAGCACATGCATGAGGCACCTCCTCAGTGTACTCATCTTAACTTGCCCAACCAGCGATGCGGGAAGTGCTGCAGGATCCATGCCTAAAATGAAATTAAAAAGCATTCTGAGATCAAGAATTATCGCAAATATGAAATGAAAATGATAAAAAACATTGAAGCATAAAAAATTATTACCACGAGTAGTGTCGTGCTTCCTGTGACCTGCTTCGTCCTCCATTGACATTCATCTCTTAATTTGAATACAGATAGGCCAGACAAGTTGCCCCTCAGTTGTACTCATGGATATCTGTGAGATTCAAGAAGTACCAGAGGTATGCAACGTCAGTATAGGTGGCACTCGTGTTTACAAAAATCACAGTGCCAACTAAATAAAGAAAGTATGCACTTAAAGCATGAGTCATGTGTAAGCCCACCTGTTCGTCATCACCATCATCCAGCTGTGCAACAACGATCTCATTATCAAATAACCTCTTTACCCCTGGTCCTATACACCTCCTCAAACGCCTTCCCTGGATCAGCCCCTATGTACCCCACCATCATATTGAATGCCTCGTCTCTGGTCATCTTACTATGATGGAGGAATATCCCCCTAATTGGAATATGCAACAAAGACGAGACATCATCCAGGGTGATAGAAATCTCACCACGCGGGAGATGAAAAGAAGACGTCTTAGAATTCCATCTCTCCGCAAATGCATTAAGCAACCAATGGTTGACCAGAGTGTAATCGGTCAAGCATAGGTCACTCAACCCAGAAGCAGTCAAAACCAACTGAAAGCATTGTTCATCCGGCTGATGGAATGATATAATCATCTTCCCATAGTTCATAAACTTTTGGGGATCACACACATACGAATTTCCAGAAATAATCAATGTCAGTAAGAATCAATGTTAAAATTAATCAATGTTAGGAATTTAAATTAACGTAAAAAATCATCAAAAATTAGACTAATGTTACCTCTCCGTCCCAAATATGTTTGGCAGTGTGGTCTAGATATAGAGAAAGTAGGGACATATCAGATGAATCCTGTCACACCCTAATTTTTGACCATAAGATCCCACCTCTTTTTGCGTATTTTTCTGTTGTTTTGACTTTAATTTAATATTTATGCTTTTTTTTGCGACTAACCAACTCGTGCAGATATAGATTTTCAGATAGAGATAATATTCATCCTTCCAATTTAAATACTCCAAGACGTGGTCACTTGAGCCTGATTCAGATTGATTACGGGGTTTTCTATTGTTTTTCCTCAACATCTCTTAAAAGATTCAACACCTACTCTAGGAGAGAAGTAGATTTTCTTCGGGGTTAAACATAGTCATTTGAAGATTGATCATGGTTATGGCAAATAGAATTTCAAGTTGTCTCCCTTTTTTCGAAGGATCGCTCAAGACGTGGTGTCATTATTTTCGAAGAGAAAACGAGGACATTCTTGATGGTGGTTTATGATCGATTTGTTATGAGATGTTAAGATTGCATGAGATCTTGAACCAAATCTTGGCAAGGAACACTTTTAAGGAGTTCATAAATCTTGATCTTCACAAAAATCTGAAAGCTCAAGCTTCCGACTATATTGAGGACCGCGTGGTTTACAACTGGGCAATATCTCAGATCTTATGCTAACTACTTATGGTTGCATAAGGATCACTCTAGTACATCCAACGTCCATACAACTTTGGTTTTAAATGTGTTTCGAATTTACAAATCTGCAGCATAATTCACTATGAATGCCTGTCGCATGTTTACAAAGAATTGACTTCAATTACAATAACCAATAATTGTTGATATTTATAACGTACAAGTTCAAATGATTTTTATAACATACAAGTTCGAAGCCGTTCGATTTGGTTTACAAGACAAAATCCTTAACTCATTACATAATAGTAACTAATTCCTTAATCTACTACATAGTTGGAACTGAGTTTTGTCACTTTGCCATCCAATACATGATCATTTACAGCATGATGTGCCTGATATCCACTTTCATATCAGAAATTTACGGTTGCTCTATTTCAGTGCTTTGTGTCTGCTACTTCATCACAGGAAAAGACATACAAATGATCAAACAGGGGTAGCGATATTGGTAACGGTAGCCACACATAAATAGTTGAGAGTGGTCACCATAAATCCAATTTTTGATTAAACAGAATAATTATAAAGAAAACAGTGTCGTCACAATTCCGATGATGATTTGGTGATAAGCAATAATGTTGGCAGATGAAAGGAAATAGGAGACGCTTGTAACCAAATTCTAGTATGACATGTTCTATCGGATGAAGCCAAATGCCATAACCTGCAGAAAAACACAACTGAAAATCAAATTGCCATTAACAGAATCAAATTAAAGATCATTGCTCTTTTCAAATCATGATTACCAGTACCAATCCTAATTGACCAACTGTGGTTTTTTTGTTAGTCAAAATCTATATACAAAGCATGGAAAGATAAGTACTTAATAGATGACCCCCACTATGATAACATTCGGACCCCGTATGGATTACTCCAGATTATGTTCAAGCTTGACTGCACCATTATATCTCCAAGTCATACCTACAAAAGGAATGCCAAAAGCAACAGTCAGGACATACAAAGGCAAACTTAAGATGGTCCAGTTTGATTTACATGTTAAACTCGTGGTGTACTAATAACCTTGGCTTGGATTCAAGAATTTAGAGTGCAAGAAATCCCAAGTATATCAGTTATAACATCTTCTCGGTAAAACCGAATAAGCTGTAGCGTGAAATCAACATCTTTGAAACAGTGTGGCGAGAATTTTAAAGGCCGGAGTGGTCTAATTACCAGCGGCAAATGCAATGTAGTGCGAGACCCCATCACCATTACGCATCAAGAGCTGGACGCAACCCCCCTTCCAAGTCCGCAACTTTCCATCAAACGGCAGACCCTAAAGATGTTACCAATTGCGTTAATACAATCAAATTGGATGGGACCTGTATAAGCACTATTATTCGTAAATAAAATGAGGTTTCACGGAAATACCTGCTGCGAGGCCAGCGAGAAATCCAAGTCTAGTCCGAGGCTACCAGTCCTTTACTTCCACCCATCCAAACTTGGAGCTGAAAATAAAACACTGCAGCTTCCTTTCAACATTGTTAAACAAAATCAGTAAACATCAGGACAATTAAGAATTTGGAATACCAGCTCAACTTCATTCACGTCTCCAGCATTATAGTATTCTCTAATTGTTGCCATGGACTTGTTCCGTAGTCTCTTGTACTTGGGCAGGAGGTGATTTCACACTAGGTCGGGCCTAAGTCAGCTGCTTGCGTGATTAAAAGATGGAGTTCCAGTGGTTGCAATGGCAATTTAAATCAATATACTTGTTTTTCTATCCGTTTTGAGACTGATAAAGCAACACCTGACACAAATTCATTCCGACCAATCCTCGGCGCCACCGAAACCTCTTGAAGAAAATGCAACGCAGCTTACCATTCATTCCCTTGAAGTTTCCTAACAACCGAGAGACAAAAGTAAGAGTAACAAACCGAGTAACGATTCGGAATTGAAGTTGTGAAATCATCTTCGTCAAGCATTGACGAGACTCGATATTGGTGGATTGGTATTTCAAGTCGTAACAGGGAAACGGGGAATAAGCTTTGTACCTCTGAGAGATGCTACTGGTTCTGAAATTCACAGACAGGAGGGGGAAACTACATCTCCTAAATCAGATGAACCGCAACCATACCGGCTACAAGCATAACCTTCGCTCCTCATCAATAAACTCAGTAATGACACCACAACAGCCTCAACTCTTGAACAACCTGCATCCATTAACACAATGCCACCATAAATAACAACAACTCAGCCCATATTCATTTCCAGGTAGTAAACTTCGCACAAATCTTACTGGGACCAATTGGTTTGAGAAGTGCTAACTCCCTAGAACAAGAAGCAGCAATATCATTAATCTCCAATTTGATGACTATAATCCCTGGAGATACGCTGCAAATGCGCTGCACACAGAAGAAGGGAATGGAGTCAATTGTCTTTCCATTTTAGAAGTGACGTGTCCGAACATGTTTTAATCTAAAAGGAAATAAATTAAAGCGAGAAATCAACGTATCAGATATGAAAAACGTGACATTTTCAAGGTTGTTTTCTTCCGGCCAAACCAATAAGGAAAGATGATTAAGCACATTCAATTCATATTTTTTTCGAAGTACTATAAGAGGACAGGATTCAGGGGACTTTCAACACACAGAAATTGACAAGAATCCACAATGTTCACAGAGAAATCCTAAATCCAACCAAAAAACCTAAAAAATACGAAAGTTCGTAAAAAGAGAACTTATCTGTGTGTTCGAATCCACCGCTGGAACAGCAACTGTCACGCCGTCCGAACTCAAAACCACCGGCGAAAGCCTACACCTAATCCATCTGCCAGCCATCCGTCCACGTACTACCGCTCCCAAACCACCACCGGAGGAACCATCATCATCGTCATCGCGGGTAATGTTTTCTTCAATTGGTGTTTTCATTTGTGATTGATGTGTGTTTTGTGGGTTTTTGGTTGATAGGAAATGGAGAAGAGAAGAACGAATCATGGAAGGAAGGAGGAGAAGACGGAGAAAGAAAAAACGAGAGAAGAATGGAAGAGGAAACAACAAAGAGAGAAGGAGGAGGTCGAGCGAGAGGGGATTTGGGGGGGTTTCGGTTTGGGGATTAGTTTAATTGTTTTTCTCTGCAATTTGTTGTAATTTGGTTACCTACAAACACACACACCGTAATCACGGTGCACCTCACACAATCTCCAACGGATCTACATCATACGTCTCACACCTGCTCACCCACGGTAAGCCTTCACCTGCGCCCGCATCCAATCGATCTCGCCCCCTTAATCTTTTTAATCTGCCATTAAAGTGAATTAATCACTGGGTTAATATTCATATTAATTAATCATCGTTAAAACCTTTAATTAACATTTTTAATTAATCATTACCTTTAATTAATCATTAACTTTAATTAATTAACCTATTAACTTCTTTTTTAACCAGCTTATTAGAAACAAATTAATAAAACTTTTCTTATTTAAATTATCCATTTAATCATTTTTTTTCTTTCTATTTAGTTAACTTATTAATTTATCATTTATTTCAATAAATTCGACTTATTTTATTTCACCTTATTAATTAGTCTTATTCCACCAAATAACTTATTATTTAATAATAAACAGTTCAATAAAAATCTTTTATATTTGTTTATTAATAACAACAAAACTATTTTTTTTTAAAAGAAATCCTTTTAATCGAATTAACTTTTATAATGAACCATTTCATGTCAACTTCTACTTAATAAGATAAAATATAAAGACCCCTTACTTTGCTTAAGAATCTTTTTTAAATTACTTACTATAACTTAATTAATTTAAAACCCCTTTTACTAAATAAAAAAATCACTCCTTTCAAATCCAATGAACTTGTAACTTAATTTAATTTCATAATTAAAATAAACACACCAATTATTAAAACAATTCCCACTAAAATTAATCAATCCCGCCTAAAATCAACTCCTCGTAACTCGATCAATCGTGTACGCTTCGATTCCACTCACATATGCACATTTCACAGCTCACACTTGCACCTTAGCGCTTTCATACGTATGTATGTTTATTCTACCTGTTTTATTTCTTTCCGCAAATTACATTATTGTATTTACTATCGCATTGCATTCCGTCTAAAGGAAAAACCTACACATGATTCAATACTTGTGTGTAGTGCATCTTATTTCGCATCATACCCCTCACTCGATCCTTGATCCCATTCAAGTCAATCACTTAAGATAGATCCTATCTCATAGGAAGGACCTTTATTTTTACAACTTAGACAAACAAAACAACTCAATACAATTATTTAAACACCTTAGAGAATAAGATGTTAATCATCTTAAGTGGGATAAAAGTCCTACCCCATAACAATTCAATCAATTCATAGGGACTTTGCCTTAGGAGAGATAGAGGCGTACTTGTTGACAATCCAAGTACTTGAGCCCTTCTCTTGAGACGATGCAAAGACTATTTTCCTACAACGTTGTGGCGGTTAAAATCAAGTAATCTCTCTTAAAATGACAACTCATCTTTTCTCCTAAACTCGATCAATCAACTACCCTAAACCCGTAGGAACTTTGAACACAGTCAAAGAACTCCTCAAACCCTTTAGGGGAACTACAGATACTCTGATTCCGCTCCCTTAAGGATATGTAGGCATAAGATGCGATATCTTATCGAGTATACTTAGAAATAAACCCCTAGGTCTTTAACCTTTAAGCAGATAAACACTTAGCAATAAACAAACATAAAACAAAAGGTTCCTGTAGAGTACTACAGAAACTTAGGATGCTAGCACCTTCCCTAAGTTTAACCAACCCCCGAACCTATAACTCTCTAAACCTTGCATTTGCATTGCATTATGGGAATTTCGATCTTTATCCCTTCCTTTGGACAAATCAAAGTTCGGTTGCAAAATGAATTAAAGATTCAAACTAATCAATAGTTTGGTATCCGATTTTCACCGCGACAGATCCTCTCCGAAGGCCTCTGGCTCGGCATCAGCAACCTAACCCTTCGAAGGTGGCACCGGTGCATCAAGATCATCAGCAACCTCACCCACCAGAGGTGGCACCAGATTAACAAGAGGTGGCACAAGTGCATTTCGACGCCTGCGAAAGGATTGAGGAAGTGACGTGTCATCTAGTGCATTGTATCTTCTGCATGAAGAAGAAGAAGAAGAAGAAGAAGGTGGAATGACCTGAGATGTAGATGGGGTATCCTGAGGTGAAGTCTGAGCCCTAGGAGTGAACTGCACCATAGGAGTGGATTGAGCCTTAAGAGTAGACTACGCCCTGCAGTCGACGCCTCTTGTTGACCAGAGGTACCTGCTGCCTTCGCTCCCGCCAAACGGATGCATGATGAGAAACTCATCCAAGTCTCAATCGGTCGGCTCTATCAATTGTTCTATCTGCAAGGTAAAATTAGTCATATAATGAGTTTACGCAAAAGAATAACACGAACAAGAATATTATTAAAAAAAATAGATTGAGGAAATTTTGGAGATATCTCTACGAAAAAATTCCAGAGATGTATCTCCAGAATTTCCAAAAGTACATGAAACATTGATTTTTTTTCGGAGATGTATCTCCAAAACTTTTTGAAACTGAGAGGCCACGACAATGACGACCTCTGCTATTCAGTGAGTGAATAATAAAACTCTGATCGTCCATTTGAGCCAACATACAATACATGCACTTACTTTAAACTATGTTTCATCTGATTTCTAAACATTTCAACACCTAATAATGGATTCTAACTCGTTTACAATAAAACTTGAATATTTACCGAAAACTCGAAAAACTTACCCGAAATATATGATTTGGAAGATGTTGAATGCTGGAATGGATGATGATTAATAACTACTTGAGCCTCTGACAAATGAAGTACAATTTAGTGAAGTTGGAGAAATTTGGGAATGAGAGAGTGGAAGAGTTTAGTGAATGAAAATGAAAAGTGTGAGAGGAGAAGAGCATGTCGCGATAATAACCTTCAAAATGTTCCAGAGATATATTTGTTGAGTTGTAATTCCTTGTGTTGAAGCAATGTAGCTCGACAGAAACAAGGATTAGTTGAATTAGCCTAATATTTATGTCTCGAGTTGTATTAGTATGTCGAAGTGTTGAAGCAGGTTGCTTCACACAGGATTTCGACTTAGGCCTATTTTAGAAATGTTAGCTATTTTGGGCTTTGCCTTGGGGTGCAAGCTAACCTAAATCTATAAATAAGGAGAAACCATTGTTTTGTAAACAACTCATAATTGAGAACTTGTAATCAATTGCATTTGCAATATTAACAAGGTTTCCACTATTTGTTGGCAAAGAGAAACTTTGCAGAAAATACTCATTTTCTTTTCCAACGCTATTTTCTTTCTTTCTTAACCTTTTCTTTTTATTATCATTGCACGAGTGAAATAATCTTGAGATCAAGATTGAGTGAATTTCACCATAGATTGTGGTTGAATTCCAACATCTGGTATCTAAAGCTCCGGTTACGATTCAAGGAAGCAAAATCGTGATGGTGATGAATCGTTCAAATGGGCACTTTCCGGCAAACCTTCTGATTCTCAAGAAAGATAATTATGAGAATTGGTGCAAGCAAATTAAGATGATTTTCTGTTATCAAGATGAATGGATATGGCATTATCGACTTGGCAATCTCAACTTCAAAGACATCATAGATTTGAAGAGATTAAATATGAGTTCAGGATTACCAGAAATCGACGTTCTAAGTGAAGTGTGTAAGTGAAAAATGCACCTAGGAGGGTGAATTAGGTTCTTAAAATTTTCTGGTCTTTTTGTAGGAATCTTGTTTTACTTTTCTAAAGATTTTCTAAGTGAGGAATGCGGTAAATGCGAAAAGTAAAAGAGACACAACGATATATCCTGATTCCCCTTACAGTCCAAGAGTACTCTGATCCCCTTTTAACATGAAAGAGATTTTTCAATATTGTTTGGTCCTAAGACAAGACTTTCTATCTAGTCTTTCTATACATACATAAATCAAGCAAACCACCAAGAACACACTCTCGGATTTTTCAACTAAGTCCAATGAGAACAATCTTCTCAATGTGGACCTCTTGCTTCCAACAATCCTGGACAACATGGTAACAACCTTACAAACTTAATTCCAACAATCCTGGAGCATTAAGTATGTAATCAAAAGAATAAATGAATAACTTTGTTTGAGTAGATTTAAAATTGTCTTCAACAAGTGTTCAAATGAGTAAGAATGAAACTATGATGAATTTTTGTAAATTGAAGTATGCAAGTTTTCCTCTTTTAGAAATTCAGAATTTTGACATTTGTAAAAAAAATGAAAAAAATGAGATGAAAAATATTTGAATTTTTTCTTTTTGCAAGAAGGTGAGATTCAAAATCTGAGTTTAGAAGTATATATATACCTCTTTAACACCTTTTTAGGAGTTCGTTGCGAATAGCTACATTGGGAGTTCAGGGTCGTGACAAATAGATGATGATTTCAAATATGGGTTATATTATTGCTTCTAGATGTTGCATCTCTATCTATGAATGCAAGTAGACATAAATTTATTGCAGTTGATTTTGTTAATAACTGTCATTGAGTTCAAGTGAAGTTCAAACTAGATTGTCCATTCCCATTATTGACCACTTGAAACAGAACTGTAATTTAGGTGTAAGAACATAGAAAACATCATGGGACGTATATACTATCAGAACAGAAAGTAATATACTATTAGTCTCTATCTAAGCTTTTTTTACCCATGACGGTGCATGTAGTGTGAATATATTGCAAGCATACACTTGTTGATGCCAGAAGAAAAACATGGTATCTTCATATATTACATTTATTGGCAGAACAAAGTTGTTATCATTAGTGTCGTCCACAAGGAAAATGACAAATCAAGTATCACGCAATGTGCGGTTGTTGAAAAAGTGAAAATGATGTATGTCTAGTTTTATCAAATGCAAATCATGCCATCAAAGAAAAATTTCAAGGCTAAAACCATGGATATCACATATACATATAATGTAGATAACGGTTCAACTAATTAAAAAATAGTGAATCTTATACTCATAATTATACAAAATGGAAAAAGTGAGTAGGTTGGTTCTATGCCACCACTAAAAAGGAACCATATTCTCTTCCTTTTGCACATAGAAGGAACAAAACAAAAGCAAAAAGAAGAGAAGACTAAAGTGGGGTTTGTTTCTGGATGATTCTTTCTCAAGTGATGATGAAATTACATAAAACACCCATCCATTATGTAATGGCACAAAATCTCACCCACACTGTTGAATCACCCATAACTTTTTGCCTAAAAGGTTTATTATTTTTAGTCCCTTAAAGTTACTAGCCATAAAGTAAAAACAAGGGATAGCAACAAAACGTAACTACATTTTTTTAATTGAACCACTCCATTAGGGTCAGTGAAGCCACTTCCATTACCAGTTGAAGATGTTGGACTCATCCCAAACACATTAGGACCACCTGTGGTTGAGCCAGTTCCGGTGCCTGTGCCTGTACCTGTTCCTGTGCCTGTGCCGGTTGGTGTGCCTGTGCCGGTTGGTGTGCCTGTGCCGGTACCGGTACCTGTTCCTGTTCCTGGTGTTGTACCTGCAGGTGTGGTTGGAGTTATGGTGGAAGGTGGTGCTGTGCCTACAGGTGTATTGGTTCCTGGAGTTGTGCCTGTACCTCCTCCTGCATTGCTGCATTTTGAAGCCAAATAAAATCATCATATAATGATTTCAAATAGACTAATGAACTTCAGGGCCATCTTAAATTTTTTGGACATTCAGGGTAAGTTAGTTACAGTTTAACCCTTACAAAACAAATCAAAATCTTTTTAGTCACGGTTTACCAAACCATGAGAAATTTTGAGCCATGTACAGTATGGTAGTCCGCCCACCTACCTGGCAATCTTAGATTTTTGGAGACTCAGGGCAATTTAGTCACGGTTCAACCGTGACATTACAAATAAGAGCCTTTTCAGTCGGGGTTTAACCATGACAAATTTTGAGTCTTGTGCAATAGTCTGTCCACCTGGCCATCGTAAGTTGTTGGAGACTTGGTGCAAGTTAGTCACGATTCAACCGTGACAAAACAAATCAAAAACTTTTCGGCCCATTCAACCGTGACAAAACAAATCAAAACCTTTTCGGCCCAGTTTCGGTAGCTCGCCCACCTTAGACGCTCTTAAATATAAACTATATAACATTAAAAATGGTACAATGGCCAAACTTGCATCCAAACACATGCAAAAAGATATTCTATATTTTTTTAGATTTTTTTTTCAGTTACAAATTTAGATTACTTTATTATATAAGATCACAGATCTAGGAATAATAAGCATTTGAGGGTGAAGAGTACAAAAATAATTAATAGTGAAACATCCTATTCATGACAGCTAATGTTCAACAGAAAAAACACAATCATATCATGGCTTGAATGTAAATTCTTGTCTAGAAACAGTGGATACAGCATCAGCCAACCCCTCAGAAAATGGCTTTTTGCCTAATCTAAACCTCAAAAGTATTACCAAAAAGTAACATAAAAACACATTAAAAATATAAATTCATGTTCATCAGTGCTAATGAAACCTAGAGCTACTTCATCAAATGCTAACTTCTAAGTTAAATCTTAACTAAATGCAGAAAAGCAAACCAATTTGGTTTTCATGAAAAGATGGTTTCTAAATGAGCCTAATAGTAATATATTGCGAAAAACAAACTCAACAACTTATCATTAGAATTTCAGAGATGTAATATTAAGGCCAAATCACTAGATAGATAACAAGAAAACAGCAAGATCCATGGAGTATAATTAAGGAACATACCCACTTGAAGGAAAAACACAGGTAGTTGTTGAAGCTGTAGATCAGAAAGAAATGAACAAAATTAGTACATAAAAAAGTGATTTTGAAGGATGGTAGAAAATAGAGGATACTTACTAGTAGGTGGAGTTGGACTGGTCATAGCACTACCAGAAAAATCACAGCTACCTTGAACTTGACCCTTTTTCTGGAAATAGCTATTAACAGCATAACTGCAGTGATCTTTCACAGTATTGGGTTGAAAACATGATCCAGATTGTAGAATAGGTGAACAATCAGCTCCAGCACCACAAGCATAATCTATAGCCCTTTGAAGATTTTGATCTCCAACACCATCTTTACACACACAATACATAGCACCACCTAATAAACAAAAAAAAAATTTAAAAACATAAACAAAATTAGTGATTAAACAATATAAAAATCCTATCTTTTCTCCTAAAGAATAAAAGGGGTTAAATGAAATTGACACAAAAATTAACTAAAATCATTAGAAAAGGGGAAAAAAGGGAACTTTTTGAAGAAAAAATGGATTTTGCTATATAAAGAGATGTGTGACATAATCAAAAGAAAAGCAAGAAATGAAAAAAGTGATGAGATGGATTGTTATAGTTAAAAAGTTTGTTTAACTACTTGAATGAAATAAGCAGAACCAAAATTTAGTTGCTTACTTGAATATCCAGTTAGAGAAAGGAAAAGCACAAAACATGCCAGAAGAACCATGATTAAATAAGACTATGTTGTTGTTGGAGAAATCTATTTGATGAAAATTGGATCAAGTTCAGAAGGGTACTCCAGTATGAGAGAGAGAGAGAGAGAGAGAGAGAGAGAGAGAGAGAGAGAGAGAGAGAGAGGAATGAAATTTCTGGACAAGAGATATGTGTGTTGTACAGTTTTCTAGGACTGTTGTGTGTAATAACGTTATTGTTTGTACTATGTATTATATATTTTAATTAATAAAATACATAAAGAGTAACTTGATGTATGCATAACAGGGAAGAGTATACTTGGGAATTGTATTAAAGTTGAAGCTTATGCAATACTATACTATATAATATTGTACACGTATGAGACTAGTTTGTATATATTATATCAAACGGTTCTAAACTCATGTTGGTAACTCAAGTTACTTTAAAATGGTTTTGTGTGAAAAGGAAATGGACCACTCCCTCATGGGTCTTGTTGCATTGTGTGTGGCTGTTTTTGTTGATCTTTTCTTCTAGAGGAGTGAGTTGGCTTAAGAAATGTCTAATACCTAATAGTCTCACTAGTGATCCTAACCATGTATTATGTAACACACCAAACAGACATTAATAGTCTCTATAGTGATTCTAACCATGTATTATGTAACACACCAAAGATATATTAATGTGTTATTTTTGGATCTTGTATACAATCACTAAAATTCATCATGTTTGTGTTTATTGAACAATTTGGTAGTGAAAGATAAACAAATTAAAAAGGTGTTTGAGGGAGAAAATGAGACGGATTAAGATTTACGAAGGTATGTATGTTTGAGCGTTGAATGTTATAATGGTGTAGTTGTTAAGTTATAATATAAGAGATTTGGGTGAAAAATTCATCTGGTTCGAGAGTCAGTTTTGATATCAAGTGGATTCAGTTTTATCATGATCGTAGTTGTGAGGATTGAAACGTGTCTTTCGTACTAAGTTCAGCGTCAACTTCTACTTAACCAACTAACGATTGGTAGGAAGTCTAATTTTTTATTAAAGAAAATAAGTCAATTTTTTTGTATATTCTAAGAAACAAAATTGATTAGGTATTTTATGGCAAATTAAATGTTGTGTGGATGTCAGGTTTTTCATTTTGAGTGTCCTTTAATGTTTCTAAAGGAACTCTTACTATGTGGGAGTGCAATTCAATTGAGGTATTATTTTTTTTCTAACTTTGAAAGTCTTTTAGATAATCAATTTCACTTACAAATGTTTATGCATCATGTGATAATATAAGTAAACAATTTTTGTGGGACGATTTATGTGATGTTGTGAGGGGACAAAATAATTCATTGTGGCGTATTTGTGGAGACTTTATTACTATTAGAAATTCAGTTAAAATAGCTAATAAAAGGAAATTTTATATGTCGGAAGATGTTATCATTTTAATAATTTTATTGATGAATTAGAATTTATTGATTTACCACTTAAGGATGGAAAGTTTACTTTGTCGAGGTTTGATGGATTTTTTATGAGTGAGTTGGATTTGTTTTTATTATCTCAATAGTGAGGTTTGAAATGGCCAAATTGTAGACAATTAGCTCTTAATAGAGTATTGTCTAAACATTGCCCTATAACGTTGTGTATGGATAAAGTTATTTGGGATCCCATACTTTTCCCGCATATGACGACATGCATGTGTAAAAAGGACCAAGTGTTGACTCATAATGAAGAAGACTCAGTTTGATCCTTAATTTTAGGGGCTTTCATATCAAGGTCAAAACACAAAGATAAATGTCCCGAAAAAAGAAAATCATAGGACTTCGAAAACACATGTGATTGTGCTCTAAGAAAATACCTAATCAAAGTGAATGGTTGAAGGAAGACTCTTAAATCAATGAAAAAAATAGTATATTGGCACTTGTCCCATTAGTCAGTTAGTTGAGACAAACTAGTTCTAAATCCATAAAAACCTTAGAATTAGATTATAGAATGAAGGCAATCGAGAAAGACAAGGTACCAGAGATGGAGCAAGAAATATTTAATAGTGGGGGCATTATAATTCAATTTTAAAAATATTAGTATACATTACAATTATTTTATAAAAAAAATTATATTTGAAAATAATAATACTTTTTTATTTATTTTAATATGAATAAAATTATTAATTTACATAAATAATTAAACAATCATTAGAAATTTAGAATAAACATATTTAGAATGAGTTTTTTTTTTTTAAATAATTAATTGTTTTAGTATGTAATTATGTGAGATATTGTCACATTAATTCTTTAGTTATATTCAGATTACAGACACACCATTAATATTTCTTTTTATGAATAATTTATGGACTCAAGTAATAACCCAACAATAGATTAGGTGACTAAATAAATCACATAATTATTTATTATTTTGTAAGTGTGGGCTAGTTACTGAATGAATCAATTAAATATTCAAAATACTTATATAATTTTAAAGTACATTTCTCTCATTTTTAAATGCAAGTGGGGGCTCTAACCCACACAAGGATCAAAGTAGCTTCGTCCCTGCAAGGTACACACCTTTTGTAACAAAAAATATTTTGTCTACCTCATGTAGTCATTAACTTGGGCGCCAGAGTATTTATAGATATCACTCTCCCTCTAAGCGCTGGACCCAAGCACCAAAATATTTGCCACAAGCCGGAGCACACCATCAAATCTAGACCAATAAATCTAGCAGTAAACACCTTAGGTCTACACCCAGTCATTGGCGCCATATGTAGAAAACATTTTAGCAATATTTTCCTTTCTTCACCGCACACTAGAATGGTACATTCTAGTGGAAGAAATTCTCGTCAGAGCTTCTTTTTTCTTCTCTTACTTTTTCTTTCCTCTTTGCATTAGCTTTAGTCGTTTCAAGTCTCTCTAATTCATGCATGTGCTCGGTAAGCTTTCCAAACATTGTTGTTATATCAAAAGTGTTCAAATCATGTGACTATTTTATGGTGGTTACTTTTGGTTGTCAATCTATGCACATAAAATTTAGAACTTTGCTAGCACAATCTTTTTTAGATAAAATATTAGCTAGATTCTCTAATCTATTGATTAAATGAATAAAGTGCATCTACATGGATTCCACAATTTCACTAGGTTCCATACATAATATCTCATATTCTTCTTTCAAAATGTTAATCTTAGATTATTTCACATCCTCAATACCCTTATAGAGTATCAGAAGTGCATTCCACATTGATTAAGCAGTTTTATGAGACAAAATAAAGTGTAATTGCTTACAAATCATAAGAAGCTTTCTTAGTTTCTTATCATTCCAAAATTTAGGGGCTTTATAGTTTCAACACCTTAAACAGTTATTTTTGGGAGAAAAAAATCATCTTTGATGAAAACATAAAGCATTTTATCGACTAATATTAAGTGAACATACACGTTATCCTTCCGCTACACAGTTTTTGCCCTTGAATATAAGAGCTCTATTATACGCACCCTTCAGATTCTCCTTTTCCATATTCTCAAATTTTGAAGTTGCGAGACGTGATCAAAATAACAGTTTTGATACCAATTGTTAGGGGAGAAATGGGGTGAGAAAGGTCTAGAAGGAGGGTTGAATAGACCTTACCTTTAAATTTTGTTTCAAAAACCATAGTTTTACCAAATTTGGTAGCAGAAAAATTATTGTGTATACGTTGGATTGATATCACAAGTTAATAGATGTTTAGATAATATAATAAAATATAGAATCATGAACAATCTATCCCATCACTTAATTAATCAATTTTAAGAATTTCATTGATTAATTGAATTAATCTAACATTACATATACAAACAAATGTAATCGATGTAAGGATAATTTGAATGACTTAATCACTATCAGACCTAAACTTTACACAATAAATTAATATGACCAAATTAAACCTAGCAACATGAGAGTTTTTAAGAAAGCGGAAAAATCTTAAAACATGAAACTATATAGAAAATTTAAAGGAGATAAAAAATGTGAAGAGGATATCTCTGTTTCAGGGACAGTGCCTTGATGCTCAACTTTAAAAGAAAATAGTTGCATTGCGGAACCTTGTTAGTTAATCTGTCATGACACTAAATAAAATAAAGAGGATAAATGCATATTTAAACCGGCAACTAAAGTATACTTATGCGATTATGCCCAACTTCAAAATTTCTAAAACTTTTTAACCGAGCTAATCTTTCTGTCATAGATTTAATTTTTAATTTTTTTTAGTTTATGAAAGGATAATGAAAATTGCCTCTTAGTTTACACCATTTCAATATTGTTTTTGCATCATAGAGCAACATAGCCAACGACACAGGGGCAAAGTAGCGTTTTTGCAACTCTAATTAATTGATTCATGAATTTGAAATTTTAATTAAAACTCAAGAAAATTTTATAAAAAGTTTATCACTGAAATTATATGATACACATGGTTCAACTTGACAAATTAAGTGGTAAAATCAGCCCAAATAGGGGTTAATAACATTTATACGTAGCAAATAATGTTTGTCATGTATTTTGAGAAGAAATCCAAATGGAATAGTTCCAAATTCAGTTTATGAATGAATGATAGGATAATGGTATCACTTGTCATACAAATCAGGGTGTTCAATTGTTTAAAACTTTTAGTAGCTAAATATTGTGAATCTTGTTGTGAATTACGACAATATTCAATATCAATTTGTGAGGCAAAGAACAATAACAACCAAAATAAATAGTTTTCAGCAATAATAATTCGTACACAGATAATATAACATAATAAGGCAAGAAAAGACCGAATGTTTTATTACCAGTTTGATTAAACGATCTACTTTGGGGGAGAGAGCAGCTTTCCATTCACTATACTCAGAAAGTTGTTACAAAAGATTACAGATGAGTTACAAGAAAATGGCTTTCGCCTTCAGGTTCCCTAGAACAACCCTGAAGGCGCCCAAGAACAATCTTATTTTCTACCTAAGTGTTTCCCTACCTCTCCAATTCTCGATATATGAATCACTCAAACCTAAGGTGTAATCAAAGGTTTTCTTTGTGCATAACTGAAACCCTATGTTATACCTTTAAACCTTTGGTATTCCTTGTTGATAAAAACTCTAAGATTGTCACACACCAAGCATATAAGAGATACATATTTATAATATCGAATACCCAACAAACAAAGTGCAAAATCACATGGATCCATGGAACGAATCGAAAAAGCCCGAAAACTCAAAAAGATTATTCACCGTATGGACGTTACTATTCATCAGTACGAATATCACCATTCACTGTACGAACGACACTACTCACCGACTAATTTTTTTTCCTTTTCTCGACTTTTTGTTTGACTTTCTAAAACTTTCGATTTTTGCAATAAATGCAATCTCCAAAATATATTTTCTTTCTCTTCATCAACAAAGGTTTTAAGGAACATTTACAACAATATCCATTTTGACTTTAAACCGTGTTGATACCAATTTAACAATCAACAACATTGTTGCTCTCTACCAAGTTGAAACTTTAATCAATAACTTTGATCAAATTCAAGCAACCCTTGAATCTTGATCTTGCAACTTGCATCCACTTGTTCCCAATTACTCTTTTCTGCCTAGGTAATTTAACAAACCTACAAGTATGATTTTTCAATCACCCTTGACTCCACCTGTTTTCAAATGACTCCCTGAAGGTTTTTCTTCTTTTATTTTGCAGTCCTTCAGCCATATTAAAAACATAATATCCAAGACAGGCATAATCGTTCCTTTGAGATGCTACAATAACCCTCTTTACCTTGTCATGAGGCAAATGATAATCAGAGATCTCTGTAACTGTTCCCTCACTACTGCTAGCATCCATAGTAGGAAACTCCACCTAAAACTGAGTTTTCTCTGTTATAGTTTCTCCCTTGGTTTTCACTATTCTTCTTCTGAAGAAATTCTCTACCAACCAAGTAAGATGTTTTAACCTCAGTTATTCCCCAAAAACTCAATAACAACTCAGCGGTAACATGCATTTTTATCCCTCGATTTCTGCAAAATTCATTGTACTCCTCTGAAACTTTCTCAAGGCATTCATAACGCCTTAAACTCAAATCCCATAACTCTTCCTTGTCATGAAAGCCTCCACTAGTTAACGATGAATGAATAATAACATTTGAACCTTCTAAAATATATAGACCACATATTTTAGACCCTTTAGAAATAATAAATTCATCACTCGAAATCTTCAGCACTCCACGTTCAACTCTAGTACAATAGCCTAGATCATCAAACATACTTATAGATAACAAACTTCGTTTGAGTTTTGGAACATTCCTCACATTGTAAATAAGAAGTTCATGATCATTAAACATTTTAAATTTGACCGTACCAATACCATGAAACTTCCATGCCTTATTATTACCAAGGCGAACTACTCCACCTTACACCATCTTCAAAGTTTCAAATAATTATATTCTTGGACACATGTGATAAGAGCAACCTGAGGCAATGACCCAACTATCTTCAGTTTCCAAACTCGATACTACTAGTACTTCGACATCCTCATAACTTTCCTCATCTAATGCAACTACAACTTGAATAGAATTTTCATTGACCTTTCTTTCAGGACAATCCCTTTTAAAGTGACCAATTTTCTAACAATTAAAACATTTTACCTTTGACTTGTCAGACCTCTTTGATTTGGACATCCCTTTATGCTCACCTCCTCCTCTTGACACATTTAAGCCTTCACCACTATCTTGAATCTTCAAATCTTTCGACTTTGAAAATTCTTTGGATTTCACCACCATCTGGACTTCATCCAAAATAATAATACCTTTCTTACCACAAAGAAGAGCATCCTTCAAATGCTCAAAGGATCTAGGTAATGAACTCAACAGGAGCAAAACCTTGTCTTCATCATCAATCTTCACTTCAATATTCTCAAGATCATCGATAATCTTATGAAATTCTATGAGCTGCTCAACTATGGATTTGTTCTCCATCATTCAGAATGAATAGAGCTGTTATTTCATATACAACCTGTGAGTCAAAGACTTTGTCATATACAATAATTCAAGTTTTGTCCACATAGCAACCGCAGTTTTCTCCCTGAAGACTTCTCTTAGAACTTTATCCCTAAGGCACAAGATAATGACACTCCTTGCCTTATCCATCATCTCGATCTTCTGTACCTGTGTAAGCCCTGCAGGCATCAATGTTCCACTCTTCAAATCATCAATACACTTCTCTTGAATTAAAATTGTTTGCATCTTAATTTTCCATAATCCGAAGTCGTTGTTACCGAAATATTTCTCGATCAGCCATCTACTAACCATGGTGCTCACTTGTCAACAATATCTTTTTGCTCCACGCTCACCGCACCACTTGTTGTGAATCTTGTTGTGAATTACGATAAGATTTAATATCAATTTGTGAGGCAAATAACAATATCAACCAAAATAAATGGTCTTCAGCAATAATAATCCGTACACAAATAATATAACAGAATAAGACAAGAAAAGACTGAAGGTTTGTTTACCTAGTTCGATCAAACGATCTACTCTGAGGGAGAGAGCAACTCTCCAATTCACTATACTCAGAAAGTTGTTAGAAGAGATTACAGATGAGTTACAAGAAAATAACCTTCGCCTTCAGGTTCCCAAGAACAACCCTGAAGGTGCCCAAAAACAACCATATTTTCTACCCAAGTGTTTCCATACCTCTCCAAATCTCAATATATGAATCACTTAAACCCAAGGTGTAATCCAATGTTTTCTTTGTGCATAATTGAAACCCTATGTTATACCTCTAAAATCTTGGTATCCCTTGTTGGTGAAAGCTCTAAGACTGTCACACACCAAACATATAAGAGATACATATTTATAATAGCAAATACCCAACAAATAAAGTCCAAAATCACATGGATCCATGGACCGAATAAAAAAAGCTCGAAAACTCGAAAACACTATTCACTGTACGGATGTTACTATTCATCCATACGAATCACTATTCACCGTACGGACGATACTACTCACCAACCGTTTTTTTCCTTTCTTTTCTCGACTTTCTAAAACTTCTGATTTTCGTGGTATATGCAATCTCCAAAATATATTTTCTTTCTCTTCATCAACAAAGGTTTTAAGGCACATTTACAACACTAGTAATGTTTGACGTGAGTTTTGAGAAGAAATCTAATAAAAAAACACCCCATATGAAAAATAAGAATGTGTATACTCATTCAGTTTTGTTCACACAATTTATGTTAACATGACTTTTCATGGAATAAAAGAGTTTTAGTCATCAATATGAGGATGAAAACTAGGCAACGAAACAATACTTCGTGATCTAGTTCAGCCAGACAAATAAGAACCCAAAAATAAAATAAATCGCAATAAACCTATAATAAATGTTATGGTAAGGAATTCACCAGACCTTCTACAACAATTTTGATTGTCAACAAAAAGTGCATGTGATAGATGTAGTGAATACATATCTTCTATTTGATAGGTACATATGGATTTGTAGTTAGCCTAAAAAATGATTCCAATATGACAAGAAAAGAACCAAAAAGCTAGGTATGACAAGAAAAGAAGAAAAAAATGCCCAACACTAATGTCTAATGATTTGATCACTTATCGACCTTATGATGACTTCTTCTTTGCCGCTTTAATCTTTTCTATTGCCTACCATTGAAAAATAAATCACAATAAAATGTTTTCTGAAAAAACAACAAAAATCCATTGAAACTCAACTTAGAAAACATATTTAACTACATATCATTGTCACTCTGTCATTGCTAAACCCATTCTCATTCACTATAAATATTATTAACCCCTATAATAAAGGCAACATGGAACTTCGTTATTTTACCAAAGAAATTATGTGCAGATAAAATAAATATATGTATTTGAAACCATCAAACAGGAAAAATGGTAAAACATGTAAACTAGCTTAAAAGAGCAAAATGGAAAAAGAGAATAATCAAATGAATGGAAACATGATTTTTCACACAATGCTTATAAATTCAATATTAAGAGGAATCAAAGGCTTCAAATGAAACTAAAAACAAGAATTGAAGAAGATTCAATGGAATGAAGACATTCAGCAGTACCTGATATTGTAAAAGATGAAGGTAGTGATGGAGAAAACGTGTTCGGTTAGAGTTTATGTTGCAATTGATTGTACAAAATTAAAAGAGAAAACATATTTGGTTCAGGGATTCATGGTTTGCGTTTGTGTTTGCATTCGGTTGAGGTTTGTGAACGAGGGAAACCGAAAGTGAAAATGAAGAGGGAACGAGCTATTAGAATATTAATAGTAATTCATATTTAGTTGTACTATTTTCCTTAGCCCCTAAGTTTGTTAGAGGGTATTTTAGTATTTTATCTTATTCTAGTAACCCTAGTTTTAGCTTATAAATAGGGTGACAATCATTGTAACTTTTATCATGTTTTGTAGCCGTCATTCTTAATAGAATATTTCTCCTTTTCATCATTTATTCTACCTTTGCACCAACAATTGGTATCAGAGCTCCGGTTCAGATTCATTGGGAAACACGGGAAACACGAGTGAACGTGAGGTCTTGTGTGTTTGATTTTGTTTCTCATATTCTTGTTGAATCTTGAACAAAATCTGATCAGAATTTTTTTTAATTCTGTGGGTTGGGAAACACTGTGTGAGAAAACTCTGAGTGTATTGTGCAAAGTAGAAGATGAACGGAAACGGCAACATGAATACCAAACTTCCAGTATTTGATGGTAAAACTGGAATCGTTGGATGATCCAAATGCGTGTACTATTTGGTGCTCAAGATGTTCTAGATCTTGTCACTGATGGTTATGTTCCGGTAGCAGCAGATGCAACGGATGAACAGAAAAACACGCAGAAGGAAGTAAGGAAGAAGGATCAAAAAGCATTATTCTTTATTCATCAATGTGTTGATGTAAATGTGTTTGAGAAGATTGCAGATTCAACGACAGCAAAGGCTGCATGGGACATACTGGTTAGATGTTATGGTGGTGACGCATCAGTGAAGAAGGTAAAGCTTCAGTCCTTGAGAAAGCAATATGAGAATCTCAACATGAAGAATAATGAGAAAGTTTCTGAATACATCTCCAGAGTGATTCTGATCACTAATGAGATGAAGGCATATGGAGAAACTCTTTCTGAAGAAACAATCATGGAGAAGGTATTGAGATCCCTTACCTCTCAATTTGATTACATTGTGGTAGCAATAGAACATTCCAAAGATCTGAGTACCATGAGAATTGAAGAGCTGCAGAGCAGTTTAGAAGCGCAAGAGTTGCGTTTGACTGAGAGAACTTCTGAAAGGGAAGTAGAGCAGCAGGCTCTGAAAGCAACTTCTGATAGGAGGTATCAGAAGCAGTCAGAAGCCAAGAGAAGATCTGATGGTGGTCAGAAGTCAGAAAGCTCAACCTCTGATAGACAAAAGAATGCTCAGAAGGGAAAAGAGAAGTATGACAAGAAGAAGATCCAATGTTACTGTTGTAAGAAGTTTGGTCACTTTGCTAGAGATTGTTGGTCAAACAAGGAGAAGAAATCAGAAGAAGCAAATATAGCCAGAAGTTCTGATGACGAATCTGTGCTATTGATGGCCTCTGAATCTGATGATCTGACAGACTGGTGGTATATGGACACTGGCTGTTCAAATCATATTACTGGAAACAAGAAATGGCTGGTTGACTTTGACTCTGAAAAGAGGACAAAGATCAGATGTGCTGATGACAAATATCTTAATGCGGAAGGTATGGGAAATGTCAGAGTGACTCTGAACAATGGGAAAACAACATTGATTCAGAACGTGTGGTATGTACCTGGCATCAGAAGCAATCTGATGAGTGTGGGACAATTAATTGAGAAAGGTTTCTCAGTTACCATGAAGGACAATCTTCTGAAGCTGTATGACTGTAATCAGAAATTGATTATGGAGTCAGAACAGGGAAGAAATAGAACATTCAAGGTGAATGTCAGAACTGCAGACTCAGAGTGTCTTAATGCAACAAGTACTGAGAAGGAGAGTGAGCTGTGGCACAGAAGATTTGGTCATTTGAATTTCAGAAGCTTACAACATCTGAATTCAAAGAAATTGGTACATGGAATTCCTGCAATTAAGAAGCCTGAAAAGTCATGCAAAGTTTGCATGGAAGGAAAACAACCAAGATTGCCATTTGCATCAGAAGTTGCTCCAAGAGCAAAACATGCCTTGGGAGTTGTACACTCTGATGTGTGTGGTCCATTTCCAGTAGCATCAATTGGAGGGAATAAATACTTTGTGCTGTTTGTTGATGAATTCACAAGAATGACATGGGTATCCCTTATTAAGTTCAAACACGAGGTGTTTGATGAATTCAAGAAGTTCAGAATGAAGGCTGAGAATCAGAGTGGTCAGAAGTTGAAGATTCTTAGAACTGATGGTGGAGGTGAGTATAACTCCAAAGAGTTCCAGAAGTTCTGTGAGGAGAATGGAATTGAGCATGAGGTTACTGCTCCCTATACCCCTCAATATAATGGTCTTGCTGAAAGAAGAAACCGCACTCTGCTTGATATGGTGAGAAGCATGCTAAAGGAGAAGAAGCTTCCTCAGAAGCTCTGGGGAGAAGCTGTTGCCACTGCAACGTATGTACTCAACAGATGTCCTACGAAGAAGTTGAAGGAAATAGTTCCGATGCAGAAGTGGACTGGAGACAAGCAAAGTGTTAGTCATCTAAAGGTGTTTGGTTCTGTTTGCTATAAACATGTTCCAGAAGCCAGAAGACAGAAGCTGGATGATAGAAGCAAAGTGATGATTCTGATAGGGTACCACAGTACTGGTGCTTACAAGCTCTATTGTCCAGAAACCAATAAAATTGAATTCAGCAGAGATGTGATTGTGAAGGAATCAGAAGTTTGGAATTGGGATAAGTTTCAATCTGATTCTGATGTTAGAACCTCTGAAGAAAGGCCAGAGTTAAGAATTTCTGAAGTTGAAGTAAACCCTGATATTGACTCTGACACTGATTCAAACTCTGAAGAAGACTCAGAAGATGAAGGTGACCCAGATGACCCAGACTCTGATGATTCAGACTCTGATGGCAATCTAGATCTTGGTGGCAATTCAGACTCTGGAAATATGCCAGACTCTGAAGATGGTCAAAGCTCTAGAGGTCAATCATCTGAAGCTAGAAACTCTGAAGCTCAAGACTCTGAACAAGTTCAGAGACCACAAAGAATAAGAAACGTTTCCAGAAGATATGCAGAATTTGACATGCTGCAAGACACTGAAGTAGACTCTGAAGGAGAAATTATTCAGTGTGCCATGATGGTAGATTCTGAACCCATAAGTACAGAAGAGGCTCTTAAGCAGAATCTTTGGATAAAGGCCATGAAAGAAGAACTTGATTCTATAGAGAGAAACAAGACTTGGAAGCTGACAGAACTTCCAAAAGACAAGAAAGCCATCAGCGTCAGATGGGTTTTCAAGCAGAAGTTAAAGCCAGATGGTTCAATTGGCAAACATAAAGCAAGGTTGGTAGCCAGAGGATTTCTACAAAAACCTGGGCTGGATTATTCTGAAGTGTTTGCACCTGTAGCAAGACATGAAACAATCATAATGGTGATTGCAATAGCTGCTAACAAGAATTGGCCTCTGATGCATTTAGATGTAAAATCTGCATTTCTGAACGGTCCATTAGAAGAAGAAGTTTACGTGTCACAACCTCCTGGATTTGTGAAAAAGAATCAGGAAGGGATGGTGTACAGATTATACAAAGCTCTATATGGATTGAAACAAGCGCCCAGAGCTTGGAATCAGAGGATTGATTCATTTTTCAAGAAGCAAGGATTTCAGAAATGTGAGATGGAGTACGGTGTCTATGTTCAGCATACTTCTGAAGGCAATATGACTCTGGTATGTTTATATGTTGATGATATACTATTGACTGGAAGTTCTGAACAGGAGATAGCCAAGTTCAAGAAAGTTCTAATGAATGAATTTGAAATGACTGATCTAGGCAAAATGACATACTTTCTAGGGATGGAGTTCAGATATTCTGAGAAAGGTATCATTTTGCATCAGCTCAAGTATGAATTAGAACTTCTGAAGAGATTTGATCTGAAGAATTGTAAGATGGCTGTCACACCTTCTGATACAAATCAGAAACTAGATTCAGACTCTGAAGGAAAGGATGTGGATGCTACAACCTTCAAACAGTTGGTTGGTTCTCTAAGGTATCTGTGCAATACCAGACCTGATATTTGCTATTCTGTTGGGATGGTTAGTAGGTTCATGAGTAAACCTAAGTAGTCCCATTATCAAGCTGCTGTCAGGATTCTGAGGTATATCAAGGGGACTCTGAAGTATGGAGTGTTATTTCCCTCTGGAAGAAAGGATGAATCAGAACTTCTGAGTTATTCAGACTCTGATTGGTGTGGAGACAGAGTTGACAGAAAAAGTACCTCTGGGTACTTGTTCAAATTTCTGGGAGGTCCTATTTCTTGGTGTTCCAAGAAGCAACCTGTTGTGGCGTTATCAACCTGTGAAGCTGAATACATTGCAGGTGCTGTTACTGCATGCCAAGCTGTGTGGATTCTGAATCTGTTGCAGGATCTGAAGATTAAAGTAAGCAAACCTCTGAAGTTGATGATTGACAACAAGTCTGCAATCAACCTTGCCAGAAACCCAGTGCTGCATGGGAGAAGCAAGCATATTGAGACCAAGTATCATTTTCTGAGACATCAAGTTCAGAGTGGAGTGTTAGAAGTTGTACACTGCAGCACTCAGAAGCAGTTGGCAGATGTTCTGACGAAAGCTATCAAGACTGATCAATTTCTTAGACTAAGAGATGGAATTGGTGTTACAAGTTTTGATGGAATATGAATTAAGGGATGGTATTAGAATATTAATAGTAATTCATATTTAGTTGTACTATTTTCCTTAGCCCCTAAGTTTGTTAGAGGGTATTTTAGTATTTTATCTTATTCTAGTAACCCTAGTTTTAGCTTATAAATAGGGTGACAATCATTGTAACTTTTATCATGTTTTGTAGCCGTCATTCTTAATAGAATATTTCTCCTTTTCATCATTTATTCTACCTTTGCACCAACACGAGCAAGCTAAACACAAGGGAAAACGGGGAAAAAAATGAAAAGAAAGAAAATGAAAATTAAAGAAACTACTTTTGAATATATTAACTTGTTAACAAATAAATTTAAATAAAATTTTTATGGTGTAGTGGTTGGCAAGATTACCCAAAGGTTTAGACTAGATGTGAAGGTCATGAGGTTGATTTTTGCTTAGGCCAAAATGATTTATATTTTATTTTTCATAAAGTATAGTGTCGGTCTAGGTCACAAGGTCGATTCTTGCTTAGGACAAAATATTTAATTTTTTATTTTTCATAGTGTCGTTATAACTGATGCAAACATTAAAATAAATAAATAAATAAAAACAATTGGCGTTAAACTAAAAAAAGAGAGAAATAAAACATTCTTCACGTCAATCAAATTTTGGAATGATAATGTAGCATTGGCCCACAGTCGCCGCTAAAATGTTGATAAATGAATAACTAAATTAATAAATAAATCAATAAATATGTAGCGTTGAATTAATCGTGACTATATAGTTAAATTAAAATAAATGTATAAATGCGAAAATAATTAGCCTCGGTCCAGGCGTGTCTAATTAATCAATAAAATGAATAGAAAAATGAAAGGAAAAAAATTGTAGCGTGGCAGTAGCATGACTTAAGCCAACACTATATTTGTTACGTAGCGTCGGTTTCGGTGGCCGACTCTAAGTTTGGGCAGCTAAAATTAAATTTTCCAGTAGTGTTACTCGATCCTACTGATACCTTTTCTAAGCTTTTCGCTTATCTGAAGGAATAGAAACTCCTAACATTGTGCCACATCAAACTTTACTTAGTTCTACATAAGTTTTCAATGGAGAAGAGATCATTTTTTCTCATATTGGATTTTCAATTCCCAGCAACACCACACAATACTATTTTTGACCTAGAACTCAAGAATTTCACAAACATTAACAATAAATGACCTTTCTATATGATAAATCCAAGTCTCTCTAAGAAATAAGAAACAACTAACTCATGTTAATCTTGTCAAAGGTTGAAGATGAATTCAAATGCAATCGAAAATTGTGAATTGGTTTACATTGAAAGATAAAAAAAACTACTTTGAAAAACTCTCAAAACTATGATGTTATAATCATATCATCGTTGAAAAAAATGACATAAAATTATATATATATATATATATATATATATATATATATATATATATATATATATATATATATATATATATATATATATATATATATATATATATATATATATATATATATATATATATATATATATATATATATATATATATATATATATATATATATATATATATATATATATATATATATATAATCATATCATCGTTGAAAAAAATGACATAAAATTATATATATATATATATATATATATATATATATATATATATATATATATATATATATATATATATATATATATATATATATATATATATATATATATATATTCTCCAATTGGGTTTTTAATTTCCAATAACACCACATAAAATTATAATTCAAGTCGAAGAAAAAAATAATTTGAATCTAGAACTTAAAACACATAATTTTCCCTTTATGATTCAAATTTGTGATATAATTCGAAGAATCATGTGATCAGAATCACACAGAAAGAACCAAAATTCAGGATTTGAAATAAGTTTTTGATTTAGATCAACTTGTAGCTAATTCAAATCAAGCTTGCTTCTGATTCAAATCATATAAGATTATGATTCAAATCATACAAGAAATGGAAAAATTAAATTTCAGAATCATTTATTGATTTGAAACATGCATATTCTATATTCGAGTCACGCTTAAAAAGTAACTATTTTAAGTAAAAATGAAGTGTTTGATTGAATTTAAGGTTACTATGATAGGAATGAAGAATTCATGAGTTTATTGACTTAAATAATCGATTAATTTAAGTTGAACCACTTTGTAAAAAAATTATCTCAATGTTCAATTTAATGCAGTCAAATACGATTTGATGCAAGACATGATTTGAATGTGTTGCACTCAGTTCAAAGATACGCGCAAAACCTAACTTAGGGAAACTCAATAACCAAAAACGATAAATTATAAGATAGAAAATGAGACAATCAACAAAATTTAAACCTTAGAGGGGCAAATAAACTTGAAAAGTAACACAAGAAACTAGTGATTTATGCTAAAGTGAGATTTGTCGTGATAATCACATATTAATCCTATTTTATATCTTTGGGATCAATTTAGATTGAAAGTTGAAAAGAAAAAAAAAAGGATCAACTACCAAGCCAGACAAGATTATTTGACCTAGACTTAGAACCCAAAATTTGGCCAAATTTACTGGACAAATTTTAACTCGATTAGTGAATGGGAAACATAAGGCATGTCTCAAAGACAAAGACAATTCACTTTGCGAATTTTAGCTCGACCATTGAATCTGTGACAGAACAAAAAGAGTCAAGAATATGGGAAATTTATTGGAAGAAATTATCGCTCACCCAACAAATAAAAAACAACAAAACAAAGATAGTTAAGAAGACATCATAGCTAAGTTAGCTAAAAGTAAAATTCATTGGGTGAATTTATTGATTGCCCATTAAATAAGACCATATCCAAAAAAAATCTATGAATATGGGAGCTTGAAAATTCACTAGAGATATTCATTTTCAATAATAATTAGTTAATAGTTTAGTAAAAATTTTAGTGAGAGAAAACTGGAGCTGTTGTAATACCAAAGTTTTATCGAAGCGACGAAACCTAAAAATATCAAGTCAATCAAAAAGGAATGTTCTATTTTACACCCTTTATCTAAAGATCGTTGTCATGTGTAGTTGAGTGATTTTTTTGTTGAATTTAAATTTGTACATTATTATGTATTTGATGTGATTGTGACGTTATGCTCTGATTAATATTTAACATCTGTTATATTTTTATTATGTTTGTAAACTTATAAGATGCTGAAAGAGTTTCATATATCTCAACCACCAAGTTTTTTATAAAAAAAAATTAAGTAAAATAGACAAACTTGAATTTTAGATTAAAAAACTTCAATTCACCTCACCTAATAAAATATATTAAAAATATTGACTCATCCTACTCAACCAATTTTGTCACTCTTATTTAAAAGTTATTATCTCAAAAAAATGTTTTTATAAATTTTGGAACTTCTGATAACTATAAAGTTTGAAAATTAACTTCCAAAAACTAACAAGACATAGTTTATAAAACTCATATTTCAAATATAATCAATTCAAAAATGTAAATATTAACTCATGAGAAAATATAAAACGTGGGTGTTAATAGCAACCTTCAGTTAGAAATCATATAATTCTATCCCACATTAGGCCCAAAACCAAATTCGAATCAACCATTTTACTTTCATCATCCACTGTCACTCCCTTTCGCGTTCGGAACCATACCAGAAAACCGGACCTAACTCCGAACCAAAAACAAACCCTAAACACGTTAAACCCCAAAGCAACAAAACAAAATTCACAGTCACGTTCTTCACTCTCTCGAGTTCATCAATGGCGTCACAAATGGCGATCCTATATCGAACTCGTTCTCTTCTCACAAAATCCAAATCAACCAATATCACAATCAAAGCCATTTCAACGTTCCCATTTCTCAATCAAGAACCCGAACTCGTAGAACCAACACCCACACCAGCACCTTCATCTCTTCCTCCAAATCCAGCTTCCGGAAGTCCACTCTACAACGAGAATTGGCGAAACCCTATCCCAAAATCCCCATCCTCAAACGCAGTAGCCCCTTTTGGGCTCGTCACGCGCGCTTCACTCTCTGAGACCTACGATTCCCACGCGCTTCTCAACATTTTCGGTGATTGGATTGCTTCGCAACAGTGGCACGATGTGAAGGATTTGTTTGAGGCTTGGGTTAGGTCATTGGATAAAAATGGGAAACCTAATAAGCCTGATGTTAATCTGTTTAATCATTATCTTAGGGCGAATCTTATGATGGGAGCTTCTGCTGCTGATTTGCTTGATTTGTTAGCTCAGATGGAGCATTTTAATATTTCCCCGAATACAGCATCGTTTAATTTGGTTCTTAAGGCTATGCATCAGGCTGGTGAAACGCTTGCTGCTGAAAAACTTCTTGAACGGTTAGATCATGTCATTGTTTAAATTTGATGTTTATGTCGTGGATTGAATAAGGAATCTGTTTGTGAAATTTTTTAGACGTGAGATCATTTCATTTAGGATTACAAATTATGAAAAGTTCTGGGTTTATTGATTAAGGAGTGTTCAGATTTTCTTAGTAGATTTTGTTTATATATTGTGAGGTAGTTTGGAAGAGCATTTGGAAACAAATAATGATACGATTATAATCTGAAACAGTTTATAGCTTATATTAAATTAATTTAGCTTTATGCTATGCTGTGTTGTCAATAGCCTGTTATAGCGGAATAGCCCAGAGGTGGTAGAGTTTGGCGCTACTCTTTTGGCCTGGATGCTACTGTCGTCAATAGCGGTTGTTAATTGCAGCCCCAAACCACTAGCGTGTTAGCTATTAGGGTTTTGTGATTTCTTCAAAATCTATTTTTAAACTGTTTGAACCATTTCAAGAGTAATGTTCTATTCTTCATTCTATTATGTTCTTGTAACACAGCATACATTAGGAAGTAGGAAGAAGAACATTAACTTATATAACACATCATAAATTATGTTATGTTCTTCTCTGCCTAAGTTTTATTGCTCTTAGGTTATTTAACTGATAAGTATGCTAGCCTCTTTACTTTTGTGTGTGTATTTTTTAATTTTGAGTGTTTATGTTTACTTTGTAGACTGATTAATCTTTGTGTAATGCTATCAGAGATTAACAACATAGATTTATTTATTGATAAGCATCTATATGACAAACACTTATGCTATATTATATATGTCTAATGACATATAAACAATTTATGATGTCTTATTAGATATTTCTATGTGTATATGTAAAGGTTAATATGAGTGTTTATATTGTTTAATGTAAGGTCCAGATTATTTATAAACAAGTTCTTCTATCTGTCCTCTATCCTCGTAGTGTAATTTATGTTATTTTTACCCTAGTTGATTAGTTTTTTGCAAGGTAGTCAAGATCGAGTGCTGGATTGTAAGATCGTAAAATCTTACGTGCTAAATTTACCTTTTAGTGCTACGATCTTGAAAAAAACTTTTTTGTGTATCTTTGTAGTCAAGATCGAGTTTTCCATAGTAAGATCGTAAAAAATATAGTGCTGGGCGCCTGGGCCTGTTTTGTTGGGCTTTTTTACCAGGTCGTTTTTTTTTAAGTGAACCCAGCTTTTTAAATAAGTTCTCAGACCTAACCCTAAAACACCAAAAGACAAAACGGCTGCATCTTTACTCCTTACTCGATATTATTCCTTCTCCTTTAACGATTCTTCTCTCTGCAACTTTCCACCATCATCATAACCATTCTTCTCCCCCATCATCTTCATTCTTCTCCCTCTGTGTCCACCTTCTTCCTACTACCGTTCTTTTCCTATTAATTAAATTGGTTGAGTGTTGTGATTTATAGGTTATTTTGTTCATTTATTATAGTTTTTCATGTTTTTGTCCATGTGAAATTACCATTTTACCCTTTGGTAAGATCTTAAGTGTTGTGCTACGATCCTAGTTTTACGATCTTTTGTAGGCCGTCCGATCCTACTTAAGATCCCGTGCTTGACTACCTTGGTTTTTTGGACTGTAATTGGCAGAAGTTCAAGCTAACTGATTTCCATTTGATAAGCTTAGCTCTTAGTTTTGTTTTGTTTTCCTTGTAGCTAGTTGTAAGTTATGAAATGAGTATATGAATATGATTTACACTCTCCAGTTTCTATGCAATTGTTGATTTGATTAATATAGAAAAATTTCTCTCCTAGTAGGAAAGAATTTTCAGTTTTATAGGGCAAATGGTAGTAGCAAATAACAATGCTAAAAGATAGTCAATGTGTTTAGCATAACACTAACTAAACTAACTATTTGTTTCGTCATTTGTTGTTAAAATGAAAATTCTTTATCAGGATTCGGTTAATCTTATGGCTCCTTTGAATATTTTCTGTATCTTGCCTTTTTCTAGAGGCTGGTATAGAGAAAAGCCCACTTGTAGAAGTCAGGCTGTTAAGAGTTGAGAGCGATACCTTTAAAATGAGAATTTCATGTCTAATTCCCAGCTGATATTGAACTTTGGTTTCTGTGCCCGTCTCACTGGGTTTGGAAGAACAATACATACAATGGTTGGTGAACAAGAGTGGTTCTTTGTCATTTGTTTTGAGGTGAGCCAATTCCTAGAAGCTTGGTTTTTACGCAGGGATATCCTCCACTTAAATGGAGTTTTGCTTCCTAAACCTAGTTGAATGGGAATATGAGAGGTGCTCTTGCATTATATCCCATATTTCCATCCTTTATTATTATTTAACAAATTTGAAATACCAAGAAGCATAATTGCTGATTAATGTACCTGCCAAACCAATGGTACTTAAATAGTAAGACACAAATTGTTTGTTTGTTTGTAGAATTTGTATGTGTGTAAATTGAAAGTTTTCTTCATTCTGTATTGACCCGTGCTTTGTTATCAGGATGCTGCAATCAGGAAATGAAGCTCTCCCTGATGATGAATCATATGACTTGGTCATCGGAATGCTCTTTTCAACAGATCAGATTGATGCTGCGTTCAAATATATAGATTTAACTCTGAAACATGGTAACGTGTTGTCAATGAATTTATTTATGAACTGTGTGAGGAGTTGTGTCAAACAGGGAAGGCTTGATACATTGGTGGCAATAATTGAAAAGTGCAGGGTGAGTAGTTAATTTTCTTGACGCTTAATGTATTTTTCCGTAACTGATTCATTATCAACTTGTCATTGTTTCTATATGATTTCTCATTGTTGTATGCAGACAACAGATCAAAACAAAGCCCTTTGCCCCTCCTGGAACTTGTGTATTTTTATAGCTGAAGTTGCAATTCGAGAGGATAATAGCAAGTTAGCCTATTATGGCTTGGAGTTTATGGCCCGATGGATTGTTAAGGGTGAAAGTGCAAGACCTCCTGTGTTGCTTTCTGTAGACGAAGGTTTAGTTGTGTCAGCTTTGTTGACTGCAGGTAGAACCTATAATTCTGAGCTGTTAGGAGCGGCATGGGCTGTTTTGGACCGCTCATTGCGTAAAAAGAAGCTGCCAAACCCAGAATCTTATCTTGGAAAGATATATGCCCTTGCATCATTGGGGAATTTACAAAAGGCATTTGGTACACTCCATGAATATGAGTCCGCTTATGGAGATTCCAATCAAGAAGCTGATGACTTGTTCTGCCCATTTACTTCTTTACATCCATTGGTTGTGGCATGCTCCAAGAAGGGTTTTGAGACTTTGGATACTGTATGTCCTCCTTTCTATTTAAGGAAGCTATCACTTTGGCCTAACTGTTAGGATTCATAATTAATCCAATTTGGTTACTTTTATTCGTGGGCATTTTATCATTGACAAGTTTTCTGTTGTAAATAGGTTAACAAATGTTGTTTTATAAATATATGTATTTTAGTGTGTATTTCCTAAATATATATATTTTATCAAAATTCTGGATTACTTTAGCATAAGTAGCATTTATATTTATTATACTACCCTTTTTGCATTTGGTGGCATGATATGTTAAATTGTCACCTTGATATACATCTACATAGCTTGATCTAATCATGTTATGTTTTATTTAGGTTTATTTTCAACTGGAGAATTTAAGCCGTGCTGAGCGTCCTTACAAGTCTGTTGCTGCGCTTAACTGCATCATATTAGGATGTGCCAACATATGGGACCTTGATCGAGCTTACCAAACTTTTGAATCAATTGGATCTGCTTTTGGGCTGACACCTGATATTCATTCGTACAATGGGCTGATGTATGCCTTTGGGAAACTCAAGAAGGTGATGGATCTTGCTTCCTGCACACCTTTTCTTACACAATCTTACTGCCCATTCTCCTTACTACCATTTCCCCTTTATCTAATGTGTCAAACCATTTATAACTTGCTACTTAATTATCTTTTGGCAGACACATGAAGCTTCAAAGGTGTTTGAGCACCTAGTAAGTTTAGGTGTCAAGCCTAATGCAAAGTCGTATACCCTGCTTGTTGATGCTCACCTGATTAACCGGGATGTCAAATCTGCACTAGCTGTGATTGATGATATGGTATCTGCATGGTTCTGTTTTAAAAACTAATGTATTGAGTATATATTTCCCGCAAAGGTTGTTGACATGTCAAATTTATTTGCAGACAGCTGCTGGATTTGAACCTTCAAAAGGAACACTAAAAAAAGTCAGAAGGCGATGCATACGAGAGTCTGACTATGAGAGCGATCAACGAGTGGAGTCACTCGCTCAATCTTTGAATTTCCGACTGGGTTCAGAAGTCCGACGAAACATGCTGTTTAATCTTGATTACAGTATGGATATGGCTTGAGTGGTAAGTTTCAACTACTTTTTGAGTGATATATGGATATACCAAGTCATATTGATATGCAATAGTATTTCTTTTTGGCAGGTTCACCCGCCTATGATGCCAAAATGTATTATTTTATATGCCGATCGGTAATTCTTTTATTGCGTCCATTTCCAAGAGAATCTCTGTATGTATATTTGTGGATGATACTGAGGTTTGCCATGGCCAAATTGAATCAAGGAACTTTCATTTCTGTATTAACGTGTTTATGAAGCTGGAAGGGTGTTGAAGATGGAATTCCCGCAGTGAACATGCTGGTATAAGTTTTATTTTGAAATAATTGTAGGACTGGTCCAAATTCAGTAGGATAGAAGATATTAAGATAGCCATTTTTGTTTCATGGTTCTTACTTATTTTTGGATTTTTGGCATTTCCTACTTTGACAACCCAGTACTTCTAACGAACGACTAGAAGCTGCAAGGATATGGAAACCTTGTAAAGGAATTACATCCTAATTGTATGGACCTGTGGTTGTACTAATTTCTTCTGCAAAATAATGGCAACATTTTTAAATGTCAAAAAATAACTAAGATACAATTAACCTAAAATTAATTCTCTCGTTTTTATTTTTATTTTTAAAGTAAACTTGTAAACTATACGAAATGTCATGATCTTTTTCACTTGATTTTTTTACTAAGATTTCCCATTTTTACCAATTAGTACAGTAATAATAGTACGAAATATCATTAATATTGTTAATGAATTGATGTAGTTAGAGATATTTTATCAAGATGAATTAAGTTACATTAAATTAATTTAAATAAATTTAGCATGATTTTAAAAAATATTTTTTACAGGATAAATAACTAAAATTATTTATTTTATAGAAACTTTGTGAAATTAATTAATTACAATTACAAAATAAATTTTTAAAAGAAGGGATGTTCGAACCCTAGAAATTAAAAAGCATAATGAGAGACCCATCACCTTACCAAATGAGTCCCAACATTTTTTATTATCTTACCACAAATTGTATATTTATCTACACTATTTTGCTATCATTTATTTTTAGTGTCAACTGTTTAATTGTAAAATCCGTAAAAAAAAGAACTGTTTAATTATAAATACGCTGTTGTTTGTCTTAATAATGTCTCTGAGACGTTTTGTGATGAAATGTTTAGATTTTAATTCATTCAAATTAATCACATCGTTTTAAAATATTGATAAATATAAAGTTAAATATTATTAAATATGTTTGAATATTTTTTTTTAACATGTTATTAAATGTGTTTCAATATTATTTAAAATTTAGATGATTAAATGTTTTTTTTTGTCATAGACTCGTAGTAATGAGTTTTGAGACATTTTGAGAAATATTCCATTTAAAACTCATATGTTAAAACTATAAACTACTTTAAATATTGAAAATATAGATTTTTTATGTTGTTTATTTATAAGTACTGAAAATTATAGATTTCTTTACCTTAAGAGAAAGTAGAAATGTACCAAAGATTGAATCCTTGCATCAATTTAATTCGAATAGTAAAATATTAATTGAGCGATCTTATTTACTCCAAAAGAAGTATAAAAAGAAAATGTTATATAAATATTAAACTTTGAATATTATTTTAAATAATTAATATTTAAATGTCTTTGAATATTATTTTAAATATTTAAATATTTAAATATATTTGAATATTATTTTAAATAATTAAATATTTAAATATGTTTGAATATTATTTTAAGTAATTTAATATTTAAATAATTTAATATTTAAATAATTTTTTATTTGAATATCCCTTCTCTTACAGCAGAAATAATAAAATATTTGTAACTAATCAAATGATCTTGAAAAATACTGTATAATATTATCTAAGGTTGATAGGCATTTTCTCCCCTGTTATATGGGCGAACTTTGAAAAATTCTCCGTAAAAAAATCAAGATTTCATCCTTAGAATTTCAAGATTCTTTGAATTCAGACCTTCATTAAACAAGATCAGCAAAAATGATGAAATAAAATGTATATGCTGTATTATTTAACTCTTTCTCATTTAATTTTTTATACAATTGGATTTTACCAAAGGCAAATCACCTAATTAGATTTAGTAACCTTTGAACTTCATTAACCTCAGAAACATAAACTTCATTAATCTTTAAACTTCGCCACATTAGAACATCTGCATCACCATTTGCATCTCTTCACGTTGAACAAAAAAAAACCTAGAACATATGTTACATCTTCATCTACAAACAGGTTCGTCCAAGGTGAAAGGAGGCGATTTCCACATTATCGTACTTTGCATGTGAAGCAAAGTTGTCAGTTGTGTTCGTTCGAAATTGTTAAAGTTGAGAATGTTAGTATTCTATTTTTTTACGTTTCTTTGTAGTGGTCCCATGTGTTGATAGTGGTCCCCTTTCAACTATTTGTAATGGATCATTAAAAATTTTAGGTTTTCACCGCCTGGGTAAATTTATGCAGAAATGGGGCTATTCAATGTCATTTTTCATCTTGGTGGTAGTTTTGTCTACGACACGTTCATGTTTTACAGGGGTTGGAATGAAACAATTTTAAATGCTCAAGATTTTGATAGGTGGAGTTACTTTGAGGCTATTAGTTTAGTTAGGGATTAGGGGTATGATGGGTTCAGACTTTGGAGGAAAACTTCAGGACTTAATGAAGGCTATGTTCACTTCTTCGATGACAAACAAGCTGAAGAGATTCCAACCCATTGCCTTACTAATAATATAGATGGCCAAATTTGGGTTGAACGCCATGTTGAAGACATGGTCAACAAGGTTTCTACACCCAAAGTTTTTGATCTAAGTCAGGGAAGTGATGATAGTAGCGGTGCTGATAGTAATGTGGAGTTTGATGGGCTTAGTTTTGGTGATAGTGAAGTAGAAAGAACAATAGTAAGAGATGAAGGTTTTGAGAAACTGTTGAAAGTTGTTGTGGACAAACCAACACATGGTTTAAGGGTTAAGATAAATGGTAAGTCTCTCAGGTTCAAGTTAAGGGCTAACAAAGACAAGAAGAAGACCAGATCATCCAAAGTCAACTTGTTTGTTCCTGCAAACCTATTAGGTTCAAGTTCAAGGAGGAATCCACCTAATATAGAATGAGGAGGCAGGTGTGGCTTATAGATGCACTAAGTGTGATAAATGTGGTCATAATTCAAGAAAATGTCAAAGCATTGAACAAGACCCAAATGCCTTGAAAAGAAAGGTATCATATTATTACTCACTATGTTGTTTTATTACTAACTATGTTACAAACTGACTGATGTTATGCTTACTTTGATGCAGAGAAAAACACCAAGAAATACCCCCTAAAAGCTACTAATGTTAATCCTGCTAATGTGGAACCTCCTATTGTGGAATCTGTCAATGTGGAACCTCTTCCATTGTGGATTCTGCTAATGTTGTTAATTACTTTGAGGATGACCAAGAAATTGATGCAGCCATTGAAGAGATGTTGACCTCTTTTGATGTTCATAATATGGATGTTTCTAGTCAATCTGGTGCAACTATGGATGCTCCATGTAACACCCATTTTAATTATTTAGTCATTTTTTTATTATTTTAAAAATTATACGTTGGTGTGTCCTTTGGTGGGGGTGTATTTGATGATGTTCGGTGGGTGTCCCTAATGTGGGAGGACTATTGGTGGTATTTTGGTGTGAAATATAATAATATAAAAATAATAGTAACATTGGTGGGAGTGTTATTATTATTATTATTATTATATTTGTTAATATTATTAATATTATTATTATTTTAGTAAAATAATGATATTATTATTATTATTATTATTATTATTATTATTATTAATAGTATTATAATATTATTAGTATTAATAATAATATTGTATTGTATTATTTTATTGAGTTATTTTACTAATTGGAATTAGATTTAATAAAGAAAATAGAATGTGAAGGGGTGGGGAGAGTGGTACGATACATTTTTAGAAATTTAGAAATAAGGCGATAGAAAAGAGAGAAGAGAAAAGAACGAAAGAAAGGAAAAAGAGCAAAGGAAAAAGGGAACGAAGAACGGAAGAGAAAAGGGGAAGGCCAAGAGACCAATTCTAGGAGGATTTCTATCGATCAACCGATTAATAAGGTAAGGGGGAGAAACGGATTGGGATGGTAAAATACATGAAATTGGGTAGAGGGGATTTCCTTAACCTCGTAGGTATTCTGATGATTATGTGTGGATTGTTGTATGTTGTTGATTATTGATGAATTGTGTTGAATAATATGTATATGATGATCTGTTGATGTTTGATGTTGCCATTGTTGAATGAGTGCTTGTGTTGGTGTGGTTTGAGTAAGGTTCTGAGTAACTCTGGAGCGCCGGTAATGTACCGTAATGTTGGTCTGGAGTAGAGTTATAGGACAATTGATAAGCGTAATATGCATTGGTTGTAATACTGATAGGATAGAAAGTGGATGTTGTGGAATAAGCTTGAATCAGAGGAGAATGAGAATTCTGAACTGCGAGAATTTGGGAAGTCGCAGGCAACTCGCTAGCACTTCGCTAAGCGAGCTGGTAGCGAGCGTTTGCTAGGTGCTCGCCTAGCGAGTGAGGTAGCGAGCGTGTCCAGTAGTCTCTGTTTGCCTTCGCGAGGTAGTTCGCTAGGCGAACAGGTAGCGAGTATTCGCTGTGACGAGTTGGGTAGCGAACCATTACAGTAGCCACTATTGTCATTCGCGAGGAGGTTCGCTAAGCGAACAGCTAGCGAGCATTCGCTAGGAGCTCGCCTAGCGAGGGAGTAGCGAGCGTAGCAAAATGTGACTTTTTGTGCTGTCGTGCCTGGTGCGCTAGCTGTGTAGTATCCCTTAGACCATGATGAGTGTAGGTATGGAGATTGGATAATGTAGGGAGTACATTTGGTGATAGGATGTGGATTCTTTATCGTTTACATTAAGTGAATGCTGGATGAGTGTGCGATATGGAGTATCGTAAGGTTATCACTATAATAAGGTATCCCCGGGTGATGGGATGTGTTTATACTTGGTGTTAGAATGTGAAACTGCTCACTGTGTGATTTGAATTATAAGTCATTGGTGTGTAATATATCTATACATATGCATTGATGTATGATGATATGATCAGGAGGATCGTGTGCACTTAGGGTGCCTGAATATAATAGTTATGCATTGGTGTCTTGCATATCATGGTGTTTGGTGGGATGAATCATATCTCAGTAGGAGCGTAAGTGATTCATCCGTACTCCTTTGAGGAGAATGGTGGGGGATAGATCATATCTCAGTAGGAGCGTAAGTGATATGTCGGGGATAGATCATATCTCAGTAGGAGCGTAAGTGATCTGTCCAGGTTCGTTTGAATGAACCAATGAGTCGGTACCGCATGCATGGTGTTGAGTTGCATATTTGCATTATAATATGTTATATTGTAATTTGAACAGTAGGTTCGTGATTGGTGTTGTGGGGTTAATATTGGGGTGTTGGTATGTTTTACTACCTTGTTTACATGTATTACATTACCAATATATTTTTTTGATCATGTTTTCTCACCCCTTTGTTGTTGTTGTGGTCTGTGCTTCTTCGGAAGTACAGATAATCCAGGTACTTAGCTAGCTTGGATTATGGTGTGCCAGTCGAGTCTAGGATGCTCTGATACGTAGCACGGGACTTGGGTGTTTTTATTTGTTTTATGCTGAACTTGTATTTTGTTCCTGTGAACGTATCAAAAACCTTTGTTGGATTTTACTATTTAATATTCCGCTGCATTTGGAGAAAAACCTTTTTTTTTATAAGGAAATGTTGGTTTTGCTATGTGATATCCCACTTGGGAAGAAAACTCTGATGTTTATTTATAATGTTTATTATTTCAATTGTTTTTGGGAAGTGGGGTGTTACAATTGGTATCAGAGCAGGTCGGTCCGTCCGGCCAGTGTTGTTGAGTCGAGTTGAGTCTGTCCTTTAGGATAGAGTTGAGTATCTTTTAACCTGGTGTTGTTATTTTTGAGCAGTATGGCAGGAAGGAACGATGCTGCGTTGGCTGCTGCTATGCAAGCAATGGCGCAGGCGGTTGCTAATCAGAACCAAACTGCAGATGCCCAATTCAGGAGTTTGGCGCAGTTTCAGAGCAACAAGCCGCCGACGTTTGAAGGAGGAATTCTAGATCCTGAAGCTGCACAGAAGTGGCTGAAGGCAATTGAGAAAACTTTCAGGACTATGGATTGTAGTGATGAGCAAAAGGTGAGGTTTGGTACTCACATGCTGGAGGGCGAAGCTGAAGCTTGGTGGGACAACATTCGCCAAACACTAGAAGCTGCTGGAACTGCCAATACTTGGGAGGTGGTTCGGAAAGGTTTTTTGGAGAAGTATTTCCCGGAAGATATCCGAAGCGCTAAGGAAATTGAATTCTTAGAGCTGAAACAGGGTAGTATGACTGTAGCAGAATATGCTGCCAAGTTTGAGGAGCTGGTGCAGTATTGTCCACACTATAATGTGGAAGGGGCAATGACCTCTAAGTGCTTAAAGTTTGAGAATGGACTGCGTCCAGAGATAAAGTTGGGGATTGCTTGTCAGAAGATCAGGAGCTATCCTGAGCTGGTAAGCAGGAGCAGAATCTATGATAACGATAACCGAGCAAGGATTGCATACTACAAAGCTGTTAATGATCGTAAGGGTAAGCAGAGGTTCAGTGGTACTCCTTATAGTGTTGCTGCTGATAAGGGAAAGCGTAAAGTTGTTGTTGATAAGAAGCCTAGAGATGGGAGAGCATCTGCTGATGGGAAATGTTTCCGATGCGGTGGCATGGGACACCGTGCTAATGAGTGTCCTAATGAAGTAAAAAAGTGTTTTAAGTGTGGGAAGCCAGGTCATGTGATAGCTGATTGCAGAGCTACTATGCCGACCTGTTATAACTGTGGTGAAAAGGGTCACATCAGTACCCATTGTGAGAAGCCAAAGAAGCCTCAGACATCTCCGGCTGGTGGAAAAGTGTTTGCCTTGGCAGGAACTCAAGCTGCCAGTGATGAGCCTGTTATCAGAGGTACTTGTATTATCAATAATATTCCTTTGATTGCTATTATTGATACGGGTGCAACACACTCGTTTATTTCTGTAGATTGTGTGGAGAGGATAGGTTTGGTGCCGTCCACTCTGGAAAGACGGATGACTATTGAGACACCCTCTATAGGTTCAGTGACTACTTCTTTGGTATGCCTGAAGTGTCCGCTGACTATTTTCGGTAGAGAATTTGGAGTGGATCTGGTTTGTCTACCACTTGGTAAGTTGGATGTTATTCTGGGTATGAACTGGTTAGAGTTCAACCGAGTCTACATCGATTGTTTTTTGAGGGAATTGTTGTTCCTGACTCCTGAAAAGGAAGCTTTAGCAGATTCTGTGTCTAGTAAAGAATTGAGGACCTTGTTGGAAGATGAAGCTAAAGTGTTTGCTTTATTTGCATCATTATCGGTGGATAGCAAAGCGTCAATGGAGGAATTGGCAGTGGTGAATGAATTTCCGAAAGTGTTTCCTGATGACATTACGGAATTGCCTCCGACGAGGGAAGCTGAATTTAGTATTGATCTTGTTCCTAGTACGAGGCCTATTTCTATGGCTCCGTACATGATGTCTACAGTGGAATTGGCTGAGTTGAAGTCTCAGATTGGAGAATTGTTGGATAGAAAGTTTATTAGACCGAGTGTGTCGCCGTGGGGAGCTCCAGTGTTATTGGTGAAGAAGAAGGATGGTAGTATACGTTTGTGCATCGACTACCGTCAGTTGAATAGAGTGACTATTAAGAATAAGTATCCTCTACCAAGGATTGATGATTTGATGGATCAGCTGGTGGGAGCTCGTGTGTTCAGTAAGATCGATTTGAGATCGGGTTACCATCAGATCAGAGTAAAAGAAGGTGATATTCAGAAGACTGCTTTTAGGACTCGATATGGACATTACGAATATGCTGTAATGCCGTTTGGAGTGACTAATGCGTCGGGAGTATTTATGGAGTATATGAACAGAATCTTCCATTCTTATTTGGATCAGTTCATTATGGTATTTATTGACGATATATTAATTTATTCTAAATCTGATGAAGAACATGCAGGACATCTGAGGATTGCCTTGCAGGTACTGAAGGACAATAAATTGTTTGCTAAACTGTCAAAGTGTGACTTCTGGTTGAAGAAAGTGAGTTTCTTGGGGCATGTAATATCTGGTGATGGCATAGCGGTGGATCCATCAAAAGTAAGTGCAGTGTTGCAGTGAGAACCACCAAAGACATCAACGGAGATTAGAAGCTTTTTGGGTTTGGCTATTACCGCAAATTTATTGAAGGGTTCTCTAATTTGGCGTTGCCATTGACTCAGTTAACGAGGAAGAACCAAGTTTTTGTATGGGATGCTGCTTGTGAAGAAAGCTTTGAAGAGCTGAAGAAGAAATTGACTACGGCACCGGTGTTAGTGTTGCCAACTCCGAGTGAACCGTTTGTGGTATACTGTGATGCGTCTAAGATGAGATTAGGCGGAGTTCTTATGCAAAATGGTAAGGTAGTAGCATATGCTTCGCGGCAAATGAGAGTGCATGAGCGAAATTATCCGACTCATGATCTCGAGTTAGCTGCAGTTGTTTTTGTATTGAAAATATGGAGACATTATTTGTATGGTTCGAGATTTGAAGTGTTTAGTGATCATAAGAGTCTGAGATATCTGTTTGATCAGAAAGAGATGAATATGAGACAAAGAAGATGGTTAGAATTTTTGAAGGATTATGACTTTAGTTTGAGTTATCATCCAGGAAAGGCCAATGTAGTGGCGGATGCCTTGAGCAGGAAAACGATTCATATGGCAGCTCTAATGGTGAAAGAAATTGAGTTAATTGAACAGTTCAGAGATTTGAGCATGGTTTGTGAGACTACTGTAGATAATGTGATGTTGGGTATGTTGCAGGTAAATAATGACTTCTTGGATATGATTAGAGAGAATCAGAAGTTGGATGTGAAATTAGTAGATTTGATGCCTGGAATAGGAAGTGACTCCGATAGTGACTTTAAATTGGATAGTACAGGTGTGTTGAGATTTAGAGGCAGGATTTGTGTACCAGATGATGAAGAATTGAAAAAGTCAATTTTAAGTGAAGGACATCGTAGTAGTTTGAGTATCCATCCGGGAGCTACGAAGATGTATCATGATTTGAAGAAATTATTTTGGTGGTCTGGTATGAAAAGAGACATTGCTCAATTTGTGTATGCCTGTTTGACGTGTCAGAAGTCGAAAGTAGAACATCAGAGACCGTCTGGATTTATGCAACCATTAGAGATTTCGGTTTGGAAATGGGATTGTATTACTATGGACTTTGTTACAGGTTTGCCGAATACGGCGAGAGGATTTGATGCTATATGGGTGATTGTGGATCGATTGACGAAGTCTGCACACTTTGTGCCGATTAATATTAGTTTCCCGTTGACTAAGCTGGCGGAGATTTATATTCGGGTAATTGTAAAGTTACATGGTGTTCCGTCCAGTATTGTGTCAGATAGAGACCCGAGGTTTACTTCGGAATTTTGGAAAAGCTTGCAGGAAGCTTTGGGAACTAAGTTGAAGTTGAGTTCAGCTTATCATCCACAAACTGATGGTCAGTCAGAGAGGACTATTCAGTCGCTTGAGGATTTGCTGAGAGCTTGTGTGTTGGAAAAGGGTGGTGCGTGGGATACTCATTTACCATTGATTGAGTTCACGTACAATAACAGTTACCATTCGAGTATTGGAATGGCACCGTTTGAAGTTTTATATGGGAGGAGGTGTAGGACTCCTCTGTGTTGGTATGAGACTGGTGAGAATGTGGTGCTTGGACCAGAAATTGTACAGCAGACTACTGAGACAATTCATATGATTCGTGAGAAAATGAGAGTGTCTCAGAGTAGGCAGAAAAGTTATCATGATAATCGGAGGAAAGAGTTGGAATTCAGTGTAGGTGACCACGTATTCCTAAGAGTTAATCCGATGATCGGTGTGGGTCGTGCGTTGAAGTCCAAGAAGCTGGATCCTAAGTTTATTGGACCTTATGAAATTTTGCAGAGAATTGGTGTTGTGGCTTATAGGGTGGCGTTGCCGCCTGAGTTGTCGAACTTACATGATGTGTTTCATGTGTCGCAATTGCGAAAGTATGTTTCTGGTCCATCTCATGTGATTCAGAGAGATGATGTTCAGGTTCGGGAGAATCTTACTGTTGAAACGATGTCGTTGAGGATCGAAGACCGTAAGATGAAATAGCTCTGAGGGAAGGAAATACCTTTGGTGAAGGTAGCTTGGGGAGGTGCTGCAGGAGGCAGTGTGACCTGGGAGTTGGAAAGCAGGATGCGAGAGGCGTATCCGGAGCTATTTCCATCAGGTAATTTTCGAGGACGAAAATAATTAAAGTGGGGGAGAGTTGTAACACCCATTTTAATTATTTAGTCATTTTATTATTATTTTAAAAATTATACGTTGGTGTGTCCTTTGGTGGGGGTGTATTTGATGATGTTCGGTGGGCGTCCCTAATGTGGGAGGACTATTGGTGGTATTTTGGTGTGAAATATAATAATATAAAAATAATAGTAACATTGGTGGGAGTGTTATTATTATTATTATATTTGTTAATATTATTAATATTATTATTATTTTGGTGAAATAATGATATTATTATTATTATTATTATTATTATTATTATTATTATTAATAGTATTATAATATTATTAGTATTAATAATAATATTGTATTATTTTATTAAGTTATTTTACTAATTGGGATTAGATTTAATAAAGAAAATAGAATCTGAAGGGGTGGGGAGAGTGGTACAATACATTTTTAGAAATTTAGAAATAAGGCGATAGAAAAGAGAGAAGAGAAAAGAACGAAAGAAAGGAAAAAGAGCGAAGGAAAAAGGGAAGAGAAAAGGGGAAGACCAAGAGACCAATTCTAGGAGGATTTCTATCGATCAACCGATTAATAAGGTAAGGGGGGAGAAACGGATTGGGATGGTAAAATACATGAAATTGGATAGAGGGGATTTCCTTAACCCCGTAGGTATTCTGATGATTATGTGTGGATTGTTGTATGTTGTTGATTATTGATGAATTGTGTTGAATAATATGTATATGATGATCTGTTGATGTTTGATGTTGCCATTGTTGAATGAGTGCTGGTGTTTGTGTGGTTTGAGTAAGGTTCTGAGTAACTCTGGAGCGCCGGTAATGTACCGTAATGTTGGTCTGGAGTAGAGTTATAGGACAATTGATAAGCGTAATATGCATTGGTTGTAATACTGATAGGATAGAAAGTGGATGTTGTGGAATAGGCTTGAATCGGAGGAGAATGAGAATTCTGAACTGTGAGAATTTGGGAAGTCGCAGGAAACTCGCTAGCACTTCGCTAAGCGAGCTGGTAGCGAGCGTTTTCTAGGTGCTCGCCTAGCGAGTGAGGTAGCGAGCGTGTCCAGTAGTCTCTGTTTGCCTTCGCGAGGTAGTTCGCTAGGCGAACAGGTAGCGAGTATTCGCTGTGACGAGTTGGGTAGCGAACCATTACAGTAGCCACTATTGTCATTCGCGAGGAGGTTCGCTAAGCGAACAGCTAGCGAGCATTCGCTAGGAGCTCGCCTAGCGAGGGAGTAGCGAGCGTAGCAAAATGTGACTTTTTGTGCTGTCGTGCCTGGTGCGCTAGCTGTGTAGTATCCCTTAGACCATGATGAGTGTAGGGATGGAGATTGGATAATGTAGGGAGTACATTTGGTGATAGGATGTGGATTCTTTATCGTTTACATTAAGTGAATGCTAGATGAGTGTGCGATATGGAGTATCGTAAGGTTATCACTATGATAGGGTATCCCCGGGTGATGGGATGTGTTTATACTTGGTGTTAGAATGTGAAACTGCTCACTGTGTGATTTGAATTATAAGTCGTTGGTGTGTAATATATCTATACATATGCATTGATGTATGATGATATGATCAGGAGGATCGTGTGCACTTAGGGTGCCTGAATATAATAGTTATGCATTGGTGTCTTGCATATCATGGTGTTTGGTGGGATGAATCATATCTCAGTAGGAGCGTAAGTGATTCATCCGTACTCCTTTGAGAAGAATGGTGGGGGATAGATCATATCTCAGTAGGAGCGTAAGTGATCTGTCGGGGATAGATCATATCTCAGTAGGAGCGTAAGTGATCTGTCCAGGTTCGATTGAATGAACCAATGAGTCGGTACCGCATGCATGGTGTTGAGTTGCATATTTGCATTATAATATGTTATATTGTAATTTGAACAGTAGGTTCGTGATTGGTGTTGTGGGGTGAATATTGGGGTGTTGGTGTGTTTTACTACCTTGTTTACATGTATTACATTACCAATATATTTTTTTGATCATGTTTTCTCACCCCTTTATTGTTGTTGTTGTGGTCTGTGCTTCTTCGGAAGTACAAATAATCCAGGTACTTAGCTAGCTTGGATTATGGTGTGCCAGTCGAGTCTAGGATACTCTGATACGTAGCACGAGACTTGGGTGTTTTTATTTGTTTTATGCTGAACTTGTATTTTGTTCCTGTGAACGTATCAAAAACCTTTGTTGGATTTTACTATTTAATATTCCGCTGCATTTGGAGAAAAACCTTTTTTTTATAAGGAAATGTTGGTTTTGCTATGTGATATCCCACTTGGGAAGAAAACTCTGATGTTTATTTATAATGTTTATTATTTCAATTGTTTTTGGGAAGTGGGGTGTTACACTTCAACTCAAGAAAAACAGTCCCAAATCATTAACCGAACACCTGTATCTCCAAAGAGTAAGAAGTCAAGTCCATTTATTAAGAAGAAAACAATTGAAAAAAATAAAGCTCAAGCCCCTGTGAGAACTAGTGAAAGAATTAAGATTTTATGGAGGTCAAAGAAGAATGATGGGCCAGGATCAAGTATGTCTGCCCCTATGGAAATTGATGACACGGTTGATGAATCACAAGGTTATACCAAGGAAAACCCCAAGTTAGGGACTTGTTTGAGAAAAGTGAAGTCATGGAATGCGATTTCTAGGAGTATGTCCCAGTGATTTGTAATATGTATTTTTCTTAAGTAGTTTGATATCTTGTAATGCACCATGAGTATTTATTTTGTATTACTAATGTGGATACTTATTTTGAGACACCAATTCACATATATGCTTATTTTGAGAAACTTTGTAATGCACATTTGTGCTTATTTTGAGACAACTTGTAATGCACATCTGTGCTTATTATAAGACAACTCATAATGCACATATGTGCTTATTTTTCAAATATCAATGTATCAATTATGGTTGTTGTCAAATTATGAATATTACTGTCAAGTTATGGTATAACACGCATAACTGTCAAATTATGAACATTACTGTCATTGAACATACCTGGTATAACACTCAAATTATGAACATTACTGTCAAGTTATGGTATAGAACTCATAAATATCAAATTATGAACGCTATGTTTAACCAACCAAATTACAGACCTAGTATAACACTCATAATGCACATTATTGTAACATAAAAAGGATCCTTTCATTCATTCAGAAACATGTTACATTAGACAATTGTCATTGTTATATCATACTAAATTACAACATCAAACACTATTACAACATCCTCATCAAAATGCATCGAAATACAACCAAGAACATATCACTACAACTATTAGCAACTTCATCTTCTTCCTGTGACTCTCGAGCTTATTTCCATATTCCTTTCCAAATTCTTTCTAGAATTCCTTGTCAAATTTCCTCAAATACTCGATCATCAAGTCACACTTATTACATTCATCATCATCTTTTGGTGTTCTAGAGAAATAATCATCACCCCAATAAAATAACTCACAGTCTTCCTTTTTTCGGCACAAACAATTTCAAGTTTTAAAAGAAAAATCTCAAATAATGGAAAAGAAAAAAAAAAGACAAATCAGTTTATAGATCTAACCCCCCAGTATTTGCACTTCTAATATTTTCTTCCTGGGTTTGCACTAGACTTTAAAACATACAACTTTCTAGAAATATCGCGTCCACATTTGGGAACGATTCTCCGATTTGAACAATGGCTTGAAATCGAGCTTCCTATATTCTCGTGAAGATGATGAACACACAGAGAGATGGGAAATTAGAAAACCAAGAACGAATCAAAAAGGAACAAAGGAATGAAGATGATGAATACAAAGATAGATGGGAAATTAGGACATTAAATTGGATGATTAAAAAATTAAATCCACGTGCATATAAAATTAAATAAAAAAAAACTTAAATAATATTGCATGTACATGTCATACCACACTTTTACTTATCTGATTTAATGAAGGTTTGAATTCAAAAAATCTTAAAACTGTAAGGATGAAATCTTAATTTTTTTTACAGAGGATTTTTCAAAATCCACCCATATTATAGGGAAAAAATTATTAATTCTATTATCTACAAATTTACAATATGAGTAATATTATTAACGTTGTTGTGGCTATGTTGGCATGAATATGATCATTGAGTCTCATGTTCTCTAAGTTGAATTCAAAAATTTATTTTGCAAATTATAGTTAATAAAATTTTCAACTAAATATAATCATTAGATAATATTGTAAAATTAATTTTTTATTTTGAATGTGACATGATAAAGTTTGCTTAAATGGAACCATAAATTCAAAACGATATTGTCAACTAAATAAAATGGAAAGAAAACAAAAACTTAAAACTAAAAAATTGTGAAATATGAATATTAAAACGCTGAATTTTTAAACAAAAACTAAAAATATTAAAAATACCCATAAACTAAAATCCACAAGTAGTGGAATTATACAGAAGCAAATACAGGTATATAGAAAATGAAGCATAATAAGCCTCATCTTTCATCTTTCTGATGCACATTTTGCAATTTTTCTAAAGTTTTCACTTTTCAAGATACAAACAATGAATACCATGTTTCTAAATATTAGATTCTCAAAATTCTTCTTGATCCAATATTGCTGATGAAAGAAAGAGCTTCCATTAAGATGCAGCGGCAGTAGCAGCTTTCTGAATGGGATTAAGACATTAATTTCTAATAGAAATTTAGCATTGCATCAAAATGCAAAGAGACATGGTACAAAAAAAAATGTAGAATCTTTTTATCGAAGTTTACCCGTTTTTGTTCTTCCATGTTTGCTTTTATCAGAGAATAGATGGCAACACCTGCAATTGCAATCGCAGTTCCAATGCCAGTTTGTGTAGATATCTTGTTGCCTGCAGATATTAGCATAATGTTAGAATATTTTCGTATAAACTATAAACTGTTTTCTTAAGTCCTAGAGAGTTTTATGAAAAATAAGCTCAAAATTACTCATAAGTTGTTTCGGTAAGTTCTTCTAAACTGTTTCACAACTAAATAAACTCAAATAAGTCGATCAATTTAATTACCAAACACCACTATTGAAAATCCTATGACAAAAACTCTCTTCAACACATTTCCAACTGCATGTGTCAGTGGCGCAACTCGTTCCAATGTATTAGTAGCGAGCTGCAATTATAACATCAAAAACAAAGTGTGAAAATTTCATTACATGCGCATCAATTAATCATAGAAATAAACTCTTGACTAAAACACAAGATTACCTGATTGTAAAGATGGTAAAACATTCCAATCCAGAAAAGATCAGACAAAAACTTGGTCAGGCCTACTTTGGCAATAGCATTTCGAAATCCAAATTCCATGAGTTGAGGTCCCTCAATCTGGAAACACCGTAACAAAATCAAACACAAACTAACAAAAAATTGATAGTTGTTGTAAAAAATGAACTTACAAGAATTGCTGGAGGGATACAAAAGGCGAGCGCAATTACTGAAATGTATGCATATACATTCGTACTGTCCATTCCCGTCTGTTCAAATTTAAAAGTATTTGGATTGTGTAAAGATTGTAAAACATTTCAAACTTGTGAGCAAAAGTAATGTGGCAGAAGATCTTACCATAGCTTTCTTAGAATATAAACTTCTGTATGTAAATGCAATATTTGAAATCATTGCACTGATGAAACCAGTCCAATTGAAAGACAGTTCAGTTAGTGACGCCATTGATACACCAAAAACGACAGGGGCCAAAGATAGCCACAGAGACAAGGGAATATGTTGGCCTAAAACAAACTGCGAAGCTGAAGCATTGAAAAACGGCTCCAGAGCTGCAAAGGGAAAAAAATAAAACAGATTGAAATTCATCAACAGACACATATAGTGTATAGATAAAAACAGTGTAAGAAGTGTTTAAACTTTAATACCTTTTATGGTATGAGTAAAAGACACGGCAACAGCAGCGAATGATACATTGGACATAACATGACCGAGGGCATGACAAAATGCAACTGGAGTCAATACTAACAAGAGCTCCTTATTCATTGGCTGACAAGAGAGGGAAAAAAACATGTTATTGTGTTTTCAAAACCGAACTTGACCACCAACTAGACAGTTGAACCAGGAGCCGACCAGTCTCCAGTCTACTGGCTGGTTCAACTGCGGTTGGTTCTTAGTCTCTTAGAACCGGATCGAACGACGGTTCCGCTGGTTTATTATTCTCAAATCTCTTCAGTTTGATCTCTGGTCGTGTTTTAAAAACATTGATTAAAAGGTAATAATACAGATGAAGTATAACTCACTGCACGTCTTGGTAGAGCTAAACCCCAAGAAATAAGGCAATATACCACGCCAACAAGGAGATGTACAACAGAAACAAAACTGAAAAGAATTTGAAAAGATTAGCATATCTTAAGGGACGGAATCAACAAAATAGCTACAAGATTATGAAATGTAAACTAGGAACAACAGTTATCTTGGCCTAATTACAGCAATTATTAAGTTAACCATTGAGGGGAAAAAACATACTATGGATATGGAAAATAATTGTAGACTTTCTTGTTGAGTATGTTGAAAATCACATTTAAGAAGTACCTGCATAGAAGAAAGACAATTTCATCAAACACATTGCTAGCTTGCAACCTATAAAGTACGAATACAGACATGAGCACGACACTGGCATGGACACGTCTTTTTTTAGAGGTGTCTGCTAGAGAGCTTGCAACAAGCTATAACATTTTAGATTTTCTTTTCATTCTTCTTTTGTGTTTATGTAAGTACTAATTCCTATCTCATACATTTTCTCATGATCACCTAAAAATTAAAAAAAAAAATTAAAGAAAAAAGAAAATTTCTTACCACATAAAGAAAAAGAAACCAGTAACCAATGCAGGAAATTTCTCACCAAAACTCTTCGAGGATATTACTGACCTGTAATTAGACATCAATAGTTTAAAAAAAAATCAAAAACAGAAACATCAGAAATTTTTTATCACTAATAATCATAGAATCAAACATGAAGTGTGCAACTCTAACCCATTTGAAATTTCAATTTCACTGTCACCAGCATCAGCTGCTAAGGCTGCAACAACAACTGGAAACCTTCTTTGTCTTACTCCCAAGGCCTTCACCAATGGAGAGAACACCAAGCTTGAACCTTTAGCCTCAGTTTGAAGTGTTGGAGACTTCAACAAGGCATAACTGGTTGAAACTCTTTTGGGTGACAAAAAAACAGAAGAAATTTGAGGTTTTTGAAGTGATATGAGAACTGGGTTTGTTAGAGAAGACATTTTCAAAAACTACAATACCAATGAAAAACAGAATGATGTTTTATTTTGGAAACATAATTGAACGTTGAAAACAATGTTGGAAACAATGTTTTCAATGTGGTTGTCAAGTTTCCCTCTAAAACATATAAATATTTGAGAAAAACCAAAAATTTATAAAAAATACTGTTGCATTCAAATACAAGTTAATGAATTAAGATAAATGTAATTAAATAGCTTTTCGTTACATGATTATTGCTAATCTTAAATATTTTTTTATGAGAATAAGAAAATAGACAAGAGACGCATGATGCATGACGTTAATTTTCCAATCAGCACAAACGTTGTTAATATAAAAATAAACTTCAAATGTTTTTAATATTGCCGTGTTTGCCGGCATATGCCCCATTATATTCTTTGGTATAAATTTTAGAGTTTAATAGTGATGCACCTACGTTTAAAGACGTTTTACGGTGTCATCCAAAGAATAAATACCAAGAATAAAAAATAAATTTTTTGAGTTAATGCTATTTTGTTTTGTGGGGCTCGCAAGGCTCATGAATAAATGTTTAAAGAGTAAGTGTCATGCAAAAAGACACGCGGAACAGGTGAGATCTTATTCAAGTTAATGGGATTTCGGCCTCCAACACATCTTCTATAGTTGGATTTGATCGAATAGTCACTCATGTAAGCTTTTAGTCTCATAGAAACGATTTTAACTGTTTGTCATATATAAAACACAACACGTGTCATTTTAGGGGTTTTGTCATTCACACATTCAAACTACTTTCTTTCTCATTCACCGACTTGGACGCTGAAGTACTAATCATGCAGGTCTACCCTCACTCTACGGTATTGGAAGTTCGCTTCACCACATAGAAGCTTAAGTTCGTTTGATCTACGCATATCTCTGGTTCCAGTGCATAATAGGGGCGATATATGTGAGAATCAGCTTCTGATTCCTATGTATCTCCATGAATAACCTCCATTATTCTACCACAATTTCACACTACCTCTTTTCTATTATATCATTGATCTTTTTTATATAAAAACACTGATTTTCTCATCCCACAAATCGTCGATCTAATTCTTGATGTCATGGTAGCATCGAAGGCTACTTGTTCGACTATCGCATGCAACACCACCGCCATGCCGAGAGCCATAACCAATGCTCTAAATTCGATAAGGAAGGCTTTATTCCTTCCACTAACTAAGGATGCTTTGGTCCTAATCACTCATTCTATAGTTTCAATGTCGCAAAATGTGGCACCTTCAAAAATCGGGATAAGAGCATTTCAATCTTTCCCAACCTTTCAACCTCTTATGCAATTGTTCCAAGGTCAAACTTCAGAGCAACATTTGTCGTAACCTATAGTTCATGGGCAGGAAATACTCCACAGTCTCCAACAACCGCAAACTAGTCCAGGTGTGCAAGTGGCGAATAATTTGTTGAACAATGTCTATAACTTAGTACAATAATTTGCAGTTCCTCACTGAAAAGTACTATGAATTGAAGAAAACTTGAAGTTCATTTCTCCCAAGGACAACTCCGTTCCCAAGGCCATTTCGCACGACGAGCAAAAAGGCAGACGAAAGCCTATATTCATCGACATTGTCTCACTACATAGGGCAGCCCCAAAGTTTCCAGACCCACCAACATTGAGGACACCAAACTCCACGTTATGGCTCTAGAGGAATAGGTGGGAGTCATACATCATCAGATGACCATGATTGTTATCAGTCACCATCACGCCAATTCGGGAGGGAGGAACTACATAATATTTAAGCACTAGATCATAGTGGAAAGATTAACCCACTCTATATGTGAATCCTTGATAACAGGATCTCCATATCTCTTGAAAAATCCCCAAAGCTGGAGAGATATGACGAAACAGGGGAACCAGACGAACATGTCGAGCATATAGATACCAGGGTGGACTATTATCATGCTTAGGGAGGCGTGAAATGCAAGATGTCCGTGTTCTCACTTAAGGGAGTCGTCGTATGTGGTTCAAGGTTCTATCGTACTAAAGCATAAGTTCATGGAAAGAGTTATATGACTCTTTCACCACTAAATTCACAAAGTGAAAGAAGGAGACCTTACATGAGTATATTGACTAATTTACAAAGGTATCTATAAAAGTACAGGGTCGGGTGACAGTTTGAAATGCCAAATATTCAAGAAGGGGTTGAGGTTTGATTGTATGTTTCGCAAGAAGCTATGGATAGAAGGAGTCAGTAACTTGGGTGACATGCTTGATAGGGCCTAACTTTATATTAACTATGAAGAAGAACTCATAATCAAGAAGGAGAGAGAGGTCGATGAGAAGGGAACCCTGGATATGGTCGGGAGAATGAAAAAGATTTCAACTGGCATTAAGATGACAAGGACCAAGGACCCCAAGATAGGTTCTCATCACCCACTCCTTTGATCACGTTGAGGGAGAAAACTTGAAAATAATGCATGATCACCAACTTTAAAGAAGTTGGGATCAAGAACATGTGTCTGGTTAGTGAATTAGCTAGAACAAATAAATCAAGTACTATTATTTTCAGAAAATTCATTGCCATAACACTAACAAATGCATCCACTTGAATGATGTTATTTAGAAGCTAATAGAAAATGGGTAACTAACTAGGTACACTCGAAAGGGTTGATAGAAGGAAAATCAAGACAAAAGGAAAGACGACAAGAAAAAAGATCCCCTAGTCGGAAAAAAGGGTCCCCTAAAAAGACTATAAAGGTCGTTTCATGGCTAAAAGGAAGAAGGACATCGACAGCGACAAAGAAGAAGACCGAAAAGAGAAGTGTCAATATATCACATCCATTAATGGGGGCCCTGTAACACCCTTCTACTCAATAAACATTCACGATAATAAAAATAATATATCATAGTACATCACCACAAGGGTGCCACATTTCGCCATAAAACTTCATAATAAGGTCCTACTCCGTACCACGGGTTATGTCTTCATAAATTCAATCAAATACTATGCAGCGGAAAAAATCAAAATTTGAACATAATTTGTAACTAAAAAAGAACATCTTAAAAACAAGAAACTCATAGCCTCCTGATGTCAAGAAGGAATTAAAACATAAAGGTTCGACCCAAACGTGCCAACCCGATGTTACTTATTAGATCAATACCCTCTAATCAACGAAAATAACCAAATTACTTCAAGGTTAATCTTCACGCACCGAGAGAGTTAATCCTGATCACCTGCATGTTACCCATGTGGAGGCAACATTCAAACAGGTAGGGTGAGTAATCACAAATCAATATACAAGAAATAAGGAAGAGATATAGTAGTCACGAATATCATCATTGATTCATTCACCATATCATCATACTATCAACTCACAATCATCGCTAAAACATCAATCAATTTACAACATCATCAACACATCATTTATTCAATCATTATGCAATGTCACATAGCATGGAATGCAACAATATAGACGGATGCATGTGATACCAATTCATCATGTTGATGGACACTGAGCCATCAACCTCCAAAGATCCCCACCAATAGGATCGATTCTACACAAGAACTAGAGCACATTACAAAAGACCTCAATCCACACAATGGGATTGAAGCCAACATTGGACCAAAGTCCTAACATCATCATTGGACAAAAGTTCTAAACATCATCATTAGACCGATGTCCTAATATGCTATGAATGCATGATGCAAAAGCATCATAATCAATCATCACCATGATTCGTCAAAGTTGCATCATCATTCATGAAAATTCATCAAAACATCATAGTATTATATCATTATTATGTATCTCAATTCCATATTACATCATAAATCATCACGTTATAGTCATCAAAATATAACACATCAAGTACTCAAGGCATACAGACCAGAAGACACAAGACAACACAAGAATAATTAAAAAAAAATGTCTGCTCCTACTCGCCTGACGCTCGCCCAGCAAAGCAACTCGCTCGTTTGGGTTTCGCCCGACGAAGCAGGGGCGAAACCCCTCCCCCATACAATTTCCAATAGCACTATTATTTCACCCTTCGCTCGCTCCTCCTTTCGCTCTGGCAAGGACCAAGCAAACATGTTTCGCTTGACAAAATGGTTCCTTTCCCGACGATTTTCTGCATACAAAAACCCTTTCCACCATTTTTCCACATACCTAATTTCCACCAAGAAATGCATCACATATTTTTATAGGTTCAGTACCATTCATATGTACAATCTCAATCAATTGCCAACACCCAATTCATCACCTTACAACATCAACATATTCATACAATTTCATCATAGTTTCAACAATCAACACATAGCATACAAAAACCTACATCTACCTTAAACCCTATATCAAATATAATAACCCAGATCACCCCCGTACCTCGAATTCTTAGCAATGGATTTTTGTCTCTACGTTCTACGGATGACTTCTTGGTTCTCTGTGCCCTAGCTCTCCTTTCTCAGTTCTTTCTAACTTTTCACGATCGCACAAGAGTGAACTTTTCCACTCTCTCTTTTCCTTTTTGTCACTCTTACCCCTTGGACCCCTATTATAATTTCCCATCTTACCTTCACTTAGTCCATCCAACATTACCATCTTACCCCTCAAATTCTCTACACATTTATTTCTAATTTTAAATATAAAAAATACTCTAATTATTATTATTATTATGAAATTCCACATAATCAATTATGCACTAATTTGTTATTATAACTCTAAATAATTTCCAACTAGATTATTTAAATTATAATAAGAGTCTCATTAGTCATTAGCCCAACACTACCCCATAACACACCCTTAATCACATAAAGCATCATATAATTCATCAAAATTCACCATCACTTACTAATAACTAATAAATAATTAAATACGAAACTTGGGGTGTTACAACTCTCCCCCGTTTAAAGAATTTTCGTCCTAAAAAATTACCTGAAGGAAACAAAGTCGAATACGACTCCCTCATCTGATCCTCACGCTTCTAAGTCTAACTCTCACCAGCTGGTTCACCCCATAACACCTTCACAAAAGTTATGTCTTTACCCCATAATTGCTTTATTTTTCGTCCATCTTTACGCATAGGTAATGCTTAAACAGTCAGGTTATCTCTCACCTGTACATCATCCATCTCTATCACATGCGATGGATCTAGAATATATTTCCTCAACTGAGACACATTAAGCACATATAAATTCGCAAGCAACGCGGTAAAGCAATCTGATAATCTACTTCTCCTATCCTCTGCAAAATCTAATACGGACCAACAAAACATGGAGTGAGCTTCCTAGACTTCAAAGCTCGTCCCGCACAAGTCACTAGCGTAACTCTAAAAAACACGTGATCTCCCTCTTAGAATTCAAATGCTTTCTTTCTCTTATTGTGATAACTCTTCTGATGACTATGTGAAGCTCTCATCCTTTCTTGGATCATCTTAATCTTTTCGGTTGTCTCCTGCACAATCTCAGGTCCGAGTACAACACTCTCACCTGACTCATACCAAGACAACAAAGTTCTACACCTCCCCCATACAACGCTTCATACGGTGACATCCCAATACTAACATGAAAATTGTTGTTGTATATGAACTCAATCAACGACAAGTGGTTATCCCAAAACCCTCCCTGGTCCAACACACAAGCCTTCAGCAAATCCTCCAAAGGTTGAATAGTTCTCTCTGTCTGTCCATCCGCATGATATGCATAACTCGTCCTTAACTTAGTACCCAAAGCATCTTACAAACTTTTCCAAAGTCTCAATGTAAATCTCGGGTCTCTATCCGACACAATACTCAAAGGTATCCCATGAAACCTTACAATTTCCTCAATGTACAACTCTGCCAACTTCTGCATAGAATGATTAATCTTCATCGGAAAGAAATGATCCAATTTAGTTAATTTATCCACAATCACCCAAATCAAATCATTCCCCTTCACAACCTTCAACAACCCCGACACGAAATCAATGGAAATACTATCCCATTTCCATTTTGAAATATTCAAAGGTTGCATCATACCCAAAGGCTTCTGATGTTCAATCTTCAACTTCTGACAAGTAAAACAGGCATAAACAAATTCAACAATATCCCTCTTCATACTTGGCCACCAAAACAACTTCCACAAGTCCTGATAGATATTTGTAGCACTGGGATGAATACTAATCCTACTTCTATGTCCTTCCTCAAGTATACTCTTTTTAATTTCTGGAATATCTGGAACACATACTCGGTCTCTGAACCTCATCACGTCATTCTCATCAATATGGAATTCACCTTTGTTACCTTGGTTAATAAAGGCCAATTGATCAACCAATCTCAAATCAGATTTCTGACCTTCTTTGATTTCTTCGAGAATACCATTAGTCAGTTTCAACATATCCAACCTCACATTGTCAGGAGTCTCTTCACATACTAAACTCAGATCTCGGAACTGCTTTATTAATTCCAATTCTCTCACCATAAGCATCGACATATGCAATGACTTCTTACTCAATGCACCAACCACTACATTTGCTTTACCGAGATGATAACTCAAATCAAAATCATAATCCTTCAATAATTCCAACCACCTCCTCTGCCTCATATTCAACTCCTTTTGATTAAATAAGTATTTCAAACTCTTATTATCATTAAACACCTCAAATTTAGAGCCAAAAAGATAATGTCTCCAAATTTTCAATACAAACACCACAACTGCCAACTCTAAATCATGCGTAGGATAATTCCTTTCATGAACCCTCAATTGTCTCAAAGCATAAGCAATGACTTGACCATTCTGCATCAATACTCCACCTAGACCCATCTTCGACGCATCACAATATACCACAAAATACTCACTCGGATTAGGTAAAATCAATACCAGAGCGGTCATTAATTTCTTATTCAATTCCACAAAACTCTCTTCACATGCAACATCCCACACATAAGCTTTCCACTTTCGAGTCAATTGAGTCAAAGGTAATGCTAACATAGAAAAACCTTCTATAATTGCGATAGTATCCCGCCAACCTAAGAAAACTTCGTATTTCCATAGTAGACTTCGGCGTCTCCCACTGTAACACAACGTCAATCTTAGAAGGATATACCATAATTCCACCACTAGATATCACATGGCTAAGGAAACTCACTTCCTTAAACCAGAACTCACATTTAGACAATTTTGCATATAACTTCTTCTCTCTCAACACTTGCACCACCATACGCAAATGTCCAGCATGCTCTTCTTCATATTTTGACTATATCAGTATATCATCAATGAAAACTACATTAAACTTATCCAAATACTAATGAAAAATCCGATTCATATACTCTATGAACACACTAGGTGCATTGGATACACCAAACGACATCATAGTGTATTCATAGTGACCATACCTCGTCCTGAAAGCTGCTTCGGAATATCATCAGGCTTAACCCAAATCTGATGATATCTAGACCTCAAATCAATCTTGCTAAACACATAAGCACCCACTAGTTGATCCATCATATCATCGATCATTGGTAGTGGATACTTATTTTTTATAGTCACCTTATTCAATTTCCTGTAAGCAACACACAACCTCATACTATCGTCTTTCTTCTTAACTAACAACACAGAAGCACCCCACGGAGAAACATTCGCTCGAACAAACTTCTTTCCAAATAATTCTTCCAATTGTTTCTTCAATTCTCCTAACTCGAAAGTAGACATTCGAGAAGGATCCATTGACACCAGACTCATGCCTGGTATCAAGTCCACCGCAAAATCTACTTCACGCTCTGGAGGCAAATCACTTATGTCATCCGGAAATACATCTGGAAACTCACAGGTGATAGGTAATTCGACACTCGCAGCTTCACGATCAAATTGCAATGATGCAAACAGTGGAAACATCGAAGCTCCGTCTTCAAGAAGTTCGTCTACTTGCTTAGCGGACAAGAACATCAACTCTCCATTATCACCAAAATCAGGAAACTCCACGGTCTTATTATAATAGTTGATATGGACATAGTTGAACTCCAACCAGTTCATTCCAAGGATTACATTGATTTGGTATAAGGGTAAACACACAAAATCCATCACGAAACTCTTTCCAAATATCGTCAAAGGACATCTCGAACACATAAAAGTAGTAGTAACAAAACCATTAGCAGGAGTTTCTATCACCATACTACCATTCATATCAGGCAATCTCAAACCCAACCTATTAGCACATTCAAGCAAAATAAATGAATGAGTAGCATCAATATCAATAATAGCAACTAACTCCGTATTGTTAATAAAGCAAGTACCTCGAATAAAGTTATCCTTCTTGGGGACTTCTGCACCACTCAAAGCAAACACTCTGCCATTAGTCTGAGCAGAAGTAGCAGTCTTCTTCAGATTCTGGCATTGGGTACTGATGTGACCCTATTCACCATAATTGAAACAAATCGGACCTTCATTCTTACATTTAGTAACTCGGTGACCTCTCATACCACATTTGTAACATCTCAACATATTATTATTGCAGTCTTCAGCATGGTGGCTTTGCTCGCCACATCTGTAACACTTAACAAAAGCGAGAGTTTTCCCCCCACTTGTCTTCTTCCCATCTGAAGCTTTTTGTTTACCTTTGTCAGCTAGAGTGACATAAGGCTTTCCTCGAAATTGTCCTTTCTCTTTCTTCTCACTGAGATGCTTGTAGTGAGCAGATCGAGCTCATCTATCCTCATCATATATCCTACTCTTATCCACTAGTTCAACATACCTGCGAATCTGTTGGTATCCAATATCGTGCTTGATCTCTGGTCTCATCCCATTCTCAAACTTAAGACATTTGGAAGTCTCAGCATCAACACAATTGTAATACAGGAAAAACTTCACCAGCGCCTCAAACTTTGCAGCATATTCGGCCATAGTCATGTTCCCTTGCTTCAATTCAAGGAACTTTATCTCCTTCTTGCCACAAACATCTTTAGGAAAATACTTTCCCAAAAATTCTCTCTTGAATACAACCCAAGTCATCTCAGTACCAACATCCTCTAGCCTCTGACGTGTATTATCCCACCCATCCTCAGCTTCTTCTAACATCATATGAGTACCAAATTGCACCTGTTGAGTGCAGTACACGCCATCACTTGGAAGATCTTTTCAATCAACTTGAGCCACTTCTGTACGCCCTCGGGATCATGAGTGCCCACAAAATTTGGTAGATTGTTCCTTTCAAACTTCCCCAAAGCACGAAACTCATCAAGAGCTCCACCCTTCTGATTGTTCTGAGCCATCACTTAAGCAAGTGATTCCAACGCATCAGTTATAACACGATCGTTTCTTTCAGCCATTCTGCACATTATCAACTATGTTAGAAGAAACAATTCATCAACAATGTACACATACTTATTGACTGACAGGGGACTAACATCATACAAAATCTGGCCGGACGGACCGACCTACTCTGATACCACTAATGTAACACCCTTCTACCCAACAAACATTCATGATAATTAAAATAATATATCAGAGTACATTACCACAAGGGTGCCACATTTCATCATAAAAATTTATAATAATGTCCTACTTCATACCACGGGTTATGTCTTCATAAATTCAATCAAATACTACACAGCGGAAAAATTAAAATTTTAACATGATTTGTAACTCAAAAAGAACATCTTAAAAACAAGAAACTCATAGACTTCTGATGTCAACAAGGAATCAAAACATAAAGGTTCGACCCAAACATCCCGACCCGATGTTACATATCATAGCAAGACCCTCTAATCAATGAAAATAACCAAAATACTTCAAGGTTAATCTTCACACACCAAGAGAGTTAATCTTGATCACCTGCATGTTACCCATGTGGAGGCAACATTCAAACAAGCAGGGTGAGTAATCACAAATCATTATAGAAGATATAAGGAAAAAATATAGTAGTCACAAATATCATCATTGATTCATTCACCATATCATCATACTATCAACTCACAATCATCGCTAAAACATCAATAAATTTACAACATCATCAACATGTCATTTATTCAGTCATTATGCAATGTCACATAGTATGGAATGTAACAACATAAACTCATGCATGTGGTACCAATTCATCATGTTGATGGACACCGGGCCATCACCCTCAAAATATCCTCACCAATAGGATTGATTCTACACAAGAACTGGAGCGCATGATAAAACACCTCAATCCACACAATGGGATTGAAGCCAACACTGGACCAAAGTCCTAACATCATCATTAAACAAAAGTACTAGACGTCATCACTGGACCGAAGTGTTAATATGCTATGAATGAATGATGCAAAAGCGTCATAATCAATCATCACCACAGTTCGTCAAAGTTTCATCATCATTCATTAAAATTCATTAAAACATCATAGTATTACATCATTATTATGTGTCACAATTCTTCACATTACATCAAAAATCATTACGTTATTGTCATCAAAATATATCACATCAAGTAATCAAGGCATACAGACAACAAGACACAAGACAACACAAAAAGAATAATAAAAAAACATCTGCTCTTGCTCACCCAGTGAACCAGCTCGCTCGTTTGGGTTTAGCCCAGCGAAGCAGGGGCGAAACCCCTCCCCCATACAATTTCCAATAACACTGTTATTTCACCCTTCGCTCGCTCCTCCTTTCGCTCGGCGAGGACCAACCGAACACACTTCGTTTGGCAAAACGGTTCCTCACCTGACGATTTTCTGTGAACAGTAACTTGCTGTTGTGTTTTCTGCATGCAAAAACCTTTTCCACCATTTTTCCATAGACCCAATTTCCATCAAGCAATGCATCACATATTTTTACAGGTTCAGTACCATTCATATGTACAATCTCAATCAATTACCAACACCCAATTCATCACCTCACAACATCAACATATTCATACAATTTCATCATGGTTTCAACAATAAACACATAACACACAAAAACCTATATCTACCTTAAACCCCACATCAAATATAATAACCCGGATCACCCCCGTACCTCCAATTCTTAGCAATGAATTTTTGTCTCTGCATTCTACGGATGACTTCTTGGTTCTCTGTGCCCTAGCTTTTCTTTCTCAGTTCTTTCCAACTTTTCACGATCGTACAAGAGTGAACTTTTTCACTCTCTCTTTTCCTTTTTGTCACTCTTACCCATTGGACCTTTATTATGATTTTCCCATCTTACCCTCACTTAGTCCACCCAACATTACCATTTTACCCCTCATAATCTCTACACATCTGTTTCTAATTTTAAATATAAAAAATATTCTAATTATTATTATTATGAAATTTCACATAATAAATTATGCACTAATTATTATAACTCTAAATAATTTCGAACTAGATTATTTAAATTATAATAAGAGTCTCATTAGTCATTAGCCCAACACTACCCCACAACACACTCTTAATCACACAAAGCATCATATAATTCACCATTACTTACTAATAATTAATAAATAATTAAATACGAAACTTGGGGTGTTACAGACCCTCCTTGTCAAGGACCCTCTTTAAAACCATAATAAAAAGAATAATCGGCGAGCTGATGGTAGTTAGAATGAAGGAGGGAGCAAGCTTTTAAGGAAAACCATATAGATCTGTTCTCAAATTTTGGGGCAGTAAAAGGGTATGTGGAATCCCAAATTAAAATTTTCCCTTTGGTCATAACAGTGACCATAACCAATTTTGATGCGTCGAGAATCCTTATCGATGAAGGAAGTTCTTATGACATCATGTATGCAAATATTTTTCAAAAGTTGGGGCTAAAAAAGGAGAAGTTATGATCCTATGAGGAAGTCGACTTCTGAGCTTTCAATGGAATTGTCACTCGCCTTTAAATGAACGTTGAGCTAATGGTCATTTTAGGGGATGGGCACAAGGACAATTAACCCATAGTTCTTAGTGGTTCCATGCAAAAGTATTTATAATCGTATCTTAGGCATGTCCTTTGCGGAAATGTTGGACCTGGCGACCTCTTCGGTCCACTTAAAAATGAAGTATCACAACATCCATGAAAGCCTGTGGTGATATATGTTAACTTGTTTGCAGCACTAAGGATACACGAGGCTTTGCAACACAACCAAAAAGTGGAGGATAAAGATAATATTATGGAAATCAACATGATCTCACTCACAAAGCAACAAAAAGAAGTGACAATTGAGTTATCAAAGAAATAAACAGGAAGGTGTGGCTTGAATCATTTTGATTTAGAATGTACAAATGATTACTCTAAATGAAAAATGAAGTTAGCCACAGTGCACCATGCCATCATGCCCAGGGACCAATAAGTGGCGACCTATTGGCTTGGTTAAATTTCCTTTTTACTATATACATAAAAGACTGGATCATAATCGGGTATTTTTGTAATATCTTTTTCAATGGGAATAAATAATTTTTCACAAATCTTATTCCTCGTGATCACGACGGACATGAACGACCCAGGGTGTTGTCACAAACACTACCACCGTATGACCAAAGTAATCAAAACCCTACAGTAGAAGTCACATGTATATAATGGAGATCAAGGCTCATGCCCTGTTGGTAGCTAGCCACTTTAGAGCGGATAAGTGAGTTCCCATTATGTCGACCTTGAACCAAGCTCAAAAGCAGTATCAACCCTTGGTTGGGCACAGTAGCTAGAGACGTCTAACAAAAGTTTTGGCATAATATCAGATGTTAGTAAAGTTCCAAAGAAACAAATTTGGGAAACGAAAATGACATCATATCAGGGAAAAACGATGGTACATAAACAAAATAAGAAATTTCCATGAAGCAATAATCATATCATTTCTTAACGGAAAATAATATACCGTACAAGTTCATACCAGATGCAAAAAAAAAGACGATCCTAAAAGGCCGACTCATCCCCAACAAAGCTCGACTTCTTGTACACCATATTCTAATTAAGTAAAATGTGCTTTTAGGAAATGAGCATTGTGGCATGAAGAAATCCCACCTGCTACAAGGCATTTTCGAAAGAACCTGAAGCGGAGAAATTATCTTCCACTGACTTTGCGTACTCTTTGGATAACTCGAGGTTTTCGAGATGCATTTTCATAAGATCGTCTTCATACTTCTTCCAACATTCATGACCCTCACTCAGAGACACCTCCATCCCTTCACCTTCATACGAGAGGATGCCAATTCTTAATTTGCCTCAGCAACATGAGCCTCAATTGTGGACATTGTTGACCGGACAAATGTGAGAGTTTCATCTTTCTTCTTCATCTCTCGCACAAGTGATTGCACCCTCTCGACTAGGAAGTGAGGGTACCCGGAAGTCTGCACTTTAATTCTTATCTCTCTCAAATGACTAATTATGTGAGCTTTTCCATATACCGACCTCTCCCAATGATGAGAGTGTTGATGCATTCTCGAATAACTTCCTTCTTATATCTCATCTCCCAAATGCACTTAATGCTAAAATAAGACAATCCATGTGTGTTTGATATTTCATTTTTGTAAGCTCCTCTTGACGAACGATATTGGCCTTGCAAGAGAAATATGCATAATCAAATAAAAGACAAACAAGAATGGTATGAGGTTATGCGATCAGAGTTGACGTTGAACCTTCCCCGAGATCAGACTTTCTTCTAGATCTATGTGCTTGCATATATGAGTTTAATGATTATAATGATCCTGATGTTGGTGACCTTCTTGGTGTTTTGATGCCAACAACTCTGATGCTAACTAAAGTTGGTGGTGATATATTTCCAACTCTTAAATGATGGTGATTAACTTGAACATATCTCAAGCCTCGTCAAGTAGAAAATTATAGGTTACCGTGAAGTGCTTATATGATTGGTATATCTGGAAAAGGAACTTGAAAACTTCAAAGGTGTAAAAGAGGGAAAATGTGAAAGCTCGTATGGTCGTGTCTGTCTGAGTGACTTGAGTCTTTTGAAATTAGGATAGTACATTCTAAGATACTAAGGAAATTCATACACACACACACACACCTAAAATTATTTTAAGTCTTATGTTTACTTGACAAAATCACCAACAATTGTTCTTTAGGCCTAGCCAACTGTTTATGTGGGTGTCTGATTAATTGGAAGACCTTTTCCAACTAGAAAATACATTAAACCATTAACCTAATCGGTCAGGTCTTGCTTGGTTTAGTCTAAAATCAATTGGGACATTCTCTATATGATTGGTAATAGTTAAATATAAAAAACTTTCATTTGTGGCTTTAACAATAAATTATTTTGGGTCTCTAATCGATTATCCCATTAGTTTGACTCATAGATTATTTCCTTTTATAGTCACATTTTCTCCTATATAAAGTATGTATCTCTTCCTTAGAAATCACACTATGGATTTTTCTTATTTCTTAACATTCTATCACTCCTTTCCCCTCTTTTTAAATGTTACTTCACCAAAGATATCTTAGTGTCTTGTGAATGAAAATTGTTTGTGAGAAAAATGTTGTACTTGTGTTGTGTCATTGTTTTAATTCAAGAATGTGATAATCTTAAAGGGTTGAGTTTGGTTCTTGAGATCAAACATTGAAAAATATTTGTTTGGTTATAGAACTCAGCTTGTAAAATTTCTATTTGGTCATTAAGATTAGTCGTTGAAATCTCTACTTGGTTCGTGAGTTCATCCCATGAAAATTATCTTTTTTGGTTTGGGGGATAAGCCAGTGTAAAACCTCTTGATTCACTTATCTAAGAGGTTCGTGGGTATAACCTACAAAAGCTCAAGATTTTAGTGAACTCTCAAGAAGATCTATTGGGGGACAAAATGAGGCAAACATTCGGCCAAACCTGTATAGTCTCAGCGTCATCTCTCTAACCATATATCTTTAAATTCTGCCATTTATTTATTGCTTTATTTCTTTCAGCTACATTTCTCTCTGATTTTGTGAATACTAACATAAATTATTTTTTAAGTAAGAAAACACATAAATTAATCATGATTTTTAAATACCATAATTCATCCCTTTCTTGTGCTTGGAGTCATTTGTCCAACAAAAGGCATCAAAGCCTAACTCTTGTTAAAGACTAATCATCTTGAAGGAAAATGACTTCAAGGTATTCAATAAAAACATCATCCTTTAATAGAGAAGAGTATAGTTTATGTAAAGATAATATGAAGTTCTTCATCGAAGGGATGGATCATGGTATTTGAAAAGTTGTAAGGGAATGTTCATTTGTTACTACACACAAATTTGATGATGTTGTAGTAAACAAACGTGAAAAGGATTGGACCAAAAATGATAAAGAAAATGTGTAATATAGTTTAAAGGCAAAAACTGTCATCACTGCCGCTCTCGGTCTTGACGAAATTTTCCGAGTTTCTCATTGTGAAACTATAAAAGAAAAGTGGTACATCCTCCAAATTACCCATGAAGGAACTAATGAGGTAAATACGAAAAGGTTGAGCACATTAGGTCATGAGTATGAATTTTTCATAATGAAACCTGAAGAGAACTTCAATCAAATACAAGCATGGTTCACCCATATTGTGAGTCATATGAGAACTCTATGAAAAACATTTTCAAATGAGGAATTGGTTGTGAAAATTATCAGATGCCTAAATCGTAGTTTGCAACCTAAATTCAATGAGATTTGCAAATATTTGGATTTAGCAACCATGGACAGACACACACATACACACACACACACACACGGTTTGGTAAATTACAAGAACATTATATGAGGTTAAAAAGGCTTGTCATGGATGTTAACCTCCGTAATGAGGTAAGGGTGATTACGAAGGTTAAGTTCTAAGTTTATCCCTTAACACATTTTGAACTCATCATAATATGTTTATTTTAGAACTATCAGTGGAGAATACAAAAGTTAACTTTCAGAATTACCAAGCGGAAAAATGAATATAACACTACTTGTACTATTCATTTCATGATCATACCATCATACTTCCAAAACCCGACACAAATTTTCTTATACTCTCAGTGAAGTTTTGTACTTCAAATCCGCATTATTCTTCTTTTTACATCAAAAGAAGCAAATAAAAGTTGGAATTTAAGGTAATGTACGTGCATTTCCTTATTGCATGTAAGAATCTGATTTAGTTTGTTAAAACCGAATGTTGCATTCGGAAGTTAACTTCCGTATTATGTTGCATGTTTTTCTTAAAGTTTTATTTCAGGTTATTTTTATGTTGAATTAAAAATTTATTTTTGTTATTATTTGTTGCACCAACGGTGTCGAGGTAGATATTGGTAAAATATTTACAAATAAATAGGAGTTTGCTATTCGTGAACATATGCTTTAATGGATCCACACAAAGGCCACAATATTGGGTTTGAAATTATAATTGAAAGGTGAGATTCTGATTATGATAGAAGGTTGACATTTTTGACAATGAGATATTAAATAAGTGGCAAGTATAGAAAACGTATCCGAAAGTTGAAACCGGTTCGAGAAAATGTGAGTGTCCTTTTAAGTTGTGCGAGTACTTCTTAAGGAGAATAATGCATGGACATTTAACGTGGTTTGTGGTATATATAATCATGATTTGTGTTACAAGTTAGTCGGTTATCCCATTGTATGTTGCTTTTATTCAGAAGAGAATGATCTTGTTTTTGACATGACATTGGACATGGTGCAGCCAAAAAACATGTAATTTTGAAACGGAAAAACACAAAATGTATCAAATATTAAGCAACTATACAATGTTCGTGCACGAAATGAAAATACAATAAGAGATATAAGAACTAAAATGTGTGAGATATTGGATCGAACTCTAGTATGGTCGAAGGGTAGCTTCTGGTTCGACAGGAATTAAGCATGAGGTCGAAGTCTGTTCGCATGCTGCTGTCGAAGATAATGCGTGTTGTAGTTGAAATTTGTTCTAACATGCATTAGTCAATATTGCTAGGTTGTTAGAATATTGGATTGGGCCTTGCTTGTAAGCCTAATTGTTTAAGTTAACTTGTACTCTAAGTTAGCTTGTAATGGGTAATTGTTAAAAAGCTCATTAGGTTAGTGTGTTATTTTTATTATAAATAGGGAGCTAGTTTCTCAATCTTGGTATAAGGAAAAATAGGAAGATAAAATCCTAATTTCAAGTGAGAGAGGTTATTTTGTTATTCTTGTATACTTGTAATCTTGTTTCTAAGAGAAAGGAAAGAATGACGGTTTATAACCAATCCTTGTTGTTCCTTGTTGTTTTTCCTTACCTTCTTCGTTAACCCTAACCCTTTTGTGTTTCTTGATCATTAAGAAACCGTTTTATAATTTGTTTAAAGACATCCAATTCACAACAAATTAGTGCGGTGAGCATGGAGAAGATGCCTTCAACAAAGTATGAGATGAAAAAGTTCACTAGAGTGAACGACTTCGGTCTGTGGCGCTTGAAGAGGAAAGCCCTACTGGTTCAGCAAGGTTGTTTGGAAGCGTTGAAGGGTGAGGTAGCCATGGACATTGTGTTAACGGCAAAATAAAAGACGGGCATGATCGATAAAGCCCACAACGCAATATTGTTGAACCTTGGTGATAAGGTTCTTCGACAGGTATTAAAATTGGGATTATGAGTGAAACATGAAAGTTTGTACATGACTAAATCTATGATGAATCGACTCTACCTGAAGCAAACTTTATATTCATTCAAGATGAGTGAAGATAAAGTGCTGGTTGAGCAGTTGGATATGTTCAACAAGCTGATTCTTGATCTTGAAAATATTGATGTGAAGATCGATGATGAAGATCAAACACTGTTGTTGTTGTTGTGTGCTTTGCCTAGAACACATGCTCACTTAAAAAAAAATCTCTTGTATGGAAGGGAGTCCCTGACCTTCGAAGAAGTTCAATCAGCCTTATATTCTAAGGACTTCAACGAATGAAAGGAGCATAAACCTTCAATGGTGGGCGGAGGTTTGGCCGTTAAGGGAAAATTCTTGCGAAAGGATGGTAAGTTCGACAAGAAGAAAGGTAAAAGTCAACTGAAGTCTTATAGTGGCGAAACATCTGGTATTCGATGTTATCACTGTAAGAAGGAGGGTCACACAAGAAAGGTGTGCGCTGAATGCCTGAAAGGTCATGGAGGTAATGGCAACATAGCCATTGTTCAAGATGACTTCAACTCAACTGATGTTCTTGTTGTTTCAAGTGGCGACTCGAGAAAAGAGTGGATTATAGATTCAAGTTGCACTTGGCACATGACTCTAAATAGAGAATTGTTTGAGGAGATATGTGATCAAGATGGTGGATATGTGCTGTTGGGAAACAACAAATCTTGCAAAATTGCAGGTATTGGATTTGTGAGATTCAAGCTCTATGATGAGTTAATAAGGTTATTGATTGAAGTCAGGTATGTACCTGACTTGAAGAGAAATTTGATTTCTCTTGGTGAATTCGACAGAAAGGGATACATTTTTCAAGGAGAGAAGTGTATCCTAAGATTCATGAAGGGGTCAAAGGAAGTATTGAGAGGCGTGAAGAAACAAGGATTGTATACCATTGAGGTTGAGGTTGTAAGTGGTTCGACAAATGTTGCATCCACGAAACCTATGTCGAAGACAAAATTATGGCACATGATATTGGGCCATGTCAGCGAAAGAGGCCTTATCGAATTAGGGAAGCAGAACCTGCTAGGAGGTGACAAAGTCGAAAAGTTGGAGTTTTATGAATCTTGTGTATTTGGTAAATCCTGTAGAGCAAAGTTTAACAAAGGCAAGAAAAGAACACATGGATCCCTGGATTACATTCATGCTGATCTTTGGGGGCCTGCAAGAAATCCTTTATACTCAGGTGCAAGATATTTTCTATCCATCGTTGATGACTATTCCAGAAAGCTATGGGTATTCATTCAGAAGTCGAAGGATGAAAATTTTGAGAATTTCAAAAGTTGGAAGATTCTGGTCGAATCTCAAACTGGCAGAAAGGTTAAGAGGTTGAGAACCGACAATGGCCTTGAATTCTGCAACGAAGCGTTCGACAGTTACTGTGTTGAGTATGGGATTGCAAGGCATAATACTATAGCAGGTACTCCTCAAAAAATGGCTTAGCTGAGAGATTTAATAGAACAATCCTTTAAAGGGTTAGATGTATGTTAGTTAGTGCTGGATTGAAGAAGGTGTTTTGGGCAAAAGGTGTTTCGACAACAGCTTACCTGATAAGTAGATGTCTCTTGACTGCCTTGAGAATGAAGACACCTGAAGAAGTTTGGTCGGGACATCCACCTAGTCTCGACAGACTGAGAGTATTTGGTTGTGTGGTCTATGCTCATATTTAGCAAGACAAGGTCGAACCTAGAGCTCTGAAATGCATGTTCATGGAATACCCCGAAGGAGTCAAAGCTTATAGGCTATAGTGCCTAGAGCCAGGTCACTGGAGGTGTATCACCAGTCGAGATGTAGTTTTCAATGAAATAGAGATGACTTTCAAGAAAATTGATGATGCTTCCGAAGAGCTGGAACAGGGAGAGATTCCTGTTGAGGTGGAGTATGTTGATGCTGAATTGCGTACCTCATATGAAGTCGAAGAAGACGCAGAAGATGTGGTCGAAGATGAGGAGACTAATAATGACTACCTGCTAGCATGAGACAGGTCGAGGAGCGTCATCAAGCCACCTCAGAGACTTGGGTATGCAGATCGTATAGGTTATGCCTTAATCTCTGCAAGTGAGGTTCTAGACGAAGAACCTAGAGACTATAAGGAAGTTATTAGGAGTCGAAAGAAGACTGAATGGCTGAAGGCCATGGATGATAAGATAAAATCTCTTCATGATAACAACACCTAGGAACTAATCAAGAAACCTGCTGGAGCCAGGTTAGTCAACTGTAAATGGATTTTAAAAGTTAAGGAAGGAATCAAAGGAGTGAAGTCGAAGAGATACAAGGTAAGATTGGTTACTAGGGGATTCACTCAGAAAGAAGGTATCGACTTCAATGATGTTTTCTCTCCTATTGTGAAGCACAGATCCATTCGAATGTTGCTTGTCACAGTGGCACAGTTCGATCTTGAACTGGAACAGATGGATGTGAAGACTGCATTCTTGTATGGTGACTTAGATGAAACAATCTTGATGAGGAAACCTGAAGGGTATGTCAAAAAGGGAAGGAAGATTATGTGTGCAAGCTGAGTAGATCCTTATATGGACTGAAACAATCTCCTCGACAGTGGAATAGAAGATTCGACAAGTTCATGGCACACATAAGTTTCATCGGAAGTCAGTTCGACCACTGTGTTTACTTTAGATTTCGACCGGGTAATTCATTTGTTATTATAGCGAGCAACAATATCGAAGAGGTAATGAGGGTGAAGGCTGAACTCAATAAGAAGTTCGACATGAAGGATCTGGGAGCTACGCCCAGGATTCTTGGGATTGACATCTGAAGAGATAGAAAGCAGTCGAGATTATGCTTATCTCAAGAGGCATACCTACGGAAGATTCTCGAGAAGTATGGTATGTCAAATTCAAAGCCTGTTGTGACTCCGACAAACCCTCAATTCAAGATGAGTATAGATCAGTGTCCCATCACTGATGTTAAAAGAACTTATATGAATAACATTCTATATGCTAACATAGTAGGTTCTTTGATGTATGTTATGGTCTGTACTAGACCCGACATATCATATGCAGTAAGTCTTGTAAGCATGTACATGGAGAATCTTGGAAAGACTCAATGGCAAGCATTGAAGTGGATTCTAAGGTACATAAATGGGTCTCTAAATAGAGTCCTAATTTATGGTGGAGCCTTGGGTGAAAATAGTAAAGCAGCAAGATGTTTCCCAGTTGCAAGTTTTTCCACTGTATGCAGTTGATATGATCAACAAGATGTTGTCCAGTTGCAAGTTTTTCCACTGTATGCAGTCGATAAAGCTGCATGAAGAAAGGTAGTTCCTTGATTTTATAGGGTTAGATCCAAGGTGGAGATTTGTGAGATATTGGATCGAACTCTAGTATGGTCGAAGGGTAGCTTCTGGTTCGACATAAATTAAGCATGAGGTCGAAGTCTGTTCGCATGCTGTTGTCAAAGATAATGCGTGTTGTAGTCGAAATTTGTTCTAACATGCATTAGTTAATATTGCTAGGTTGTTACCATATTGGATTGGGCCTTGCTTGTAAGCCCAATTGTTTAAGTTAACTTGTACCCTAAGTTAGCTTGTAATGGGTAATTATTAAAAAACTCATTAGGTTAGTGTGCTATTTTTATTATAAATAGGATGCTAGTTTCTCAATCTTGGTATAAGGAAAAATAGGAAGATAAAATCCTAATTTCAAGTGAGAGAGGTTATTTTGTTATTCTTGTATACATGTAATCTCGTTTCTAAGAGAAAGGAAAGAATAGCAGTTTATAACCAATCCTTGTTGTTCCTTGTTGTTTTACCTTATCTTCTTTGTTAACCATAACCCTTGTGTGTTTCTTGATCATTAAGAAACCATTTTATACTTTGTTTAAAGACATACGATTCACAATAAAATGCAATAACTATTGAAGCCATGTCTTGTATGTTTCTAAACGTAAATGATTAATTCTGAAAGTTAAGTTCTAGAATATCCTTTAAGACATGATTGAGGTCATTATTGATCTAAAACTTCTATAAGTATGAGTGCACTATGTTGTTAACTAAAAAACCACAAAATGTCTCAATATTTATATCTCGCATTTGTCTACTTCAATGACCATAAATCAGATATTGAATTTTGGTTCGCAAAGATCATTTCTCTTGTCGATCTGAAATCTACCCTAGAGAATCTCTTGCGATAACCAAATAATCAAAAAGTTGTAAAGCTTCATTATCATTCGCCCTCAATTTAAAAAAGGGAATATAAATGAATATTTAATGGTTATGTGGAGTACATTTCACCGATACGAAACAAATGGTCAGATCAAGGTTAATGCAACGATTTCGAGATCGACTGACGATATTCTATAGATGTTGAAACATCGTCAATCATATCTTAATGATGAAATGTAATGTTAAATTTACATTAACAAAAATCTATTTTATGTATGTTTTAACAAAGATTTATGTTAACTTATGTTGTTCTTCCCATTTCTACAATTGTTTTCGACGTGAGATAATAGGGATGATTTCCAAAGTTAATTTTCGTAAAAAATACGGAACTTAACCTCCAGATAAACTCATATATGTTCTATCCTGCATTTGAGACTTACCTTTAGTTGATTTTTGGTTCGTCCGGAGGTTAAGTTTTAGATTTTATGAGCATTATTTATTTTTCACTATGGTGCGACAACACCACTCAGAGTGTCCAAAAAGTAATCTCTAGGATATAGATGGGAGGGGGTTTCTCTTTCCACTCTTACGTGTTCTCCCCCACCACCGTGAAAAATCTCAAACGCCTCAAGCATCTGGAGATGCATTTCTGGACGCATCTTTTTACACACATTTCAGCACAAATTATTGGGCAACCCTTATTTTGCGAAAAATTTAGCGTGTCAGGAAATGCATCTTCGGACACACCTTTTTTAGCAACCCTTGTTGAACATATCCAACTGGTCAACCAACACTTTGTCTTCACTCATCTTGAATGATTATGTACAAACTTTTAAGTTTCATCCATAATTCTGATGCTGTAGTCTCCTTTGATACCTGTCGAAGAACCTTATCACCAAGGCTCAACAATATTGCGTTATGGGCTTTCTCAATCATGCCCGTCTTTTCTTTTGTCGTTAACACAACGTCCATGGCTGCCTCACCCTTCAACACTTTCAAAAAAACCCTGTTGAACCAGTAGGACTTTCATCTTCAAGCGCCACAGGCCGAAGTCGTTCACTTCGGTGAACTTTTCAATCTCATACTTTGTTGAAGGCATCTTCTCCACGCTCATCGCACCAATTTGTTGTGAATCGGATACCTTTAAACAAAGTATAGGCTAATTTTTTAATGATCAAGAAACACACAAGGGTTAGGGTTAACAAAGCAAGGTAAAACAAGGAACAACAAAGATTGGTTATAATACTGCTATTCTTTTCTTTCTCTTAGAACAAAATTACAAGTATACAAGAATAACAAAATAACCCCTCTCTCTCTTAAAATTAAGATTTTATCTTCCTATTTTTTCTTATGCCAAGATTGAGAAACTAACATCCTATTTATAAGAAAAATAGCACACTAACCTAATGGACTTTTAAACAATTATCCATTACAGGCAAATTTAAAATATCAAAAATAAGATAAATTTATAAAATTTAAAAATTATTAGAAACTTAATTTGTAATTTTCTAAAAATATTGGGGATGAATTTAAAACTTTCATAAAATATAATGACTATTTTATAAAATTTGAAAAATTAATAAAAATTAATTTAACATTTAAATTATGAAGTAACTTCAAATACTTTACTTTATGATGTCATTTAAAATTCCTTGAATTTAACTTGAATAAAATGCTTCATAAATTTATATCATTTTAATAATTATTATTATTTTTTTATCCAAACAATAAATTTTGATCACATTATTTTAAGGCCGAATATCAAATTTTCAAAAAAAAAAAAAATCCAAACTCTAATTCATTTTAGATGAAAGAGGTGTTAATTACCAAAAATAATTTCTACTGGCGCATAAAAATACGATATACTCTCCTTAATCAGATAAATATACCCTGAAGTCTTACTGTTCTATATCCAAATCACTGCAGTTAAATACATTATTAAGCAGCCCAAACCGAGATTATAATACTCGAACCACCGCGCAAAACATGATAGATGTGCGTGATAAGAGCCACCACAACTTAACTGGAAAGATAGAAGAACCACCATCAAAGCATAATCCAACACAAAATGAGGGGAGAAGACAATGACAGAATAGAATAACAACGAACTTTACAAATCAAAAGGTGGACAGAGGTTCAAATGAAAATATTTATAGCTCAAGATTCTTCCTTTCCAAAGAAACTCTGAGGCAAGCTGAAATCTTCTTCATGATTAAGCATATCGATATCTTCGTCGTCTGTTTTCTGAGGTAGAATGATAAACAAATTGAAAGCACTATGTTAAAACATAAAGCACAAAGGGATTGACATTTTTTTTTTATGAATGGGAAGAATCACATCTTATCGATAGCATACCAGCATTTCTAAGTTGTAGAACCGATCCAGCAACTGAAGGACCTCCTCAGAAGAGAAGTGTCTGTCGAAACTGAATGAAGCATGTGTATTTCGAATTCAAAGATCATATATCAGAATATAGATATATATAGCTCATTATGATCTTAATAATCACAATGTTGAGACGGGCTTAAAAGTAGAAAGAAGAACAAACCTCCTTTTTAGATATTCCATCAGACCATAAAGGACAAAGTGGCGATGTATTCCTTCATGAAATGAATATTACTTGTAAGAATAAAAGTTGATGAATCTTACGCCGATAAAAAGAAATATAATGAATCATGATCTCTTATGCCTAAGTTTTAAACTATCTGACAGAGGAAAGCTTTAGAAGAATAAAGTGATCAATCATCGTAGCATAACTACTCTTGGTGAAAACTGAAATAAACTGTATGAAATAGCAACGGTACAAGCAGTGATCACATGTAACGGGTTCAATACGAAAATAAGTGTAGTCAATGATGCTCGATTTGTTATTGTTCTTGTAGTGTTGTCTCAACAAATGCTTACTCTTCACTTGAAAGGTTCATAGAAGAGTGAAAGTGAAGATAAGTAATTGATTCTTCCAAATTGTTTGTTACCTAATGTCCAAACTGTAGCCAAATATCATTTTATTGCAGAAAGAAAGAAAAAAACGATTTAAGCTTATTTCTCAATCATGAAATCTCATAGTAAAGGGTGCCTCCAAAACATGCTATGTTGAGGGGCTTATCGATATAATAAGTTAGTGATTATATTAATTTCTAGGGTTCAAAGTTTGAACCATATGCTTAAAACCCAATTTGTGTCTCTTAGCTCACCAATTCAGCTACCTGCTTAGAACTAAATTCAGTATCATAAATTTATTTATGCACATTAAAAAAACTTTAAATTAAAGATAAGAAGCATATAAACTATGAAACACGGATATCCCGAATACGACTCTGATATTGACACGGCGACACCGATAATAATTTTAAAAAATAAATAAATTAAACGTAATTATAAGTGTTCGTGTAGACGAACTAACACCCTTTTTTCAGAGGTGTCATAGAGTAGTGAGAGAAAAAACCTTGAAGTTTTATTGGAGGATAAATTTCAAGAGCTTCCAAGAGTCTGAGCTCCAATTCAACCTGCGCTTGCTCCTATCAACACGATCATGAGTTGAATTGAAATTCAAATATTTGAAATTGAAATTCAAAGTTAGAGAGAGAAAGAGACCTTGGGGAGAGAGGAAGCGGAGGAAGGAGGAGGTTTGCAAGGAGAATGAACGGACATGCCATCTTGTTCCTCCTCTTTGGGCTTTACAGCTCCTGCACCACCACTACTCATCGCAAGTTACGTAATTTTTTTGATTCAGTGTTAGTGAAAGTGATATTCTTTGATTGATTATGATAAAAATGGAGGTTTTGTGATTTTTGTTCACTTAGGGTTTTTTTTTCCGTCCAAAATGGGTTTTGAAAAAAAGCCTGTTAGGAATTTGTTAGCTCAAGAACAATGGCACTCCAAAATTGTATGTGGCACCTCCATAATTTTTTATAATAATAAATTTATTTTTTATATTATTTTATCTTCTAAATTTTTACGTTGTATTAAAAAATTCTCTTTGTAAAAATTTGGTAGAAACAAAATATAGTTGTTTTAAGATATTCGGTATAAAAATTTCGGCAAAGTTGATTTTTAAAGCATTTTTACAAGACATTTAAAATTCCGATATGATGTTTCATCGTATTTTTTTTTAAATATATGGAAATCCGTTGAAGTTTTACCGGATTTTTAGCAAACATTCGAAATTATTATGCAGTTTTACCAAATTTTTTCGAAAATATGAAAATTCCTTGAAGTTTTACCGAATTTTTTTGGGAAAATCCAAAAATCTCTTGAATATTTACCATAATTTTTGGAAACATCCGGAATCTTTTGTAGTTTAACAAATTTTTTTTAAAATTCCAGAATCTGCAAAGTTTTTGACGTTGTTATTATCTGAGATTTTAAAAATTTTGGAATACGTGTTGAATACCAGATTTTTTTGGAAAGCCTGCTATACCGGATTTTTTGCATAGACCAAAAGATCCAGTAGTTCAATATGCTCCAATTGTAAGGTCCTGTTTCTGATGGTTCCCAAGTGGATTTTACTCAGTTTTTCACAACGGATGCACTATATTTTACATAAATGTTTACTTTTTACATAATTGTGTAGTCTTTATTTATGATATCTCATACATTGATAATTTATTTTGTATACATTGTAAATGTTAGATATTCCCCTATCGGACTGACGTTTTGGCATGGACGCAGTCCCTTGGTAAACAACATGGTATTGTTGTTGTTATTATTCGTTCTGATATCGCAAATAAGATGAGAGGGAGGAAATATAAATTTATTATGGTTTGTGAGAGAGATGAGGAAATTACAAGAAGAAGGTTTGTGGTTGCAGGGGATTACTTTGAAAGTGAAATGTCCATTTATGCTGAGATCTGTGTCAAATGGACGCGACTGGAAGGTTACGATTAGGTGTGGGTTTCACAATCACATGCTAGCTAAGGACTTAAATAAGAATGACATATTAGGTCGTTTAAAGAATCGTGAATGAAAGTTTGCGAATGACATGACCAAATATAATATGTCTCCCAAATACATAGTTGCTGCTTTGAAAGATAGAGATCCATGAAACCTAAAGAGCATTACCCAGGTCTACAAGGTTAGGTCTACATACAATACGAGCAAGAGAGGTTCGTTGACTGAAATGTAATATCTGTTGAGTCTTATTCATGAAGATAAATACATGTACTAGACAAGAAGCTGAGACTCTTTCAATGTTATTATTGATATCTTTTGGATGCACCCTACAAACACAAACAGGTACTTCTTATGCTAAATGCTTCTATTTTAATTTATTTATTTCGGAAGTTTTTGGGGACTGTTGATGATTTATCATACATACAAAACAAATAGGTATCGACTACCACTACTTGAGATTGTTGGTGTTACATCCACGAAGTTGACATTTCCGGTTGGTTTTGCATATTTGGAACATGAAAATGAGGAAAAATTCACATGTGCACTTGAAAATCTAAAAGAGTTGTGCGCTTCTAAGAAGTTGTTACCAAATGAATTAGTTACTAACCGTGATTTGACGTTGATGAATGTTGTAGAAGTTGTGTTTCCAGACTCAACTCATTTGTTATGTATGTTCTATATTTCAAAAAAAAGTTAGTATGAAGTGTAAGTAGTATGTCATATAGGCATGAGAATGTTATGGATATGTGGAATAATATCATATATTCGAATACGAAGACTTATTTTGGGGTACACCTAAAGCATTTTGAAGTTCTATGTGTTGATATTCCAAAATTTGTTCAGAATGTACATGAAACTTAGCTGCCAGCCTATAAAGAAAGATTTGTTACTGCTTTGACTAATAGAGTCACTCATATAAGGAACACAAAACCAACAGGTACATTAATGTTAATTTGAATATAGTTACATTAGTAATTAAAAAATAATGACATTTTGTCCTGTTTATGTTTTTTCTGGTTGAGTTTGCTCATTGGAGACTAAACAAATATACTGGAAAGTAGCAGGAGAGATTTATATAGAAGGCCAGATTGGTGCTTCTTCACTGCATTGCTTCCTTTAGTGCATTGAATGTTGCCAAGATTATATAGCAAGAAATCTAGGCTTGTTCCAAAAATAAGGAAGGAATGATCTATTTCCCCTGTCTGATCATAATTTTGTGATAGGGAAGGTGTTCCTAAGCCTCTAATTGATGAGATTTTCCATCCTCAAGCAGGATTTGATAAAGATGTGATTCAAACAATCATGAAGCCAAAAGGAAGAAAAAGTCAACCAGAGGCAATATAGGAGGGGAAGGCAGAGAAACCTCTTTTAAAACAGATAGAGTCTTATAGGAATTCCTACTTCAAATGTAGAAGGATCAGAGGGAGTTTACAAATTTGCACAAGACCAACAAGCACGGCAGGAGAGAATGTATGCCATGAACAATGGAGAAGCTTTGGAGAATCCACCAACCTTCCTAGAGCGCATTTTGGGAGAACTGATTCATGAAGAAGACTGTAGTACCCTAATTTTTAGCCCTAAGATCCCATATATCATTTGCATCCTGCATCATAAGCAAAATCATCAAGCACCTGTGTGTTTTCTTTGTTTGCTTCTATTTGATTGCTCATGTTTACTAACCCTAATCAAAATACAAAAAATATGATTATTTTTTCCTTTACTAACTCTTTTTTAGGAGGAGGTTTGAGATCAAGAACACCAATCAACAGTCCCTCAGCTCGAATGAAATTCATCTAAAAAAGTCAAAGTTGATCTGCAAACAATTCAAAATCATTTGATCAAGAGTTTCCCAATATTCGATTGTTTATTGTTCAAGAGACTCTAAGGTTCATGTGTTTATTTCCATGCCTTCTTTGACAAGTCAAAAGAATCGAGTCAGAGCCAAGACAACACAACAAAAAGTCATTTTCTCATTTTTTTTTCACTTTGTTAATCGATTAACCAAATTTGTACATAAAATGGTTAATCAATTAACTAGTGCGTTGTTGTGAAAAATGAGTCAAATTCAAATTCTGCAACATTTTGGCGCCAAAATTTACTTGTTTCATCACGAGAATATTCTAGATCACCTCATTTTAATTCCCCTACCTCATCACAATTAATTCCCATCATACACCCTCATTAATCACCACTTGATCTTGATTTTACCTCCAAATTCAATTTCCAAGCCTAGATTAAATTCCAAACCACCAAAATTTCCAAGCCTAAATTCTATAAATAGAGGCCTCATTTCATTCATTCTTCAAGCTTCGATAGTCAAATTCACCTTGCTGAAATTTTCTCTCAATTCCCTTCAACCACCAAATTCACCAAAGCTCTTTCTTCCATTAAAAGTTAGTAAGCTTTTCATTGAAACTTACTAACTGTTGCACCCTAAAATTTGACCAACCGGTTCTCCTATCTGACTCGTGGTTTAAATTCATATTCGCATATCATACGCATGACAGTTGTGCACAGACAGAGGATATCAGGGTTACAGCTTGGGTTTCATTTACCGGATATTTCAGATCTAGCCTGGATAATCAGAGTTTTATTTTCGGGGAATTGTGCGCTTCTCGGTGGTTGCAGCTTACATGGTGATTGTGGAATATTCTGAGGCCCGAGGTTTACTGTTCGATTCGATCTGGTCTCGCGCGCTCTTTTATGGTGGTCATTTGCATTTGTCTGCATTTTTTAGGGTTCAATAGCTTTTAGCGGAAGTTAAATAGGCTTTTTAGATTTTTTAGGATTTAAATAGATTCTTTTAGCATTTTAAATAGTTTAAATCTCTTTTTAGAATTTTATAGAATTTTTTAAATAGATTTAGTAGTTTTTTATCATTTTTAGAATATGATAGATTTTAAAATTGTTTTTAATTGTTTTTAGATAATATAGAAAGAATGTAGTTTTTTCTTTTATTAATAATAGATTTTAATAGTTTTTAAATAATAGTATAGAATTTTAATAGGAATTTTATAGAATTTTATAGAAATTAAATAGAATTTTAATAGAGGTTATTGAAGTTTTAATAGTAATGGTTTAATATAAAATTTAATTAGGTATTAATTCTGTTTTTAGGAATAATAGGGATAATTAGGATTTTAATCATCTTTAGATCTAATTAGGATTAAGAAAGTTTAATTTTTGGATTAATCAGGTTAATTAGTTAATTAGGTGTTGATTAGTTTTAATTGGTCTTAATCAGTTTTTTTTATTCCATTTCCACATTAATCAATTTTTTTCAGTTTTTTGGGTTTTAGTGTAACAGCTTCGTTGGGCCCAGAAGGGGATTTTTTGGAGGCCCATTTCAATTTGCAATCCAGTTTTTTGTGCAGTTTTTTGTCCAGAAAGTGACACTTGTCACTATAAGGATGGTGCCACACGTTACACTCAAAGGGGACCCACCTCACAACCCTCTGCACTCAGAATCACGCCACCTCAATTTTCAGCTCTCTCTCTCTCAGGCCACGTGGCGCCCCGCATGCCCTCCACCCATCCTCACGCCTGCCACTTGTCCTCCCCTCAGATCCCACCGGAAACGCCCCTGACCGGCATGCAAATCCGGTGACCGCCCCAACGGCCACCGCCCAACCAACTCCGGCCGCCGTCCCTCGCCGGAAACTGCAAAATTGCAGAAAATCCTCCGATCTCCCTCTTTCTCCCTCTTCCTCCTCCGTCCACCTTCATCATCACTTCACCGGAAAATCTAAACACCGTCGGAAACTTCAACCAATTTCCCAGAATATTCAAATCTCCATCGTTCCTCACCAATTTTTCCAGAAAACTTCAAAGCGTTCATCAGTGTTCCCAGAAAAAAACGCCAAGATTCAATCGTTTTACGCCCAGAAGTAGTACGATTTTCATCCTCTCGTTTCCAGAATGATAGATCTCCAGGCGAGACGTAATCATCAGATCTTCTTGAATCTCCGTTCGTGCTTGTCGCTAGTCACCAGAAGCACAGTGTGTTCCTCATTTTTCTCCAAGACTCGATCAGGAAGTTTCTCGTAGATCCTCCCCAACTTCAAGATCGCCAAGGATCTTCGAATTCCTCTGCGTTCCTTCATCAACGACATTCAGGTTCCCGTTTCCTTCTTCTCTAAGCTCTGTTCTTTGCATGCGTTAGGGTTCAATTTTGAGATGATTCAGGTTCAACTTTGAGGCTGTGAGATGTTTTGTTAGGGTTAGTCTTTTGAGATGCATTTGAAGTCTCAATTGATGATAGCAATGGTTTTTCAGAGTGGTCGATAATGCTTATCTTGAGTGTGGTTTGTTTGGTTGAGATTAGGGTATCTTGTTTAAGATCCGTGAGAGGGTTTTGAGAGAGTTCAGGGAGATTTGGGGAAGACGAAGACGGCGCTAGGGTTTCCGTATGGTGAATAGTGACCAGAGAATTGAGGAAGGAGATAGGTTTTTGTTCGTTGGTTAGTTGGGTTAGGGTTAGGGATTGGGTCTAAGGCCCAAACGTATTTTGCTGAAGCGTTACTCCCCCGTTTTCTCTTTCACCCCCCCCCCCCCTGCGAGAGAGGAGATAGAATGATTTGGGCTGGGCTTTGCCCTGAGTTGCTAGGCGCCCCCCCCCCCCATAGCGTGGGCCCAATGAAAACCAACTAGGAATTACTCGTATTGCACCCCCCTGCGTAAGAGCTGAAGGTGATCATTGGGCTGGGCACTGCGCCCCTTTGCTTTTCACGCCCCTAGGTTAGAGCCCAGCCAGAATCTCAACCTGAGCGTGCTACTATCCACACCTCCCCCTCTATTGTCTTTTATTCTTTTGTTTTCATATTCTTTAATTGTTTTGGTATCTTGTAAAATTCATAAAAAAGGGAAAATAATTGATTTTCAATTTCTTGTTTTTTCTACCACCTCATATAAATGTCTAGAAAATTATATAAAAATAAAAATGCCATTTTATTTTTGTTTGCTATTTTTAGCATATTTTCCATTTAAATGACTTTTTAATATCTTTTAGTTCATGCATGTTAGAAGAAAATTCCTAAAAAATAGTAGATTCGATCAAATGATTCCATTCTTTTTTCTGTAGACTCGTAATTCAATGAAGAATTTTGTAGTACAAAGACATTAGTTTAATCATGCATTTTCATTTTAATTGCATTTTTTGCATTTTAATTGATTCTGAAGTGTATTTTGTGGATATGTCTGCCTTGCTAATTTTAGTTCTTTCATCTGGTAATGAATTTTGCTTTGGTTTTTTAGTATGTTATACTAGACTAATGCATGTTCCCCATAGATTTTTCATAGATTTTTTAGAGGTTGATTGATAGTGTTTTAGGGTTAGAGAATAGAGACCTCACAACTTGTTGGTAACCCTTGGCCATTCATATGTTAGGAATTGTTTAGTAGCCTTAGAAGTTGACTTAGGCTTTGAGATTTGATCTTGGGATCATAGAGCCATGTAGGTTTCCCCTAGATTTTTGATAGATTTTTGCAGGGTGTTCTGTTATTTTTTGTCTGAGCTTGAGGATAGGAGAAGTCTTGATGGCTTCTGACTTTGAAGTTCAACTGTGGTTGAACTCCAGAGTTAGTTTCTTGTGGTTTGAGGACCTGTGGTTTCCTCGTGGAGATGGAGGCTGGATGAAGTCATGATGGAGCTTGCAAGGATGCATTGGATTGAGGCCTAGTCTAGGAGCTTGCTCTCTGTTTGTGAGGTTTGAGATCCTGAAGTTTGAGGGAAATTTATGGTACTTTCCTGAGGAAGGCACCATGAATGACTTTCATTCTTTCTTCTTACCTCTTTCTTAAGTATCCAATGATGTTGGAGCCTTCATGTGAGTTTAGTTTCTCCTGAGGAGGAATGTAAACCGGTCACAGTTGTTGAGCCACATGGGATACGATTCCTAAGTGGAAGCCTCCTGGTACTTTCCTGAGGAAGGTCCTATGGGTCTGTTCACTTAGTTCCTCTAGTTTATGTAGGATTTCTCAAGTATCCAATGATGTTGGAGCCTTCATGTGAGTTTAGTTTCTCCTGAGGAGGAACGTAAACTGATCACAGTTGTTGAGCCACATAGGATACGATTCCTAAGTGGAAGCCTCCTAGTACTTTCCCGAGGAAGGTCCTATGGGTCTGTTCACTTAGTTCCCTTAGTTCATATAGGCTTTCTCAAATATCCAATGATGCTGGAGCCTTCGTGTGAGTTTAGTTTCTCCTGAGGAGGAATGTAAACCGTTCACAGTTGTTGAGCCGCATAGGATATGATTCCTGAGTGGTAACCTCCTGGTACTTTCCTGAGGAAGGCACTATGAGTTTGTCTGCTTAGCTCCCTTTCTTTGGTAAGCTTGTCTTGAAGCTTGAAGACTGGGATTGATTCCTCTTGCTTAGAGTTTTGATTAGGGTTTTTGCTTAGAGTTTTGTTTAGGGCTTTGCATAGAGTTTTGTTCAGGGGTAAGTCAGGGGTTTGTTTTAGGGTTGTTAAGGGTCTTGCTCAGGGTTTCTGTTTAAGCTTTGGATATAGGTTTGTCAGGTTAGCTAGCCTTCTCTTTGTGTTGTCTGACTTGTGTGGTGCTGTGTTGCATTAGACTTAGGGGTTTCATCTAGATATTTCTGAGGTAGGTGCATCTTAGAAGTAGGTTTTGTGTGCATGAGAAGTTGAGGTGGTCCTCCTTCTGCTTGTTTGTTATTGAGTGGCTTTGCTTGTTGGTATTTGGTAGAGCTGAGCTCCCTTACCTCTGTGGTTTGCGGCCTCTGTGCCTTGCTTGTTTGGTTATTGCATTCATGCATATTTCCAGTATTTCTTTACTTTGCAGTTGATTCCTGTTTGCTGTTTAGTCCTGCTGCCATGATCCCTTAGGAGCTCTAACTTCTCCGCTGCGGAGTCGTTATGATAGACATTAGGATGGTCAACCAGGCATGATAACAGTAGGTAGATTCCCCTTTTTCAGCTATAGTTTTAGGGTGTCTTTTCCCTTTCCTTTCAGTAGGAGCTCTTGAGTAGCTTGTGTCGTAGTTAGCCGAACTACAGCTGCTCTGATTCCTCTTACCAGACGAGGATATGTAGGCATAGGATGCGATATCCTAGCGACCACACTAACAACTAACCTTTTGTTCTCTCGCGGCTGTGCGATCGAGACTTTCCCGCTGACGACTGATTGTTACCCTTTTCTCTTGCCCGAGTGCATTTGAGACCAGACCGTAGTTGTAGGTTCCCGAACCTTTAAAACCCAGTTTGTTTTCTCACTGCTGTGTGAGAGCCCCCAGGTTAGCCGTAGTTAGTCGAACTACGTTTGCTCTGATCTTCCATGCCGTGTGGAAGTACGTAGGCACAGGATGCGATGTCCTGGCGAGCAACCTTTTCCCCGTTTAAACGTAGGTAGTCGAACTACGTTGACTCTGATTTTCCCATTGCACGAGGGAGTACGTAGGCCCAGAACACCGTATGTTCTGTCGAGTCCTGTCCTTTTATTTTCTTTTCAGACTGACCATTAGCGTAGATAGATAAACACACCCTTTTCCTTATAAACACCAAGCGTGGATCCCGTTGAGTACGACGGACGTGAGGGGTGCTAATACCTTCCCCTTGCGTAACCAACTCCCGAATCCAGGTTTTGGTTGCGATGACCATACCTTTTCCCGTCTTTGCGAGGTTTACTTCGAGCGTTTCCTTTCCTGCTCTGAGGGATAAATAACGCACGGTGGCGACTCTCCTGTCAAGCCGGCGCCGATTTTCGCAGTAGCGACAGCTGGCGACTCTACTGGGGAATAATGGCATCTAAGGACTTTTCCCATCCCTTATGATGGGACCGTTTCCCATCCCCTACGCGAGTCAATCCTAGCGCTTGGGTGTTTATTTGTTGGGTGATGTGCATATGTGTTTTATCCTTTCTGCGCTTTACTTTTCCGTACCTTTACCTTTCCGCATTTACTTCCAGTATTATATTATTGTGATTATTGTTGTGGGAGGGGGATGTTACTATGAGTGAGAAGCCGGACCTGGGCTTGAGTATGCACCTAGATATAGTTATGGAGAGTAGTAGACGAACCTGTCTGCTGAGCAGGCACAGTTCCCTACGAAATCTGCGCTCAGACGAGGTTCTCGCAGAGGTGCTCCTTTCCGGTCCTGAGGATCTGAGGGGAGTCCAGACGTGAGGATTGTCGACTCTGGGGACCGATCATTTGGAAGTCAGCTAAGTGAGGCCTCTTCATGACTTGATGATGCCACTCCTTCTGGGAATCGTATCGTCATTCATGAAAGTCTGTGACGCTGATGACCGCATAGGATGCCGTACCTTTGTCCGTGGATTAGGTCCATCATACCTGTGAGGGGGATTGGGTTATTGCAGGAAAACTGGCCTTCAGAAACCATGATTCAGTACCTTTATCAGACGGTGTCCTCGATTCATCTCCAGGTGTGTTGTTCGGATCAGATGGGTTTCTTATCTGAGGTTGATACTATTATCAGATGGTTTTCTCGTCAGATACAGAGGTTCAGATGGATTTCTTACCAGGGGATTGGTATTTTGAGTATCAGATGATAGTTAGTGTCATGAGGTTCTGGTGACTGTGGTGGTTTTCTGCTCTTGATCACAGAGATGTTCATCTTCAGGCTACAGCATAGCCCCTGTGTTCACAGATTGCATTATTTATCATACTGCATCATTGCATTACCATTTGCATCCAACTAACGTGTGTGTATTGCAGGTACATATTTTCCCTCCCAGTTCCGGTGTTTGTCTCCTAGCAAGATATGGAAACCATGAAGAGAGTGTTACCCTACAAGTTCCCGTCTCCAGATATCAGTCTGTTGTCAGAGCTGATTACTATTGCTAAGAAGAGGGTAATGGGAGATTTTAGGAAGACATATGGGAGGATCCTGGCCTATGTTTACCAGCCATCGGCCTATGAGATCAGCGGCATTTACACCCTGTTACAGTTTTATGATGCGGAGCTCAGGTGTTTCGTGTTTCCTGACTTTGTTTTGGCTCCTACCCTAGAGGAGTATTCTGCGCTTTTGGATATACCGATTCGTGAGCAGATGCCTTTCTATCGTACGGACGCTAAGCCTAATCTGGCTGAGCTTTCTGCCATCCTGTACTTAAGAGAGTCTGAGCTGACAGGGAAGATGATCAGAAGAGGAGATGTGTGGGGATTTCCGTTGGATGTCTTGGTGGAGAAGGCTCGGGAATATGCCAAGGAAGGTGGCTGGGTCGTTTTTGACGCCATCCTTGCTGTGTGTGTGTGTATGGCATCGTACTGTTCCCGAACATTCCTGATTTCGTTGATGCAGATGCCTTCTATATTTTGGCTGCAAGGAACCCAGTTCCTACCTTGCTGGGAGATATCCACCATTCCACTCACTACCAAAATGAGAAGCGGAGAGGAAGGAATGTGTCTTGCTGTGTACCTCTCCTGTGCAGGTGGTTCACCAGTCATATGCCTAAGTCAGGCCCTTTTGTCACCTCTATTGATTCTTTAGGATGGCCGGAGCGCTTAATGGGGTTGACTGCTGAGAATGTGGTATGGGTTAACGAAGAGGTATTCGGAGTTGAGGTTATACTCAAATGCGAAGGATTCCCGAATGTTCCTTTAATAGGAAGGAAAGAGTGTGTTAATTACAACCCTTCCTTATTGACCAGGCAGTTTGGGTATGCACCTCAGGGAGCGCCAAAGCCCGAGGAGATACAGGAATCTTTGTATCTCACTGGGGCAATAGGGAAAGAGATGCTGACCAAGCTTGAGAAGGCATGGAAGAACCTGCACAAGAGAGGGAAGCCTTCAGGTAGCAGAGGGGATACTCGAGTTCCTGGCCCGTATGTGGAATGGATTCGTGAGCGAGCTACGAAATTCCTGATGCCTTATCCTGCAGTTCAGCCACTGTACCCTTCTCCGGTGGAGGAGCCCACCACTATAGACGTACAGGTATACAAGCAGCTGATGGCGGAGAAGGAAGAGCTAGCAAAGGCTAAAGAGGCTTTAGAGAAAGAGAATGCCCAGCTTCGTCATGAAAAGATTGAAACAGGATATTTTTCTAAGCAACAGGCTGAAACTCTGAAACATCTGAAGACTATGTTATTGGAGTTGACTGAAACCAAGAAGCGTCTGGAGTTAGATGTAGACTCAGTTAGCAGTGTATTGGCTACTAAGAAACAAGAGCTGGAAAGGGCCTACACGAAGCTAGCTAAGTTCAGAGAGCACTGGGATCTCACTATGGCCAAACGCAAAGGACGGGAAGAAGAGCTAAAGACACAGGTTGCTCAGTTAGAAGAACAGGTCAAAGTGAAGACTGAAGAGCTTGAAGAAGAAGCATGTCGCCGATACGAGGCCGAGCGCAAACTGATTGATGCCATGAAGAATTTGGAAGATTTTCAGCATAGAGCAGACGCCAAGAGACCCAAACCTGGGGACGGTGCCCATGATAAGGCTTGGGAAGACTTTGTCAGAGATATCCAGGGAACGGTCAGAAAGAGGGATCAGTTGATAGAAGGCTTGATTTATCGACCGGATCACGCAGAGACGAAGAAGATGGTCGAGGATTTCTGCGATCGTACCCGCCCTTGATTTCTCTCTTGTATTTTGTATGTTGAGATCACCGCCAGGCATGTTGGTCGGGATCCTCCTTTATCATATCAGTTGTATGGAACATAATTGTGTAACATCTTGACAAGACTGATATTCCAATAAATATATGAGGGTTTTTCTAAATATTGTCTTTATGGTTTCTCTTGTCTTGCTACCATTGACACTGGAATTGGAGGAGAAATATCTCCAATGCACACATGCACGCTAACATTTTTATTTCTGTCCGCATAAATCATATTGCATAGCATTTCTCTAGCAGGCCAGAGCACTTATCCAGCCTTTGTTTTCACCAGAGGGTGATTCTCGGGGGAGTGTTTGAGGCAAGCGTGGAGTGTTGAAGACGACCAAGGGGCGGAAGCAGATTTGAGCAGAATCAAGCAGCGTAGTCAGTTACAGGTAACTGGCAGCTATGTCTGAAGGCAATTTCCAGGCTCCTAACACTTTGACAGGGTTTACTATGACGTCCCACCCTCAGTATGGTTCTATGGAAAACTTCCCGCAAGCAAACAACCTTACGGCAGACCAAGTTGTACAGCCTACGGATGAGAACCGAGATCGGCATGAGTAGCTTGTTGCCCGAAGTGAACGTTCTCCTCCTGCTAACAATCAAGGTGTTGCTTTCCCTGTGATGAATTACCGAAGAGATATTCCAATGGCCGGGATGGTAGATCCAAGAGCTCTTGAAAAGGATAGAAGACTCCGAGCGCTGGAAGAAGGAATAAAAGCCTTGAAAGTGAAAGATGCTGTTAACCTGGATGCTGTAGACATGTGTTTGGTTCCTGACCTGGTGTTGCCTTACAAGTTCAAAGTGCCGGAATTTGAAAAGTACACGGGGGTTAGCTGTCCGAAGCTGCATTTGATGATGTTCTGTCGAAGGATGACTTCGTTTGTGCGAAATGACCAACTGATGATCCATTGCTTCCAGTATAGCCTGACTGGGGCATCCTTGAGGTGGTATGTGCAGTTAGAGAGTAATCAGATTCGATCATGGGTGGATTTAGCCCGAGCTTTCATGAAGCAGTACGATTACAACCTGGATTTGGCTCCTAGTCTCGTACATCTGCAAGAATTATCTCAGGCGGAGAATGAATCATTCAGAGGGTATTTGCGAAGATGGAAAGAATTGGCTGCTAGTGTTCAACCACCGCTTTTGGAAAGAGAAATGGTTGACATCTTCTTGGATACTCTGAAAGGCCATTATTTTGACAAATTGTTCAGTTGTACCAACTTTGTGGGCCTGATGAGAATGGGGGAACTTGTTGAGAGAGGACTCAAGAGTGGAAAGCTTCGAGATGCTCCTTATTTCCCAGTTGATAAGAATGAGTCAGTCGTCAGTTCTCAAGAAGAGTGGGAAGAAGGAAATGACGTCGTCTCGGAATCTCTAGCATCTCAGGATCGATTTTCAGACACTTCAAGTCAACGGTCATCTTATCGTCGATCGCGTCAGCACGCCCCACGAAGACCAAGGAAACCTGAAAGGCAGTTTACTCAGCTACCGGTGTCATACAGTCAGTTGTTGCCAGATCTGATTAGAAGTGGATTGATAGTGCCGAAAGAGACTAAGCCGGTGATTCCACCGTATCCTCCAGGTTTTGATGCCAGCGCCCGCTGTGAGTACCATGTTGGGGCACAGGGGCATTCAACGAATGATTGTAAGGTGCTTAGAAGTCAGGTTCAGGATCTGTTAGACTCTAACCGGATCTTCATCACGCCCCAGGATTTTGTTCAGATTGACGATTCTCCGTCATCCAGTTGTGTGGGTTCGTCAGTTAATGTCATGGAAGATTCCACGGGAAGTGTGTGCTCTGAAGATTGTCAAACGGAGAGTTCATTTGAGTATGAGAGAAACTTCTAGAGGTTTCTGCGTCGGGTGTCGCATCTGTTTTCTCTGCCTAACCCGTTTAGCTTCTGTGCGTTAGTATTTGCTGACCACCACCAGGATTGTTGGCTGGGGTCATTGTATTCGTACTCGTTTGTGCTTACGTGCTGCTTTTGTTGGTTATACATGTGTGGGAGATGTTCGTCTGTGTGCTTATAGCTTGAGTTTCTCTTTGTCTTGTCATGAATATGTGTTTGCTTTCTGCGTTGCATTATCGTTTAACAGGTACATCAGAACCGTGGGTCTCATTTCCTCATCGTCCAGTTTGTTGCAGGAATTCCTTCAGAGGTATGGATCAGAATCAGGTTGAATTGATTGAAGTCCGAAGCCAGTTGGGGCAGATGATGAGAGACATGCAAGAGATGCGTTTGGAACAGAAGATTCTCAAAGAGGAGAGCAGTCAGCTGAAGACCCAAATGAGCTTGATCATGGAAGTAGTCAAGAGTGTTCCTAGGAAAGAGGACGATCAGCTATTTGAAGCCGCAGTGAAGAAGCTCGTGCCACCGGTGCCTGTGGAACCTGAGCAACAGCAACAGAGGGTGCATCCGACTCAACGGAGGATCCAGGAAGGGAAGCCAAAGAGAATATTTGAGGCACCGCCTACAACATATGCTGAGCTCTTGCAGACTTTATTGAGGTTTAATCTGGTTGAGAAGAGAACGTTGGAACCACCAGCAGGAGCGCTTCCTCATGGGTACGATGCCAGTAAGCAATGTGAATTTCATTATGGGGCATTCGGACACGACATCGAGGGTTGTCATGCTTTTAAGCACAATGTTCAAGACCTGATTGACTCGCACGATATTGAATTCACGCCGAGCGGTGTAGCTGTACGTATTGCTCCTATCCCAGTTGATGTTAAGATGACGGATGTTTCTAAAGTTGCAGTAGGTCAGAAACGTATCCTAGATTCCATGGTGTCGGGATCTCCATGCCCACAACTGTTGCCTATTCCTGGGGCAGATCTGAGAAAGAAAATGGCTAAGCATAAGGAGTGCCTTGATCAGTGCGGTGAAAGTCAAGAAATCGATGTCATATTTGCTACGAAGGGTGTTCAACAGTCAACCCGATACCAGCAACGACAACAACGATCTCAATAGTGGCAGAGTCAGCAGCGTCCTAATCAGCGAAAAGCTCAAAATCAGAGGCCGGTGAGGGTATTTAGGGTGCCTCCGATGCCGTATGCCGAACTTCTTCAGGTGTTGCTACGATTGCAGTTGGTTGAGAAGAGGAAGTTAGCTCCGCTGACAGGTACGCCTCCAAGAGGTTATGATATCAAGGAGCGCTGTGATTTCCACTCTGGAGCACAAGGGCACAACATTGAAGATTGTCTGGCCTTCAAGCACAAAGTGCAGGACCTACTTGATAGTGCAGCAATTAGCTTCGGGCGAGAAGGTCCCAACATTATCTGAATGAGGAGAAGGGGCTCTATAATTTGGTTGGGTCGCTAAAAGCGGATCAAGACATCATCAGGTTGCCTCTAATAACTGATTGTGAAGGTAGCTGGTTCAGCAGCAGGACAGATGCGAAAGCCCAGTTCTCGGAAGCTGGCATTTCTTGTTTTATCTTGTCATTTCTTTACGCTTGTAGTTTTTTTCCTGTTTAAAATGCAATCTTGTTTGTAAAACTTGTTGTTTTCATTCAATTGATGATAATGAAATAAATATGCATGTTTTGATTGAATCCAGTCGTGTTCACTAATTGTTTTTACAAATGTCCGACGCCTAGTTAAGAGGAATCTGGGGAGGATGACGAAAATGAACGACGTGCAAAATTCCGATTGTATGCTTTTGAAATAAAACCTGTTGATGATGTACAGGCATTGTTTCAAATCCCTAAACACCGGAGATATAAGGAAGATAATCCCTTGTTAACCCCTTTGAGCCTTGTAGTAGGAGTTTCGTTCCGTGAATGAAAAACCCTCGATCTTTAACCTGGGGCAGGGTAGGTGTTAGCTAATTTGACCGAGCGTCCAAATTGCAAAAGGAGTGTCCGTTCGAGGATCAATCACGCCTCTAGAGGTCGTGCCTAAAAAAAACACAATGGTTCAATCAAGAGTGGGGCAGTCACATCATTCCCCAAAGAGTCAGACAACCAGCGTCACACGACTTGTTCAGAAAAAAAGAAAGGAAGCAAAAAGAATCAAAATCTCGCTAAGTCAAGAAAAGAAAACAATCGACTTAGGCAAAAATGAGGGCATCCCGCTGGACTTAAAAAATCAAAAGAAACTCAAAAGGAGTCAGTCCAGGCAAAAGTTAGGGATAAGAAAAAAGATGAAAGGAGGACAAAAAGAAAAATCCTCAAATCAAATGCGAGTCGTGTGACCTCAAGTGCCAAAGACGAAGAGTGAGTGGCTGTCACTCCCAACAATCATAATTTCTCGAACTATCACTCCTATCTTTCAGCCTCTGAGAGGTGAGCGCTAAGGTCGAATTAGCTGAACGTAGGATGGGAGAACATCAAGGAGAACGGGTGGGTTAAAATAAACTTTGAGCCTTTATCCTTTCCTTCAAAACCGTGAACCTGACCACGCTACAACCTTCAAAAGCCCTAATTGAAGCAGGTTATTTCGAAAGCATACTTCGGTGAAGGTCGCGTCGATTCTGACTCCTGAAAGGGTTCCTTACCATGTTGGTACTGATGTTGATAAATGTTTTGTGCATTATATGCTATAAACTGTTTCTTCCTTTTCCCAGTGAACAGATTGGATGTCAAAGCTGTCATATGTGTTGCATTAATATGTCTTTTACGCAGAACAACTTGTTTTACTTGCGAGTAAGCGATTGACGGTCGGAAGAATTTTCTACAATGGAAAGTATGGTCAGGATAGAGTACCGAATGCCCGAATGTTCCGAGAGCAGGGGCAAGCTATTATCGTAATCCCCAGTCAGGTCAGCTTTTCGAAGTCAGTTATCCTGGGGCAATCAGGTGAGAGATTCGGCAAATATGGCATAGTCAGGGGCACTACTCTGAATCAGATAATCAGGAGCGAGGTCATCGCAGTCAGGGGCAGGCCATCGTAAGAGCGCAGAAGTTCTTTATTTGAGAAGCATTTGAGGTGAAGTATCTCTCTGAAGTTCAGAATGCTGGGGCATTTCTTATCAGACAGTCAGGGAACAGATTTGCAGATTTCCTTTCGAGGACTATCCCCACAGAGATCCCGCAGGCTGGGGCATATCAGAAGCGAAAGGATTGGTCTTCTCCGTATCAGCAAGGTCATTCAGAGTTATTCGAGCAAATTCGGTCAATTTTCGAGAGCAAGACGAATGCGGGAAGTCATGTTACTATCCCTTGACTCTTCCACCAGGAGACTGTGTATTCAGGCAGAATGTTTTCCAGGGTCAGTTGTACCTGACCCATCACAGATAGCCTAAAAGCATAAATCCATGTTGGCGATCACTGCGAGATCCATCCGTGTTGGCGCGTCAGGTTCCAAATCCAATTTTCGGCAGTACGCAGGAAGACTCAGTCTATTGTCTCCAGCAAAGTCCAATTTTTCATTGGTATGGGTAAGCTATCCCCAGAGGAGTCCGATCATACGTAGTACACCTGCTATTCTCCAGCAGAGTTATATTCCTCAGCAGGGTGTTACTTTGACAAGATGTTTGGTTAAGTTTCCAATTTCCCCAGCGGAGTTGATTTCACTCTTCCAGCATTTATTTTGCTGGAATGATTCTGCGATATTCGGGTTATCCCCAACGGAGTTGGCTTCGTCTTCAGCATTTATTTTGCTGAAGTGGTTTTCTTTACCCGATCTTCTCCCGCAGCTCGAGCCTGCATTAGCATATTGCATGCATCATCATATTTGCATCATACTTGCATTTCATTTTCAAAATGCGTAGCATTTCCATCCTGTATGGAGCATTACGCCATAGAAAGATTCAAACATATGCATATGCATACGAAGCATAAGCCAGGTTTTCTATCAACCTCATATGGCACGTGAATCACGCTGCGATTAGTTCAGGGGCTCTAATCTAGCAGCAGTGTTCAGACAGTTCAGCAGATTATTCGTATTTCAGATCATACAATAGTTGTGCTTTGATCAATCAGTCATCTGGTATCGGCAGGCTTTGCTTCCCGTCAATTCATATTGACGATGCGTTCCCCCAATAAGTGGATTTCTCCGTCTATCATTAGACGTTTTGAGTTCTAATTAGTGGTTTCTTTCCGTCTATCAGTAGACGATGTGAAGTTTTGGGTGATTTTCAGTGGGGTTCAAGACGGGGTTTCTCTAGCAAGTAGCTTTTCTTTCCGTCTATCAGTAGACGATGTGAAGTTTCAGGTTATTGTTCAGCGGGTTTCTTATTGTCAGATCATACAGATGGGGTGTTTCCCCAGCGAGTTTTCTTTCCGTCTATCCTTAGACGATGTGGGTATCAATCAGGATGTCTTCCCGTCTATCATTAGACGATGTGAGCATTGATGATTCCGTCTATCATTAGACGATGTGAGTATTGAATTTCAGGTTTTCTTTCCGTCTATCCTTAGACGATGTGAGTACGGGGATTTTGGTTTTCTTTCCGTCTATCTTTAGACGATGTGAGTATTCGATTTTGGACGTCTTTCCGTCTATCCTTAGACGATGTGAGTATGGAGATTAATGGTGTTTTTTCGTCTATCCTTAGACGATGTGAGTATGGATTTGGCTTTCTTGCCGTCTATCTTTAGACGATGTGAGTATGGAGATTAATGGTGTCTTTCCGTCTATCCTTAGACGATGGGAGTATGGAGATTCAGGGTGTCTTTCCGTCTATCCTTAGACGATGTGAGTACGGGGATTTTGGTTTTCTTTCCGTCTATCTTTAGACGATGTGAGTATTCGATTTTGGGCGTCTTCCCGTTTATCCTTAGACGATGTGAGTATTGGAATAATTTGGGTGTCTTTCCGTCTATCCTTAAACGATGTGAGTATTGATTTTTTTCCTTCGGGACGGTGTTGAATGAAGCAGGGGTGTCTTGTCGTCTATCTTTGGACGATGTGAGTACGTTTCTCTTCCTGTCTATCAATAGGCGATGTGAGAGGATCAGATGTTTTGTTGCCACCCTCGGGTTTGTTATTTGGGGTATCACCGGTAATTGGCGTTAAAATCAGGAGTTCCTTATCAGATGATTGATCAGTTCGTCGCCGTAATGACTGGACTCAGTTTTCTGGAGTTTATTCCCCAAGCAGTTTTACAGTATATTCTCGCGGTTGGCAAATTTTCGGGTTTTATTTGTATTCAACCGTCTCGTACCTCCGAATGTTTGAAGGCTGAGCGCTCTTCAACCTTTCAGGTCCAAGTCGTTTGAATAGGGGCAGCTGTTGCACCCTAAAATTTGACCAACCGGTTCTCCTATCTGACTCGTGGTTTAAATTCATATTCGCATATCAGACGCATGATAGTTGTGCACAGACAGAGGATATCAGGGTTACAGCTTGGGTTTCATTTACCGGATATTTCAGATCTAGCCTGGATAATCAGAGTTTTATTTTCGGGGAATTGTGCGCTTCTCGGTGGTTGCAGCTTACATGGTGATTGTGGAATATTCTGAGGCCCGGGGTTTACTGTTCGATTCGATCTGGTCTCGCGCGCTCTTTTATGGTGGTCATTTGCATTTGTCTGCATTTTTTAGGGTTCAATAGCTTTTAGCGGAAGTTAAATAGGCTTTTTAGATTTTTTAGGATTTAAATAGATTCTTTTAGCATTTTAAATAGTTTAAATCTCTTTTTAGAATTTTATAGAATTTTTTAAATAGATTTAGTAGTTTTTTATCATTTTTAGAATATGATAGATTTTAAAATTGTTTTTAATTGTTTTTAGATAATATAGAAAGAATGTAGTTTTTTCTTTTATTAATAATAGATTTTAATAGTTTTTAAATAATAGTATAGAATTTTAATAGGAATTTTATAGAATTTTATAGAAATTAAATAGAATTTTAATAGAGGTTATTGAAGTTTTAATAGTAATGGTTTAATATAGAATTTAATTAGGTATTAATTCTGTTTTTAGGAATAATAGGGATAATTAGGATTTTAATCATCTTTAGATCTAATTAGGATTAAGAAAGTTTAATTTTCGGATTAATCAGGTTAATTAGTTAATTAGGTGTTGATTAGTTTTAATTGGTCTTAATCAGTTTTTTTATTCCATTTCCACATTAATCAATTTTTTTCAGTTTTTTGGGTTTTAGTGTAACAGCTTCGTTGGGCCCAGGAGGGGATTTTTTGGAGGCCCATTTCAATTTGCAATCCAGTTTTTTGTGCAGTTTTTTGTCCAGAAAGTGACACTTGTCACTATAAGGATGGTGCCACACGTTACACTCAAAGGGGACCCACCTCACAACCCTCTGCACTCAGAATCACGCCACCTCAATTTTTAGCTCTCTCTCTCTCAGGCCACGTGGCGCCCCGCATGCCCTCCACCCATCCTCACGCCTACCACTTGTCCTCCCCTCAGATCCCACCGGAAACGCCCCTGACCGGCATGCAAATCCGGTGACCGCCCCAACAGCCACCGCCCAACCAACTCCGGCCGCCGTCCCTCGCCGGAAACTGCAAAATTGCAGAAAATCCTCCGATCTCCCTCTTTCTCCCTCTTCCTCCTCCGTCCACCTTCATCATCACTTCACCGGAAAATCTAAACACCGCCGGAAACTTCAACCAATTTCCCAGAATATTCAAATCTCCATCGTTCCTCACCAATTTTTCCAGAAAACTTCAAAGCGTTCATCAGTGTTCCCAGAAAAAAACGCCAAGATTCAATCGTTTTACGCCCAGAAGTAGTACGATTTTCATCCTCTCGTTTCCAGAATGATAGATCTCCAGGCGAGACGTAATCATCAGATCTTCTTGAATCTCCGTTCGTGCTTGTCGCTAGTCACCAGAAGCACAGCGTGTTCCTCATTTTTCTCCAAGACTCGATCAGGAAGTTTCTCGTAGATCCTCCCCAACTTCAAAATCGCCAAGGATCTTCGAATTCCTCCGCGTTTCTTCATCAACGACATCCAGGTTCCCGTTTCCTTCTTCTCTAAGCTCTGTTCTTTGCATGCGTTAGGGTTCAATTTTGAGATGATTCAGGTTCAACTTTGAGGCTGTGAGATGTTTTGTTAGGGTTAGTCTTTTGAGATGCATTTGAAGTCTCAATTGATGATAGCAATGGTTTTTCAGAGTGGTCGATAATGCTTATCTTGAGTGTGGTTTGTTTGGTTGAGATTAGGGTATCTTGTTTAAGATCCGTGAGAGGGTTTTGAGAGAGTTCAGGGAGATTTGGGGAAGACGAAGATGGCGCTAGGGTTTCCGTATGGTGAACAGTGACCAGAGAATTGAGGAAGGAGATAGGTTTTTGTTCGTTGGTTAGTTGGGTTAGGGTTAGGGATTGGGTCTAAGGCCCAAACGTATTTTGCTGAAGCGTTACTCCTCCGTTTGCTCTTTCACCCCCCCCCCCCTGCGAGAGAGGAGATAGAATGATTTGGGCTGGGCTTTGCCCTGAGTTGCTAGGCGCACCCCCCCCCCCCCCCCCCTCCCTTAGCGTGGGCCCAATGAAAACCAACTAGGAATTACTCGTATTGCACCCCCCTGCGTGAGAGCTGAAGGTGATCATTGGGATGGGCACTGCGCCCCTTTGCTTTTCACACCCCTAGGTTAGAGCCCAGCCAGAATCTCAACCTGAGTGTGCTACTATCCACACCTCCCCCTCTATTGTCTTTTATTCTTTTGTTTTCATATTCTTTAATTGTTTTGGTATCTTGTAAAATTCATAAAAAAGGGAAAATAATTGATTTTCAATTTCTTGTTTTTTCTACCACCTCATATAAATGTCTAAAAAATTATATAAAAATAAAAATGTCATTTTATCTTTGTTTGCTATTTTTAGCATATTTTCCATTTAAATGACTTTTTAATATCTTTTAGTTCATGCATGTTAGAAGAAAATTCCTAAAAAATAGTAGATTCGATCAAATAATTCCATTCTTTTTTCTGTAGACTCGTAATTCAATGTAGAATTTTGTAGTACAAAGACATTAGTTTAATCATGCATTTTCATTTTAATTGCATTTTTTGCATTTTAATTGATTCTGAAGTGTATTTTGTGGATATGTCTGCCTTGCTAATTTTAGTTCTTTCATCTGGTAATGAATTTTGCTTTGGTTTTTTAGTATGTTATACTAGACTAATGCATGTTCCCCATAGATTTTTCATAGATTTTTTAGAGGTTGATTGATAGTGTTTTAGGGTTAGAGAATAGAGACCTCACAACTTGTTGGTAACCCTTGGCCATTCATATGTTAGGAATTGTTTAGTAGCCTTAGAAGTTGACTTAGGCTTTGAGATTTGATCTTGGGATCATAGAGCCATGTAGGTTTCCCCTAGATTTTTGATAGATTTTTGCAGGGTGTTCTGTTATTTTTTGTCTGAGCTTGAGGATAGGAGAAGTCTTGACGGCTTCTGACTTTGAAGTTCAACTGTGGTTGAACTCCAGAGTTAGTTTCTTGTGGTTTGAGGACCTGTGGTTTCCTCGTGGAGATGGAGGCTGGATGAAGTCATGGTGGAGCTTGCAAGGATGCATTGGATTGAGGCCTAGTCTAGGAGCTTGCTCTCTGTTTGTGAGGTTTGAGATCCTGAAGTTTGAGGGAAATTTATGGTACTTTCCTGAGGAAGGCATCATGAATGACTTTCATTCTTTCTTCTCACCTCTTTCTTAAGTATCCAATGATGTTGGAGCCTTCATGTGAGTTTAGTTTCTCCTGAGGAGGAATGTAAACCGATCACAGTTGTTGAGCCACATGGGATACGATTCCTAAGTGGAAGCCTCCTGGTACTTTCTTGAGGAAGGTCCTATGGGTCTGTTCACTTAGTTCCTCTAGTTTATGTAGGATTTCTCAAGTATCCAATGATGTTGGAGCCTTCATGTGAGTTTAGTTTCTCCTGAGGAGGAACGTAAACTGATCACAGTTGTTGAGCCACATAGGATACGATTCCTAAGTGGAAGCCTCCTAGTACTTTCCCGAGGAAGGTCCTATGGGTCTGTTCACTTAGTTCCCTTAGTTCATATAGGCTTTCTCAAATATCCAATGATGCTGGAGCCTTCGTGTGAGTTTAGTTTCTCCTGAGGAGGAATGTAAACCGTTCACAGTTGTTGAGCCGCATAGGATATGATTCCTGAGTGGTAACCTCCTGGTACTTTCCTGAGGAAGGCACTATGAGTTTGTCTGCTTAGCTCCCTTTCTTTGGTAAGCTTGTCTTGAAGCTTGAAGACTGGGATTGATTCCTCTTGCTTAGAGTTTTGATTAGGGTTTTTGATTAGAGTTTTGTTTAGGGCTTTGCATAGAGTTTTGTTCAGGGGTAAGTCAGGGGTTTGTTTTAGGGTTGTTAAGGGTCTTGCTCAGGGTTTCTGTTTAAGCTTTGGATAGAGGTTTGTCAGGTTAGCTAGCCTTCTCTTTGTGTTATCTGACTTGTGTGGTGCTGTGTTGCATTAGACTTAGGGGTTTCATCTAGATATTTCTGAGGTAGGTGCATCTTAGAAGTAGGTTTTGTGTGCATGAGAAGTTGAGGTGGTCCTCCTTCTGCTTGTTTGTTATTGAGTGGCTTTGCTTGTTGGTATTTGGTAGAGCTGAGCTCCCTTACCTCTGTGGTTTGCGGCCTCTGTGCCTTGCTTGTTTGGTTATTGCATTCATGCATATTTCCAGTATTTCTTTACTTTGCAGTTGATTCCTGTTTGCTGTTTAGTCCTGCTGCCATGATCCCTTAGGAGCTCTAACTTCTCCGCTGCGGAGTCGTTATGATAGACATTAGGATGGTCAACTAGGCATGATAACAGTAGGTAGATTCCCCTTTTTCAGCTATAGTTTTAGGGTGTATTTTCCCTTTCCTTTCAGTAGGAGCTCTTGAGTAGCTTGTGTCGTAGTTAGCCGAACTACAGCTGCTCTGATTCCTCTTACCAGACGAGGATATGTAGGCATAGGATGCGATATCCTAGCGACCACACTAACAACTAACCTTTTGTTCTCTCGCGGCTGTGCGATCGAGACTTTCCCGCTGACGACTGATTGTTACCCTTTTCTCTTGCCCGAGTGCATTTGAGACCAGACCGTAGTTGTAGGTTCCCGAACCTTTAAAACCCAGTTTGTTTTCTCACTGCTGTGTGAGAGCCCCCAGGTTAGCCGTAGTTAGTCGAACTACGTTTGCTCTGATCTTCCATGCCGTGTGGAAGTATGTAGGCACAGGATGCGATGTCCTGGCGAGCAACCTTTTCCCCGTTTAAATGTAGGTAGTCGAACTACGTTGACTCTGACTTTCCCATTGCACGAGGGAGTACGTAGGCCCAGAACACCGTATGTTCTGTCGAGTCCTGTCCTTTTATTTTCTTTTCAAACTGACCATTAGCGTAGATAGATAAACACACCCTTTTCCTTATAAACACCAAGCGTGGATCCCGTTGAGTACGACGGACGTGAGGGGTGCTAATACCTTCCCCTTGCGTAACCGACTCCCGAATCCAGGTTTTGGTTGCGATGACCATACCTTTTCCCGTCTTTGCGAGGTTTACTTCGAGCGTTTCCTTTCCTGCTCTGAGGGATAAATAACGCACGGTGGCGACTCTCCTGTCAAGCCGGCGCCGATTTTCGCAGTAGCGACACTAACCTTTAAGTTAAAACCTCCATCAAAACACTTCATCAACATCAAATTATGTAGATCAAGGCTCTAGAGTGTGGTTCTTGAAGTTGATTTGAAGCCTTTTCAGATTTTGAAATGGTATACTCTTGTTCCATCATTGTTATGCTTGATCCATCTTCCACAATGTGATCTCTTGTTGTTTCTTATTGCTTGATCTTTGGATCTTGCAAATTGTGTTTTATTGGTGTTATTTGTTGTTGTTTTACTTGAAATTCAGTGCTCAATTGCATTCATGATCATGAGGTGTTTGAAGAAATGATTGAATCATGAGCGTTGTTTTTTTTTCCAAATTTTTGCTGATTCTGCCAAGGTAATCGATTAACCAAATTTTGCCTTAAGATGGTTAATCGATTAACACAGTGCCAAAATATGTTTTTTGGCTTGTTTTGGGACTGTTTTGGTTTCTTTTCTTCCTTCTTCCATTTCCTTTTATTTTGCCTTGAATTTTGATGTTTATTAATCAAATTTCTCTTTAAATTCCATGGACTTTGGGTGTTGATGAGGTTGGATAAACCTTTATTAGTTCAAATATATCTTTAAATGGATCATTGGGTTCATTTTAGGTGATTTGAATTAGTGATAGGTTTAGTGCTTTAATCCACCAAGAAGAGTGATGGAACTTAAATATGGAATGATTCAATTATTGTGATTCAATTTGGCTTCTCTTCTCTCCACTTCTCTTTTTTTCTTTTGATCAATGAAAATCTTTGATATCATTAGAACTTGTTTCAAGTTCTTAATGAAGATGAGATCGTTACCTATTTTCTTTTTGTGTGATATTGCTTTCGCAGAATGATTTACATATCATCTCTTTAGCATATATTAGCACAAACATTATTATTAATCGGCCTCAGATAGTTGTGGCTTCTACATAAGTATGATTACGATTGCTTAAAATAGCGCTAAATTGTCCCTAAATCAGAATTGAGTTGTTTTTGTAAGTGACTTATCAATCTACTAATCGTCGTAGCGTGGTTTGAGATGGATTGTTTCCTTGTTGTTGAGGGAGTTAGTTGGTATACTCGTTGATTTAATCCGAGTTGGAGACCTTCCCTCAATGGTGTATGGACTCGTGGTCTCATTCTTATGGAAAATTGGTCAACAAGCAGTAGCTTTTAGATAACTTACACCCATAGATTAGACAACAAGCGCGTATCCTGTTGAGTACAACGGGCGTGAGGGTGTTCATACCTTCCCTTTGTGTAACCGACTCTCGAACCTAAGATTTGGTTGTGATGATCTTGTCTTTCCCGTTCTTTTAGGTTTTCTTCGATCATTTCCTTTCCTTATCTTTGGGATAAATAACGTTTGGTGGCGACTCTTTTGTTTGTTTCCGCCGGCCCTTTTTCGCAATTGTGACACTCACTAATGCTTATCACTCTATTCATCTCAGGAATTCTTATGGTGGAAGATGATTACTTGTTGTGTAATGTTGCTATACAAGTGGCTTATTTCTCACTTGCCTTGGTCTATTGCTTTTTGGGACCTCAAGGATGGTCTATTATGGTCACAAAAAATCACATCGCTTACTCATTCAGACATTGTTTGGTACAGTCGTGATTATGATAAAGTAAGGAACATTGATAGTTGTGGAGATTTTCCCAATGTACTTCTTCTTGGTACAAAAGGAGGCATTAGCTACAACCCGATTTTGGCCCGTCGTCAGCTGGGGTATCCTATGAAAGACAAACTAAGTAATATCTATTTGGAAGGTTTCTTCTTCAAAGAGGGTAAAGACAACAAAGCATTCAAGGAAAGGATTGTGTAGGCTTGGCGTCACATCCATAAAAAAGGAAGGGAAGCTTTGGGAAAGCCAAATTGTGTTTCTTTGGAGCCTTATCTCTAATGGGAACAAGCTAGAGCTATCACATTGAAGATGTTTTATCCACGTCAATAGCCTTTACTTCTAGCTGCTAGAACACCCATTCTTATTTTCATGAATGATGCATAGAAACTTCAGATTGCTTTGGATGAGATGTGACAAAAGAGGGATGATTGGAGGAACAAGTACCAAATTGTTGACATGGAGAATGCAGAACTTCAAAAGCAGTTGAAGCAAAGGAATGAAGAAGAAATGACTAACAAGAAGAGAAAAATGCAAGAGGATTTATTTTCCTCTAGCATTTAGAGTTCAGACGCTCCATCTACCTCAGTTTCTTAGAAGTTGGTTGTCGACAAGCTCATAGATTAAAAGACTCAGATGGAGGACCAGATCAAAGAGCTCAATAAGAAGCTGCAAGGAGGATCTTCTTCTCATGGGATTTCTTAGGATTTCTAGTTCTAGCTTCCTATTATCTTTTGTTTCTATTAGAATTCTTGAAATTATACTTCAAAAGTTGTAATCCTTTTCCATTATCAATAAAAATGAGATTTCAGTACTTCAAGTGTGTTATTTCAATATAATGTTTGCAATTTACTTTGTATCCTTAAAGTTCCTTGAAAGCTTTGCATTTGCATATTGCATATCAAGCATCATCTCTTGCATTGTTTCTTGACTTTGCCAGGTATCTTATGTTTTGTTTGGTCTTCATTCAGCCAAGCTTTTGCACCAATATAATACTCAAGCTAATCTAAGGAAAAAGATGGATTAGAATTTGGTAGAAGTCACTGCAAATAGGGGTCAATATAAGAATGAGGTGAATGTTATTGTGCCACACTTTAATATTCCTGAACGAGTTGTTATCTCTTATAATAGTCAGAAGTCCGCTATTACACCTTTAGTTATTCGTTTGCTCGGTCCAATACTGTATAAATCTGACAAGGTCATTCCTTATAAATACAATGTTACCATGGTTGAAGATGGTAAGGAAATGCCCATTCCTTCTTTGTCTTTTGTGGTGAGCATTGCTGATGTTAGTAGAGTAACCCAGAGTGTTCGTGTCTATGCTTCTGAGCCTCCAAAGAGAGTGGAGAATGCTGTCACTGGAAAACAACTTCAAGGTGAGAATGTTGTTGATAGTTCTGGTCAATTAAGTGGTTTGAATAAGAAAACTAATGATGATGAGGTTTTGAAATTGATCAAAAAGAGTGAGTACAACATGGTAGATCAATTCTTGCATACCCTGTCTAAGATTTCAGTGTTGTCCCTATTGATGAGTTTTAAGGCTCATAAGGGGTGTTTGCAGAAGGTGCTGGAACAAGTGTATGTTGAGCATGATATGATTGTTAATCAGTTTGAAGGCATTGTTACCAACCTCACAGCATGCAATAATTTGAGTTTCTATGATGAAAAGTTACCCGAGGAGGGGAGAAATCACAATTTGGCTTTACATATTTCTATGAACTGTCAATAAGATGCATTTTCCAATGTGTTGGTTGATACAAGCTCTTCCTTTAATGTGTTGCCAAAGTCTTCTTTGTCGAAGCTTTTGTACCAAGGTGCTCCCATGAGGTATAGTGGGGTTGTGGTTAAAGCTTTTGATGGATCTAGAAAAAATGTGATTAGAGAGGTTGATTTTCTAATCAACATAGGACCATGCTTCTTCCAAATTACTTTTCAAGTAATGGATATTCGTCCTACTTATAGTTGTCTTCTTGGCCGACCTTGGATTCATGAAGTTGGGGCAGTGACCTCGACTCTTCATCAGAAATTGAAATTTGTTAAGAATAACAAGCTGGTAATTGTTGGAGGCGAACAAGCACTGTTGGTGAGCCATCTTTCATCCTTTTCGTATGTTGGTACTGACGAAACTGTTGGAACTCTGTTCCAAGCTCTTTCCGTCGATGATAAAGTTGCTAAGAAGAATGGGCTGCCTATGTCTTCTTTGAAAGATGCCCTGCAAATATTAGAGACTGGTCAGTTGACGGTTGGGGCCGATTTATTGATGTGTTTGACAATAAAGATAGAACTGGTTTAGGCTTTGCGCCTGGTACAATTAAAAGAGATTTGAAGTGTATTAATGAGGCCTTTCATAGTGCCAGATTCATCAACAAAGATCACTCTACTGCTGCAATCATTAAAGACGATCAAGAGTATGAAATTGATCCTCAGGAATGGGAACAATGCCTTGATGATCCTGGATACTTCTCTGAGACAGAAGATACATATGTACCCTTTCATACCCCTCGACCGAGGCCTAAAGAACCTGAACATGAAGTCAGTGCCATCATTGAAGATGATGAAGAGGAAGAACTTCCCAATTTTGTGACACATGGACAAATTTGCCAGAATTGGATAGTTGTTGATGTTCTCACTGTTATTCATTCTTCAAAGTAATTTATTTTTATTGAATTTTCAAAAATCCTTTCACTCTGCCCAGGGTGAAAGTGAACTTGTGAGGGGTTTGTTTCAAATATTATCATCATCAATCAAATGTTATTTTACTTATCCATGTTACATTTTCCCTTTTTGCTTTATTTCTGAAAAATGGTAACATACAAAAACCAAATATATATAATAACCACTTTTATATGCACGATACTTGCACTTTTATTCATATTCTAAAATCAAACATAAATTATTATGCAGATTGATTGTTAAACCCATTGAAAACAATGACCCTATGCTCTCTCCCAACTTCGAGTTCCCTGTGTTTAGAGCTTAATAAGAGGATATTGAGGAGATTCCATATGAAATCTCTTGGTTGCTTGAGCACAAGGAAAAGACCATTCAGCCTCATGAAGAGCCGGTGGAATTGGTTAATTTGAGTTCAGAGGAAGATAAGAAAGAAGTCAAGATTGGGGCACTACTTCAGTCAGATGGTAAGAAAAGGATAATAGAGTTTCTCAGAGAATATGTTGATGTATTTTCTTGGACCTATCAGAACATGCCAAGCCTTGATGCTGATATTGTGGAGCATAGATTGTCGTTGAAGCCTGAATGTCTGCCTGTGAAACAAAAATTGATAAGAACTCATCCTGATATGGTTGTTAAGATTAAAGAGGAGGTTCAAAAGCAGATTAATGTTGGTTTTCTTGTGACTACTAAGTATCCTCAATGGGTGGCCAATATTGTGTCTGTTCCAAAGAAAGAAGGAAAAGTTTGAATGTGTTTTGACTATAGAGATTTGAATAAAGCAAGTCCAAAAGATGATTTTCCATTACCACATATTGATATGTTGGTAGATAACATTTCCAAGTTCAATATATTTTCATTTATTGATGGGTTTTATGGTTATAATCAGATAAAGATGGCACCCGAGGATATGGAAAAAATAACATTCATTACACCCTGGGGAACATTCTGTTATAGAGTGATGCCTTTCAGTTTGAAAAAATGCTGGTGCAACGTACTAGAGAGCTATGACCACTTTGTTCCATGATATGATGTATAAAGAAATTGAGGTCTATGTGAACGATATGATTTATATGTCAAAGACCGAGGAAGATCATATTGAGTATTTGTTGAAGCTATTTCAGCGATTGAGGAAGTTTAAGCTCCGTTTGAATCCTAATAAATGCACTTTTGGTATCTGTTCTGGAAAGTTGTTGGGCTTTATTTTCTGACAAAAAGGCATTGAAGTTGATCCTGGTAAAGTTAAAGCTATTCAGAAAATGCATGTGCCCAAAACAGAAAAACAAGTAGAGGATTCTTGGGACGTTTGAATTATATCTCCCGATTCATATCCAATATGACTACCACTTGTGCGCCGATCTTTAAGTTGCTCTACAAAGATCAGGGATGTGTTTGGACAAATGATTGTCAAAAGGCTTTTGAAAGTATTAAAGAGTATCTGCTTGAACCTCCAATTTTGTCTCCTCCAATGGAAGGAAGACCATTGATTATTATTTGATTGTGCTGGAAGATTCTATGGGCTGTGTTCTGGGTCAACAGGATGAATCTGGTCAAAAAGAATTTTTCATTTATTACCTGAGTAAGAAGTTCACTGATTGCGAGTCTCGGTACTCCACGCTTGAAAAGACATGTTGTACTTTAACATAGGCTGCCAAACGCCTGCGCTAGTATATGTTGAATCATACTACTTGGTTTATATCTAAAATGGATCCAATCAAGTATATATGTTTAAAAAGCCTGCTTTGACTGGGATAATTGCTCGTTGGCAGATGTTGTTAAAATACGATACCGAGTACCAAACTCAAAAAGCGATAAAAGGACGTATTTTGGCTGACCATCTGGCACACCAGCCAATTGATGATTATCAACCTATGAGATTTAACTTTTCTGATGAGGATGTGATATACCTAAAGGTTAAACATTGCTACGAACCATTACCTGAAGAAGGGCCTGAGCCTGTATCCCAGTGGGGTTTGATTTTTGATGGAGCTGATAATGCATATGACAATGGTATTGGGGCAATAAATGTTACTCCTCATGGTTCTCATATTCTTTTCACTGCAAGGTTGGTGTTCACTTGCACAAATAATGCGGAAAAATATGAAGCGTGGAATATGGGCTTGGAAGAAGCTATTGATTTAACACTCAAGATTCTTGATGTATACAGAGATTCAGCCCTAATGATTAATCATATTAAAGGAGAGTGGGAGATACGCCAACCTGATTTGATTCCTTATCGAGATTATGCAAGAAGGTTGTTAACTTTCTTCAATAAGGTTGAGTTTCACCATACACCAAGAGAAGAAAATCAAATGGCAGATGCTTTAGAAACTCTGTCCTCCATGATTGTGGTAAACCGGTGGAATGATATGCCTAGAATTAATATTATGCGTCTTGATAGACCAGCTCATATGTTTGTAGTTGAAGAGGTCGTTGATGATAAACCTTGTTATTATGATATTAAATGCTTTCTCCAGAATCAAGAATACCCATTTGGGGCATCCAAGAAAGATAAGAAAACTTTGAAGAGATTGGTTGGTAGTTTCTTCTTGAATGATGATGTGTTGTATAAAAGAAATTATGACATGGTCTTGCTCAGATGCGTGGATAGACATGAGGCATACATGTTGATGAAAGAAATTCGCGAAGGATATTTTGGTACCCATGCCAATGGGAATGCAATGGCTAAGAAAATGTTGAGGGCGGGTTACTATTGGCTGACAATGGAATCTGACTGTTGCAAATGTGTGAAGAAGTGTCATAAGTGCCAGATTTATGCTGACAAAACTCATGTGTCTCATACTCTTCTCAATGTTATCTCTTCTCCATGGCCTTTCTCCATGTGGGGAATTGATATGATTGAAATGATTGAGCCTAAAGCATCGAATGGAAACCGTTTCATTTTAGTGGCTATTGATTATTTTACCAAGTGGGTTAAAGCGGCATCATATGCTAATGTGACCAAACAAGTAGTGGTCTGGTTTATCAAGAACCAAATCATCTGTCAGTATGGTGTTCCGAGCAAGATTATCATTAATAATGGGTCGAATCTGAATAACAAGATGATGAAGAAATTATGTGATGAGTTTAAGATTGAGCATCATAATTCTTCTCCTTACAGACCTAAAATGAATGAGAATGAATGAGATTGTTGAAGCTGCTAATAAGAATATTAAGAAGATCGTTCAGAAGATAGTTGTCACGTATAAGGACTGGCATGAGATGCTCCCTTTTGCTCTGCATGGGTATCGTACATTTGTCCACACTTTAATAGGGGCAACCCATTTTTATCTTGTGTATGGTATGGAAGCAGTGCTTCCGATAGAAATTGAAATCCCTTCTATGAGAGTTTTGATGGAAGCTGAATTGTCTGAGGCTAAATGGTGTCAGAGCATATACGATCAGTTAAATTTGATTGAAGAGAAAAGAATGACGCTCATGTGTCATGGCCAATTGTATTAAAGTTGTAAGCGTGCATATCCCAAATGCCCTTTTTTGTATGGATACGCGGGTTTTGATACTTGTTGGCGATTTATGTCAATCATATCCTAGATAAACAAGTTTAAGTCATATCAAAAAACCTGTAAAACAAGTATATAACACAATGTTCATGATTGAAAATTCTGGCCAGCCTACGATGGATGTTCTAACATAAGTTATAACATCCACTGTGACATTCACTACAGACCTACTATTATGCAGTAATAACAAAGCAGTAAATAACACAGTTAGTTGTTGACCCAGTTCAGTGCAACACACTTACATCTGGGGGCTACCAAGCCAGGGAGAAATTTCACTATCAGCAGTATCAATTCAGAGTCAAACCTCCAGTTTGCACTCCTCACTTAATAACTACCCAATGACAATTTAACCTAGAGACACTCTAAACCTGAGTATACCCACTCACTCCCTACAATCACACACCAGTGATATCACACAGCTACAAATTAACTAGTAGACTGAAGAGACACTTCAACTACACACACAGCTTGATCTTGCTTCAAAGCTTTGATCAAGTGACGCACACACTTACTTAACAGCTTCGAGTGATACACAACCTAGAAACTACCTAACCAAGGCAAACAACAGTTGCTTGGATTACAAGTGTTTCTAAGACACAATCGTGAAGCACAACTTCTTCACTTCTAAACCACTATGGTGATTTCTCTGTTTCTCTATCTTCAACTGCTGCCTTCTAGGATTGCTTCTTCTGGTATTTGTAGCAGCAGATCAGTCCTTGGGCCTGGGCGCACACATTAGGTTTTATCCATCATAAAACTTCTCTTTTGTGTTCTGCACGTTTGCCTCTTTAATCAGGTACATATTAGTTCCCCTAGGGCATCTCAAATGTCTCCTGCATTCCAGCTTGAGCTTCTGAGTTGTTTCCTGAGTTATAGCTACCAGAATAATAAACTTCCGCTTGATGTCATACGACCTATGTCATAACATTAAGTATGACATCCAGCTTTACTTATAGTTAGCTTAGTTAACTTACCCTGCAAAGTCCATATTATGAATGTAATAACATCAAACATGACATTCATACATGTACTCATATTTTGCCATAAAATTCAGCCAATCAAGAGCACTTACAAATTCCCCCTTTGGCAAATTTTTGGCTAAAACACTCTGTACTTACATCAGAGATTTCCTACATAGCAGAAGACTTAACAATGGTCCTGTCATGCAGGTAAGTCACTTGCTGCTCAAGCTCTCAGAATCCTCACAGTTGGCTTTCAGCCCTGTTAACACTCAATTTGTTAACTCTCTGTAGACTTCTACTACAGATGTCACCCTTTGCTTGTTTGAGTAACAGAGTTACTCCCCCTCAACTGATGCACTTATTAGCTGGGCAATATCCAGTCTGAACTGGATGTTATAACATTCAGCATGACCTTCTGATGTCACACATTTGTGTTACTCCCCCTGCAGGGATGCATTCTTCTCCTTGCATAGAATTCCTAAGCATCTTGTTAGGATCACCGATATTAGTACCTACAGCATGTCAGTCCTAGTTCTAACATACATGGCATACAAGTCATATCAGTAACAGCCCAAACAGCTGTTATCACACACAAATCTCAACAGCATCACCTGCACACTAATATCATAAGCACTATGGTGCATATGCTCAATCACAATCACTGCTCATGGCAGTCTTGTTCTTCCACCTGCATCTGTTGTACCTGCTGTTACAAATTGTTATCTATCACACTCTCCCCCCTTTTAGCCACAAATTAAAATCCAACTAACCATAGTATAGACTAAAGTATTGTTAGGGACAACACATTTTGTTTAGATAATCTTACATATGATCACAACTCACACACGTAGCACCCTTGGCTCAGCAGTTCAGCTACCTAAACCAAACATACTATTCTTCCTCCTCTTCAGTAGAGCTTGCCTTGTCTTCTGTTGTACCTGCTTCCTCTGACCCATCTTTACTAGTTGCCTCACTTGCACCACTAGTTTCTTCAGAGTTCTCTGCAGCTTCTTCTGCTTCCTGAACTTCCTCATCTGAGTCATCATTATTCTTGGTTTCATCAGCACATTTTGTCCCCTCTTCTAGCTCCAGAGTTCTGATTAATTTTTCCAGTTTTAACCTCCTTGTCTCCAACTCCTTGTAGGTGTCTTTGAGCATTTCTACTACCTCAATTTTGCTAGCTGTTGAGGTCCTTTTGGAAGTCTCAGCTGAAGGTACAGCAATGTCAGGAACATGAGTTCCTTTAAACAGCTTATAGTTGAAGGACAGAGGAGTTTCTCTCTTGCAGGCTATGTCATTTTCCTTGACAATGTTGGGATGCTGATCACATATTATCCTACAAATAAGTGAAGGAAAGGCAATAGGTCCCTTGACACTATAACTCCCTGCATGTTTCATTATTTGCTCATGTATGTATGCCCCATAATTGAGGTGAGCCTTAGTTCCCACTGCATATATGAACCTTCCAAGGATGGTGGCCACTGTGGTCTTATGATTTGTGGGCACCCAGTTGGCAGCCCCAATTTTGTGAAGCATGGCATATTTGACACTTAGCTTGCTTGCTATAAGCTTCCCTTTGGATGGCCATTGTCTGACTTGTTTGGCAGTGATTTCTTTACACACTTGATGATCTGTGGCTTGTATTTCCGTTAGCCCTTCATGAGGTCGCCCCAGGTACTTGTTAATGAGTGCTGCTGTAAACTTGACACACTTTCCTCTCACATATACTTTCCCATACTCACTTGATTTCTTATCAGCAGTTTCTCCAGCCAAATTGATTATTAACTCTTTCACCAACATTTCATAGCATTGGGAGAGCTGAGTCACTGTTTTCATCAAGCCAGCATTGCTTATCAGGGCTATGATTTCTTTGTTCTCAAGAGCATTTTGACCAAGCTCCCTTTCTATGGCTAATTTCTTGTGATACATGTATTTCCATCTGTTGACACTAGATGGATAGTGAAAGGAAATGTTATCAGTAGGTACCTCAGGAATGTTTGCAGCCAATTTACTTGTAGTAGGCTTTTGCTTGGTTTGCATGTCTGTGACATCAACATCTACATCAGAATCCGTTTCTGGTTCTGAACTGGACTCAGCTTTCTGCTTCTTGGTGACAACTTTGCTCCAGCCCTTAGGAGGACCAACCTTAGACCTCTTTGTACCAGTTTTCTTTACAACAGTTTCTTGTTCAACAATCTTCTTATCCTTCTTTTTCTTGGGGTAACTTTGATCAACTTCCCTTTTTCCTTTTTCTTGTCATTAGCCTTTTGGCTATTCCTGGATTAAGCTTAACAATGAGATCATTGTTTGAGTAGTCTTCTAGGTCAACTACTGCAGTTCTATTGATTCTGTGAGTGCATTCATCTGTGTGTTTAGCCTTTTCACCCTTGTTCTTTTCTTTTGGTGCAGGGTCTTTTGATGTTGTGACATCCGGCAAGATGTTGGCTTGATCATGTGGTTTAGTCTCAGACCCCTTTATGCTAGATATCGTGGGTATATTGAGATCACTAGCCACCATTTCTGCGAGTTTCAGGTGGGTTCGCCTAACTTCTTCTGTATCTAGGGCAGTTGATTCAGTAGTAGAGGAAGCTTGACCATAGCTGAGGTTTCTGGGTTTTCTTGCATGCAGCTTTCTAGGTTTCTTTACCAACAATCCTTTTGGTGTCATCATGCGCAGGGGTGCAATCTCTAGAACCTCATTAGGGTTAGTTTCAGCACTGCTAGTGGTGATTCTAGGGTTCGTATGTTGTGACATGGTTGATAACTTTGATCGAGAGATGATGACTTTTCTTTGCTTGGGTAAGTTGTTATGGACACTGAAAAGATTATGCTGGCACCAAGAGTGGAGGAGGTGTATATTATACTTGATGGTGGGGTACGTTTGCCCATTAGGAGGGGACTTGCCTTTTTGATTTATTTTTAATAGTATTAATTTCAAGGCATAATTCCCAATTACTGTTAATTGTTATAACTCCTTATTATAGGAACTCAATTTCCATTGCTCATTCTTACCTTGAGCTTCCTTTATACTTTTTGAACCCCTGTCAACAATATTTAGTACATAGTCCCCGTAGTTTCCACACGTCATTTTCCATCTACACACTCTACCCCTGAGAATTCCCCTCTTGAAATTAGCAGACCTCTCTTGGATGAATCCTTTGATGTCACAAAATAGGGTCATAACATCAGGAGTGACATTGCTTCTCTTCTGCAGAGTATCCTCCATGGACTCCATTAGGTTCCAATATAGCATATCTAGCTTTACCTGATGGCCAATCTTTGGGTATCCCTTCTTGTCTAGCCTTCCTACCTGACTTTTCTGGCAACCAGTCCTTCTTTCTGAAGCATATTTTGAGAATCCTTTTGCTGATGATTTGGACCTGGTTCTTTTCTCTAGCCATAGGTGATCCTTTTCTTCATTTACCAGTCCATTTATGTTACTTCTGGGCTCCCATATGTAACAGTTATTCTTGGACCTAGATCCCCTCATTTCTTCCTTACCCTCTTCATTGATCACCACACACTTGTCTTTGGAAAAATGTACTTTTAAACCTTGATCACATAGCTGACTTATGCTTATTAGGTTAACTATTAATCCTTTAACTAACAGGACATCCTTCAATTCTAGAGCTTTAGGACTGTCAAGTTGTCTAACACCTGTGATTTCTCCTCTAGCTCCATCCCCAAAAGTCACATGACTAGATGAATGAGGCTTGAGTTTTATCAACAGATCCTCAATTCCAGTCATATGCCTGGAGCAGCCACTGTCAAAGTACCAATCCTTATTGGTTGGCATTCTTAGGGAAATGTTAGTTGTTAGAGCTACAGTCTTGACAACCCATTGTTCTTGCTTCTTAGGCACTTCCTTCTTTCTGGGTTTTGCTTGATGCTGTCTCCAGCTCTGGTTGGCATGATAATGCCTTTGTCCATGATGCAGTCTTTTTCCATGCTTACCCTGATTATCACTTCTTTGGCTAGGAAATCCATGCAACCAGAAACACACAGCACGAATGTGCCCAAGCTTTCCACAGTGGTAGTATTTATGCCTTTGGAATTGTCTCTTGACTTGATTCCAATTTCTGCGTGAAGGATGTTGTAACCTTGAATGTGACATTCTTTGTATCGGTTGAATCTCAGGCTGCAACCTCTTGAGTTTCAAGACAGGGTTTTATTTTTCAACAAATCCTAGGCCAGACCTATTTCCTGCAGTCTGACCATTCTGAAGAATCTCCTCTATGGTGTCAGTTCCAGAGTTGAGCATCCTTATGGATTTTGTCATTTGCTCCTTTTCTCCTTTCAACTCCTCTATCTCTCCTTGGAGTGAGTTTATAGTAACTATATGCTCTCTCTTTTCAGCTTCTAGCTCTTTGATGAGCTTCTTCTGATGCTCTCCTTGCTGGTACAACTCTGTGCTTCTGATGGACAACTTCTTATATGATTCAGCTAGTTCATCATAAGTTAGCTCCTCTTCACTTGAGTCACCATCAGATACACACACACTGTTGAGAACAGTGACATGTTTGGATGATTCTCCTTCTGATCCACTGTCAAAATCTTCATCAGACCAAGTGACTGTTAGACCTTTTCCCTTCTTTTTGAGGTATGTGGTACATTCCTTCCTAACATGTCCATATCCCTCACACTCATGGCACTGTACTCCTCTGTTTTGGTTGGCTTTATCTTCAGTTTTTTCTTTGTCAGCAGGCAACATTTTGAAATAGGGCTTAGACTTAGCATCTATCCTTTTGGCCAGTTTGTTGAACTGTTTTCCAAGCATGGCTATTGCCTCTGATAGATCTTCCTCCCTTTCATGATTTGAAGTCTCAGCAGTGTTTGAGACAAGAGTTATACTCTTTGTCTTTTTCTCCACAGCCTGATCACACATCCCCATCTCAAAAGTTTGAAGAGATCCAATGAGTTCATCCACTTTCATGTGGCATATGTCTTGAGCTTCTTCAATGGATGTTACCTTCATGGCAAACCTTTTAGGTAGTGACCTTAGTATCTTCCTTACAAGCTTTTCTTCAGCCATCTTTTCTCCTAAAGCTCCTGAGGTGTTAGCTAGTTCAAGAACATTCATGTAAAAGTCATGAATGGTCTCATCTTCCTTCATTCTTAGACTTTTAAATTTTATGGTCAGCATTTGAAGTCTTGACATTTTGACCTTGGAAGTTCCTTCATGATTAGTTCTGAGAGTGTCCTAAACATCCTTTGCTAGTTCATAGTGGTGGACCAGTCTAAAGATGTTTTTGTCTATACCATTGAAGAGTGCATTCAATACTTTAGAGTTTCCAAGAGCCAATGCCTCTTGCTCTTTGGTCCATTCCTCTTCAGGAATTTGCACAGATACTCCATCCTTGTCAGTCTTCACATGATGTTCCTAGCCAGAGTTTGCAGCTCTCCAAGCCTTGTTGTCCAAGGACCTTAGGAAGGCAATCATCCTAGGCTTCTAATAGTCATAATTTGAACCATCCATAATTGGAGGTCTATTGGTGAATCCAATATCTTTATCCATAGTACCAGAATTTTGTTTCCCTAGATCTCACCCAGTAATAAACAGACAGGGTATCTGCTCTGATGCCAATTGAAAATTTTGGCCAGCCCACGATGGATGTTCTAACAGAAGTTATAACATCCACTGTGACATTCACTACAGACCTACTATTATGCAGTAATAACAAAGCAGTAAATAACACAGTTAGTTGTTGACCCAGTTCAGTGCAACACACTTACATCTGGGGGCTACCAAGCCAGGGAGAAATTTCACTATCAGTATCAATTCAGAGTCAAACCTCCAGCTTGCACTCCTCACTTAATCACTACCCAATGACAATTTAACCTAGAGACACTCTAGACCTGAGTATACCCACTCACTCCCTACAATCACACACCAGTGATATCACACAATTACAAATTAACCAGTAGACTGAAGAGACACTTCAACTAAACACACACCTTGATCTTGCTTCAAAGCTTTGATCAAGTGACACACACTCTTACTTAACAGCTTCGAGTGATACACAACCTAGAAACTACCTAACCAAGGTAAACAGCAGTTGCTTGGATTACAAGTGTTCCTAAGACACAATCGTGAAGGACAACTTCTTCACTTCTAAACCACTATGGTGATTTCTCTGTTTCTCTATCTTCAACTGCTGCCTTCTAGGATTGCTTCTCCTGGTACTTGTAGCAGCAGATCAGTCTTTGGGCCTGGGCGCATACATTAGGTTTTATCCATCATAAAACCTCTCTTTTGTATTCTGCACATTTGCCTCTTTAATTAGGTACATATTAGTTCCCCTAGGGCGTCTAAAATGTCTCTTGCATTCCAGCTTGAGCTTCTGAGTTGTTTCCTGAGTTATAGCTACCAGAATAACAAACTTCCGCTTGATGTCATACGACCTATGTCATAACATTGAGTATGACATCCAGCTTAACTTATAGTTAGCTTAGTTAACTTACCCTGCACAGTCCATATTATGAATGTAATAACATCAAACATGACATTCATACATGTACTCATATTTTGCCATAAAATGCAGCCAATCAAGAGCACTTACAATGATAAATTAACATTACATGGAATTCTTGGGTTCTTCATTTGGCTACAAAAGTTTTCCATTCTTCAGGTGAAATCAAGTTTGGATACTTCTTTGGACGTTCTGCTTCAATAAAATTTCCTTGGGCATCCTTAAGAAATTTGTTTGTTAAAAAAGCTTGAAACCCTCTGAGTCTTCTTTCGGCCAATTGAAGACAATATTTTTTTCGGTCGTCACCAATGTTAAAAGACCTCTATGAAAAAACATACATAGAGTGTGTTAGTATAAGTAATTTAAAGATATAATTGTCAACAAAAATAAATAACACCATATATGGTACCTGCATCTCACTCCATATTTTTCTTTAGCGAGTTTCAACGATGGAGTTCTCCAATTATCACAAGTGATTGGAATTTACGAACGAACAAGTGCACCAATATAACTTGTCAACATTATACTGTTAGGCTCAAGTAGTTAGTCTGTTGCATTCCAATGTACGTCATATTTTATTTCTTTATCTCTTACACGAATGATTCATTTTATAATAGTTATTCCTCGTGTAATATCTCTTTCCACATAATGAATTGATTCATTTCCATCATTCTTAGAAGTATCATGTGAGTTTTCCTCGTTACTAGCCATTTGACCTGTAATAAGGAAAAACATAAATATAAAATGACAAATTTAAAAATCCATAATCCAAAATCCATTAAATATATAAAATGACAAATATATAATTTTATTGAATGACATAATATATAATTTTACTAGTAACTTTTTCACTAACATCTCTTTCTTTTCTTGGTTGGAATATGATTTACTTGTCTCTTAAAGCACGGACGGATGGATTGATCTAAATTCCCTCATTATGGTCATTTCTAATATATGATTCATTCGCTCTAATATTCTCATCTTGATCATTTCTAATATACGATTCATTCTCAACATCAATATCACCTTGATCTCCAATGTTATCATCAATTACTTTGTTAGATAAAAGCGTTATAGACCATTTCGTACTTGTCAGATCAGTGATATACAACACTTGTTTAGCATGAGAGGCTAGAATAAAAGGCTCATATTTGTACCCCACCCTATTAAGATCCACTTGCAAAAATCCTGACTTATCCATTTGTATGCCACTACTATTTTCAACCCACTTGCAACCAAATATAGGAATCTGAAACTTCTCATAATCAAACATCCAAATGCGTCCGATAACCCCAAAATATGATAGGTTTGCATATTTGTGGTTTAAGTCCTTCACACTTGAAATGTGCATTGCTTTAGCTACCACGACGACACCATTATTTTGTGTAGTACTTTTGTCATCCTGTTCTTTGGTATAAAATGTGTATCCATTAATTGTGTATGCGCTATAAAAAAATACATGCAAACTTGGACCATATGTTGAACATCTCAACTTGGACCATATGCTAGTATTTGAAGAGTATCCTTCTGGAACTTTAACATCACTTAGAAACTTACACAATATTTTTTTCTCCTTTCTAGATAGAGTATAAGCAGCAGGTGGTATATATGTTCGTTTTCCTTTCTTCAAAGGTCCTAATTCATTTCTTATTCCCATTGCTTTAAGGTCATCCTTAGACTTGTATATTGAGTAACGTGCCAATAACACTTTCAAATATATTTTTTCAATATGCATAACATCAAGAAAATGTCTTACATACAATGACTTCTAATATGAAAATTAAAAAAAAATTGATCTCTTCTTCCACCCACGTTTGATAAGCGTATGTGCAAAAGGCTTGCCAAACTGAGTACTCACATCTTTCACCTTTTCAAATATTTGGTCTCCTGTCAATGTAGGTGGAGCTCTACCTTGTTATGGATTTCCATTGAATGCTTTTCTCCACCCATGGTAGTGATGATTAAAATATAAGAATCTATGATGATCGAGAAAGACATTCTTCTGACAAAATTTCAATCGCGTCCAATCTGTGTTTTCTTCACAAATAGAACACACACACTGACCATTAATGTTATACCCTAATAGATTTTCGTATGCTAGAAAATCATTAATTGTGCCAAATAACATCACCCTCAAATTGAAACTTTCTTTCCTATATCCATCATAAACCTTCACACAATTCTCCCACAAAATCTTTAAATCTTCTATTAAAGGTGTCAAGTGTACGTCTATGTCATTCTCTGGTTGTTTAGGCCTAGAAATTAACATAGATAACATCATGTACTTACGCTTCATACATAACCATGAAGTTAGGTTATAAATCATAATAATCACAGGCCATGTAGTATGTGAGATACTTTGAAGACCATGTGGGTTCATTCCATCAATAGATAATGTCAAGTGAAGGTTTCTTGCTTCTTCTCCAAAATCAGGATAATCATTATCAATTTTCATCCACTGTGGTGAATCTGATGGATGTCGAAACTTTCCATCTATAATTCTTTCATATGCATGTCAAGTCAAGTGTTTTGCATCGATTTCACTACGAAATATGCGTCTAAATCTTAGAATTATCGGAAAATACCATAAGACTTTTGCTGGAGACAATTTTTTCTTATATCGAGAGACACCGCATTTAGAGCACTCATTTAACGATGCATATTCATTTCGAAACAAAATTCAATCATTTGGACAAGCATGTAACTTATCATAGCTCATACCAATAGAGCACGACATTTTTTTGGCCTCATAGGTTCGATTCAGAAGAACATTATCCTCCAAAAGTATATCTTTCATAAGGGCTCTGTGAAATTTTTATTCAACCATCCATTGCCCTCCTTTAAGTTGTACAACTTTAGTACTGCAGACAATCTTGTGAATTTAGTGCAACCTTTATACAACGGTTTCTCTGTATCGCTAACCAACCTCTCAAACATTTTGGGACAATTCTGAAGATCTTCTTTAAGTGCTTCTGCAATCTCTTCGACTCGATCATAATCGTATGTATCTGTGCCATTGTCGTTTGAAGCATAGGTCGTATTATCCTCCGGTTCAACATTCTTGTTACTTATCTCACCATGTAATATCCAACATGTATAACTTTGATCAGTTCCATGCCTCTTTAAATGCGATTCCAACTGAATTGCGTCAATCTGACACCCATAACAACAACCTAAGCAAGGACATGTGATTCGACTGAGGTCTTTGGTGTGTTCAACATCAAACTTAACGAATTTTGATACCCCGTTCTCGTGCTCTTTTGACAATCTATTGGAAGACGTTCATTTTTTGTCCATGATTTTACTAAGTAAGCTAAACAAAAACACTAATTATTCACGCAACATCACAATATTCAACAATTAATTCACGAATGTCATTCAAGTTTCAATCAACAACATCACCAATGACTATCAAAAATAAATTCACAATGTCATCATTATTCATCATCTTCAACCTCAACAATTAACAATTAATTTCATTATCATTTTCAATCAACAATTAGATCAAAACAAAGTAATCACTAACAATTGTCCATCAACAATGTCATTATCATCAATTAATTTCAACAATTCATCATTAACATTCAACATCAACTTACAAAATTAACACCAATTCTCAAAATAAATTTACCACAAATATCACTATTCATCATCTTCAACCTTACTACAATAACATTTTCAAAATCAAATTCAAACAACAACTACGTCAACACTATCAATGTCTCATATCAATTGTTTCAACAACAAACAAACTCACCAATTAATTCCAACAATTAATATATTACTTTCACATCTTCAACACTAATTCACCAACAATGTCATTCAAGCTTCAATTGAATTCAAATAACAACAACATCACAATCTATTTTATGACTTGTGAACTCAAAAAAGCAAAAGGTGAAATACCTTGCTAAAAAAGAAGGAGTTCTGAAACTGGTGAAGTCGACGAACAGAGGGAGTATGTCCGGAACTGGAGCCGGTCGGAGGGGGTTATAAATAGAGGAAGTTAAGCCAACGAGAGAGAGGAAGGTCGGTCGGAGGGAGTAACCTTGCAAAGAAAGGGAGATACGACGGAGGGAGTAGTCGCGCGAGAGAGAGTTTCAAAGTTAGGGTTTGTAAGTGTTTCAATAGTTTGTGTTTTATTATTTAGAAATTAATGACATAAGGCAGCGTTTTCTTATGTATTAACTTTAGCAGCGCTTTTGCATTAAAAGTGTATTCCTTTCTTCGACTTATAGCAGCGCTTTCCAGAAACGCTTTCTAAGGTATGTCCTATGTATGGCCTTTAGCAGCGCTTTTCAGAAGCGCTTTCTAAAGTTAGTCTTTGGCGGCGCTTTCTAGAGGCACTTTCTAAGGTGTAGCCTATGTATGGCCTTTAGCAGTGCTTTTCAGAAGCACTTTCTAAAGTTAGCCTTTAGCAGCGCTTTTTTTCATAGTCTTAATTTTTTTAACTTATAGCAGCGCTTTGGGAAAAAAGTGATGTCTATATAGTGCTGCCAAAAACCAATTTTGGCGTAGTGAATCATTTACAAAACGGAGGTTCTCCATTGGTTTTGGGAGAAGAACACCAATGGTCATAACCTGTAAATGTTTTACATTTTGCAAAATATATGTTGCAAATCGAAAATCAGATTCAAAATCCCCATAGCATTGAATGTTACATTTTGTTAGATGAGAGGAAAGACATTGAGGAACATGATACAAGTATTTCCAATCCTCTTTGGTTGGTGAACTCTCTTGCTGTCAGAGAAGGACAAAATATGATTGGTAAAAACACTAAAAGATAAGAGAAAAATATAGGTTATGTTTGGATTGATGGAACATAACGGAGCGGAGCAGAATGAAATAGAGATCTCACTTTATTGTTTGGTTATTTTATTAAAAATGTTTCATTTCATCCAATCCATTTTTTGCAAATCCAAACAAAGAAATCTCATTAGTTAGGGTTAGAGATTTGTCCCCTTGCCCTGAAGTATATGTTTTTGATGATGTGGAGATACACTCTTAAATCACTTTATGACATTTTCTGGTACGACATAACACATCATATATATATATATATATATATATATATATATATATATATATATATATATATATATATATATATATATATATATATATATATATATATATATATATATATATATATATATATATAACAAAATTATATTAATTGATTATTGTCCAACATGCTCTCTATTATTGAATTTATTTACTTTCGTAGCACTGTTTTACTCTTGGTTGTTACTAAATTGAATTTGTGATAATCATAAATTGCTTTTATCTTGCTCATGCTTATTTATAAAAGATAGTTCTTTGCGAAATTGATCTAAGTTACTTTTCACTCCCTATGAGTTCGACATCCTTATTATTCTATTACTTATTATTTAAAACATACATGTATACTTACATGTAACATCACACATTTTCAAGCAACAACGAAATCTCCCTATCCTTACATCACTGTCTTCATCCCTCTAAATCTCAATATATTAGACTTACTATGAGCTTTTTGTATCATGGTTGTAGCATTTCGTCAACCTCAACTAGCAACATATCCATATGATTCATTGGACTTATACAAAAGTTGTAGCAAAGTTTATAAGTCTCCCTCCTATAACAACTATTTACATAAGATTATGGTTATCTTTTCTCGTAATTCATTGTAGTTACAAAATACCTACAAAAAATTTCAACTAGGTTCTCAAAACAACAAGTACACATCTTTTAACAATATCGACAAAATAATTAAGGGATGGTTAAAATAGGGTACAAAAGAAGTTTCAGGCTCCTATAGTTAAATAATATGAAGAAAGAATGAAAAAAAAGTATATAAAAAAAAGTGTAATTAAAATATGATACATTGTTAAAAAAAATTGAGTCCAAAAATTAATTGGTTCAAATAAATAATAAAATAATAATAACTAAATATAATTTGCCACGTGCGATTAAGATAATAACATGTTAGCAAATTTAAATGAACAAATGTTAAATGAGGGAACAAAAATAAAAAGTATATTGCTACTTATTTAATTCAATCTTTTAAACACCGGTTTGGTCACACTGATTCCGTTATATATGTATTAAAAATGATGACTCGGTTAATTAATTCGGTATAAATAATAACAAAAAGTATATTGCTACTGTATTAAATTAGATTGAACATGATAATCTAATTTCTAAATATTTCTAAATAGATTTTCGTATCTATGACAATTTTTCTCAGTTTTCTTTCCTAAATTTTTCCCGGTTTTTATTTTCTTATGTTTCTTAAATTTTAATTTTTAAATTTATTTTCTCTTTTAGTTTATAATTTTAATTTTTGATATTTCAATTGTATCATGTAACTAATACTTCGAATTTATTATTTTTTCACATTGCATTAATAATAATTTAAATACGCTAATTATTAATCGAGATATTTTAGTACAATTCTTATTCTCACTTTCATGTATTACATTATTATTTTGGAATAGAGAAAGTATTTTTTTTAAAATATATTTAATTAAACTTTTAATAATATAAGTAAAAAAGTTTATTAATATTCATCTCTTATTTGATAAACATTACAATTTGATCTCTTATATATAATTAATTTAGTTTATTTAATTAATTTTTTATTTTAAATATACAAGTTGAGATGATATTATTGAATATCTATTATAATTTATTTTTATTTAATTATTTTTAACAAATATCAAATGATTAAATTATATATATCTTATGAGAATATCATTTTTATGCGAAAATATGAGAATGAATCTAAACTATTAACTTTAAAATTAATACGTGAGAGGAAACAGAATATTAATTGTCTAGATTTAAAATAAATGGGTGAGAGGAGAGAGAATATTAATGGTCAAAAATATAATATTTTAATTTAATTCATTTATTTTAATAATGGAGGAGAGAGAAAATAAAAATGACACATATCTTATTCATTTATTTTAAATTTAGTGATTAAGATTCATTATCATCTTCTCACATAAAAATGATATATATATATATATATATATATATATATATATATATATATATATATATATATATATATATATATATATATATATATATATATATATATATATATATATATATATATATATATATATATATATGTAAACATTATTTGGAGAAATCTCCATGAAAACTAGCTAGGTGAGATCACAATTGTCTTATTTGTTAGGAGATATTAGTTGTTGTTCCCTTCCCTCGTTGAGGAAGTCTCCATTTATACTCGCTCACTCATTAATCTCTCTTAAAGGGATGCCCCTTCATATCCTATGTTAAAGCAACCTTAGATAATAGTCGTCGTCTTTCCTAAGCAACACTTATTCCCTTAATTTCTATAACTCACATGCAATCATGAAGATGCTTCGTAACTGTCATTTATGGTTATTCATGTCGCCTCCTATCATCTTTTTCGAGATCGGGCTCGACTTGCTCATCCACCATAGTCATTACGTAACCGGGTTCGACTTGCTCATGCCTTGTAACAATGTTCCTTTACACCAGGATTCGATCTACTTAGCATTTATGCAGTCAGACTTGTTTGCCCCTTTGTACTCAGCCTAAAAAAGCTCAGTTTTCAAGAAATGCGAAATGTATATAAGCCCCCCAATCGCGAGGTCTAAATGGATTGAAGTGTTCGGACAAGAAAATCTTGGAATTTCCGCTTCCTTGTACCAATCACCTATTCGGCAAGTTACCATGTGCTAATGATTTAAAATATCAATAATATCAATTTTTCTCTTTCCTTGTCATGGTGACCTTAATAACATGACTCCTTCTAAATTCTCAAGCTTGTAGGTTCCATTATTCAGTTTATGCTAGATCTAGTAAGGTCCCTTCCAATTTGGAAAAAGTTTTCCCTTCTTTTCTGTGTTTGTAATCCTCTTCAGAACCAAGTCTACTTCTTGACCGAATTTTGATGTTGAACCTTCTGTGTATTCGTTGTTTTGTTGTGCACTCCTCACGTGAGCCATTCTTATGATTTCTTCTATGAGCTCAGTTGAGTTATTCAGTCCATCCTAGTTAAGATCATTGTCAAAGTTCAATCGTCTACAGGTTAGACAATTAATTTCTACTAGCATCATCGCATCGGTTTCATACATCTTCGAAAAGGTGTCTCCTTACTGGTCAAATGAGGAGTAGTGTGATAGGATCATAGGATCTCATGTAAGTACTCGGCCTAAAGCCCATTTGCTTCATCCAGCTTCTTCTTCATTCCTGACAGAATAATCTTATTTACTGCTTTTGCCTGGCCATTAGCCTGAGGATATTCGATCGACACAAATCGGTTATGAATACCGAGGTGCATGCAAAGTTCTATAACATAAGAGCTTGCGAACTGTGTGCCATTATCATATACAATGATCTCTGATAAGCCAAAACGATATATGATATTTCTCCAATAAAAATGTTGTACCCTCTCTGTTGTGATTCGGGATACGGCATCGGCCTCCACCCACTTTGTGAAATAATCAACTGCCATTATAAGAAATTTTAATTGTCCGACGGCTAAAGGAAAAGGGTCGAGGATATCTGACCCCCACTAATAAAAAGGTCGGGTGATATTACTGAATGTAGTAATTCTGCATGAGAATGTATGAAAGAAGCGTACATTTGACATGTCTCACAATAGTTTACAAACTGTGCATAATCTTGTAGCATACTCGACTAATAATATTCGACTCGGAGTCCTACTTTTTCTTTAGCGATACATCTCAGCATTGGGGAAGATTTGCATATCTTATATAGTTGATCGGCTACCATGAGATATCGGAAAGATATTCTTTTGATGCGATGACTTATAGTTGATGGCTGATAACTTATAGTTGATAAATTAATTGAAATATTTGATAAAATTAGTGGCTCAATTAATTGACAAATTAAAATGACATAAAAAAAGCATTTAATATATAACTATTTTATTTAAATTAAAATAAATTATATAGGATAGTGATGGATTTTAGTTAAAATGATAAGGAAAAAAGTGGAAGAAAAAATGATAAGTTATAAGTTATAAGTTAAAACGCTATTTATAATAGCATCTAGAAAATAAGGTATAAACTAATAAAGTAAAGGCAAAAATATTGTTTAGGTCCTTTAATTTATTTTAAAATATCAAGTTAGTCCTTTAAATCTTTTTTGTAACGCTTAGGTTCTTTATATTAACTAATGTTTGCGTCGTTGACCTTTTTAAAAATCTTCGTTCCAAAAAAATATGTGGTACAAATGGAGCACATGTGACATTTAACAGCAATGATGTGTCATTTTATTTTATTTTTATATATTTTTTAATTCCATGTGAATTTTAAATTTTTAAATTTTTAAATTTTTATTTACTTTTGATTTTTTTTTAATTTTTAATTTTTAATTTTCTTTTGAATTTTATTTTTATTTTATTTTAATTGGAAAGACCTAATTGTTACATTTTAAAAACATATGGGACGTGAGTGTTACAAATTAAAATATAACTGATACGTTGTTTTACACTATTTTGAAACTTAAACAATAACTGATGTGTTGTTTTACACTATTTTGAACCTTAAACAATTACAAGACAAGATGTCAAGCATTAAGTAATCTAAATATTGTCAAAAGTATTGTTATAATGTTATAAATTAATACATACATAAACCAATATATGCATAAACCAATACATAAAAGGGTATAAATATGGAACAGAAATATGTCACCACCTTTGCATGACCACCATCGAGCAGAAAACCAGTCATCAGGAACACCAAGGGTAAAAATATGTCAAAAACATATTATCTTATTATGCACATGACATCGGTAAAGAATAACTCTCATCAAAACGTCAATATTATTGAACACTAAAGAACATGGAGTGGATGCGGCTTTTAAACATGGTTCTTCAATTATTGAAATTTGATATTCTAGTAAGATAAAATATGACAACATATTAATGATTGATGATGGTATTTTCTGATATAGGAAATTATTAACTTTCTTGTTGATATTTGGGAGTAAGGGGGTCGATATGATTGATTGATCAAGCAAAATGTGCGACTTGTTTTTATTTTCTATTACTAAGGGTTCTTTTTCTTTTCTTTTTTAATTTTAAATGAATTTGATTAGATTATTAATTGTGTAATCAAAATTTAATGTTTATTGTTGCAACTAGTGACGCAAAAAATTATAATTTATTGATGAAATTGTGTAAAGATACTGGGTGAAAAAAGTGATTAGTTTTTATTAAAGAAAATTGGGTGATTAGATGAAAAGTTGGATTAATAATTTTGCATAAAAAGTATAAACAAGTATTTTCAAACTGATTTTAATATCTTTAGTAATAAATATGATTATCTTGTATCCCTATTTGTTAGATTATATATGTATTGGTTTATAACATTATAACAATATTTTTAACAATATTTAGATTATTTAATGTTTGGTATGCTCTCTTATAATTGTTTAAGGTTCAAAATAGTGTAAAATAACATATCACTTATTGTTTAAGATTCAAAATAATGTAAAACAATGTATCAAGTTATATTTTAATTTGTAACACTCACGTCCCGTATGTTTTTAAAATGTAACAATCAGGTCCTTCCAATTAAAAAAATTATTTAAAAAATTAAAAATTAAAAAATTAAAATCTACGTGAAATTAAAAAAATAAAATAAATTGACACATCATCATAGTTAAATGTTACACGTGCTCCGTTTGTGCCACATAAACTTTTTTAGAATTGAGATTTTTAAAAAGATCAACGAAATAAACGTTAGTTAACATAAATGATCAAAGTATTTTAAAAAAACTTAAAAAAATAAATTGATATTTTAAAATAATTTAAAAAATCTAAACAGTTGCCAACAATATTTTTTATTGTTATATGCACTTATAAACTAAAAGTTATAAACTTTTAAAGAAATAACAAAACTTAAACCTATCAATCATCATGACATAAGTCATTAGTTAACTTATCAACCAACCTTTTATATATACTTTGAATTTGTTTGAATACTTGTACTTCATAAACAAAATCTATTTAAAAATTAAATTTAATGGGCACATTTCCATAAAGAAAAACGATCATATTAATTTTTATCTTTCTCCTATATAAATAATGCATTTAAATTTTATAAAATCACATTAGCTTCTGAAGTCAATCAATTTCACTCTTTCGGTCATCATCTAATCATAATGACCGTTTAACCATTTTCCACCAACGATATAACAACAATCTCCTCTCTCACCATAAATCAAAATCCTCCACGTGTCAAACTTTTCCCGCCAAAAATCAAAACGAAACCGTAGCTACTATGTAACTAACACCTGTAACTAACTTGATTTTCAGATCAACAATGGCTTCCATCACCACCACCTTCACCATCACACTGTTAACCTTCTTTCTCCTCCTCTCCCTCTCCTCCTCCCACCCTTCCTCCACCATTCTTGATGCCGCCGAAATCCTCTCTACCTCTGGTTTCGAAGCCATGGCACTTAACCTCGAACTCGCTTCCCAAACTCTCCTCGCTCGCCGCCAATCTCGCTCCTTAACCGTTTTCGCTCCGACTAACTTTGCCTTCAACCAGATCCCTCAGCTTCCTCTTTCTCTCCTCCGTTACCATCTCCTCCCTCACGCTTTCTCTCTCCATAGCCTCAGATCTCTCCCTTACGGCGCCAACATCGCCACTCTCCTCCCCGGTCACTCCCTTACCGTCACAACCTCAAACCATAGACTCTCCATCAACAACGTTACCGTTGATCCAAAGCCTTTACTCGCTGACGGTTATCTCGTTATTTTTCAAACCGATACTTTCTTCGATCCTTATTTCCAGCTTCCTCGTCCTTCTTCCAGCGCTTGTTTTTCAGCAAGAAAGAGTGCCGAAAGGAACAGAAGCGATTTCGGATCTAAGCGGTTAATCTCCGATTCGTCGACATTTTCTTTCATGGAAGCTAGCAGTGCTTTGAGATCGAGAGGCTCCTCTATTATGGCGTCGTTTCTCGATATGCAGTTTCTAGGTCTTAAAGAACGTCCTGATCAGATAACACTGTTTGCGCCCATGGATGAAGCTATGGCGAGCCACGTCGGAAACATAACCGATTATTCCGATATCCTTCGCCGTCACCTTGTGCCTTGTAAGATCACGTGGAGGCATTTGGTTACGTTGGAGGAAGGAACGTTGATCTGGACTTATCAGAGAGGATTCACATTGAATGTTACTAAAACTCATGCTAGTAGTGACTTGTTTTTGCTTAATAATGGAGTTCAGGTGATTTTCCCTGATTTGTATAACAGTGATTGGCTTGTTATTCATGGAATCGGAGATATTCTTTTGGATACCACGAGTACAGAAGATTCGGTTCAGCAGTTTGATCATCATCATCACAAAAATCATCATCATCATCACAATCCAGCAGAACATTCCCACTTCTCTGCATTTCATTAGGTGATTAATTCGTGACTATATTTTTTTCTCGACATTTTAATTTTAGATTCTGAATTTAGTCTGTCATTCCCTTTTACACTCGCAAGCACGATTATATGATATAGTATTGATTAGAAATGAATAAGAATATTCTGATGTTAACCGATTACCATGCTATGACTTTGTGTGCACTATTATTGCTTCTGCTATCAATTTGTTATTATCAGTTTTTTTTTTACAGTTATTATCAGATTTTTAAACTATAAAAATTGCTATTAATTTGATTAGAGCCTCTTGAAATTGATATTTGCCCCTTAGTTTAATTTCAAAAAATTGATATTTGCCCCTTAGTAGCAACGTAAATCTAATTGCAATTTCAAGTGCAGTTGCAATTTCAAAATATTGATATTTCCATGAAAATTATAATTTCCTCATAGATGCTATTGAAGTTTTAATATAGCTTTTTTCATATAATTTTATGAAGATATGAAATTTACGAAGAAAGCAATTTCAGATACTAAATTATACTGAATCTACAAAACTACAATTGCAAATTAAAATCATCTCAAGCACTATCAATATTATTCATAGATAATAAACTATTTTTAGACAAAGTATCTTACAGCTCACAAAGGAATATATATGTTGTGTGTATCACCATTTTTATTTAAATAAGATATCATTTAAATGTTGTATTAAAAATGAGAAATGTTGGGTTAAAAAATGAGAGAAGAAAGAAAAATATATAAAATAAAAATTAAAAAAAATTAAAAAAAAACTGAGAAATGTTGGTTTGGCTGTGAAAATAACTAAATCTCTAAGGTTTAAATTAGTATTTATGATTGCAATTTATACAATGAATCTATGATTCTAGTCCTTGCGAAAAGTGTAAATTAGATTTTACGTTTATGGTAAATATATACCTCAAAATGTATAATCTTGATGCAAAAGAAAGCGTATCTATCATAAAAATCTAGTATCCGATAACATGACTTAGAAATTTAACCTTTTGTTTTTACGCTTGAGGTGCACTTCCCTCAAACAAGTTGTATGTCCCATAACATGACTTCTAGTTTTACTTAACTAAATCAGGGACCTTAAGTTCAAATTACACCATTCAGTAAAACGCCCATGAAAACAATAAAGTTTCAACAAGAACCAACTCGAACTGAATGAACACAGAAACATATGCTTATAAGGTAGATGAGAATTGTCAATTGCCTCAACTAATTAATTAAAAACAGATAAGGCGGTAGAAAGCAAAAAGTTTGAAGGAAAAATAAAGCAACACAAAGACAGTCGCAGATCTTCCGGCTTCGGTTGGATAATTAAGAGGGCACAGAGTTATGAAGTGGACAAAGTCCACCTTTTCTAGTTGAAATCCATAGCAAAAAATAGCTTTAAAATGCCCTATTTGTTGAGTATCCTAAATTTCTCGCTTCAGAATCAGGGCCAGAGATCCAAAGAAATCTTATCAATGCTGCAAAAATATAAAAATGTCAAATTCTGGGAGTAGAAAATAATGGGTGTTTTGAAACAGTGACTTCAGAAACTTGTGTATAATATACCCTATTCTTTCTCTTACAATAATTCATTTTTCTACATAGTCAACATTATACTGCTATAGCTCTATAACTAACGACTTTTTCAAAACAATAAAAATTGTAAATATAACCAAAACTTATCTTACAAATACCTCAGGCTCAGTAGGTTTGACTTCATCAGCTTTTCCGCTGTCCTCACCTGCAGGAGAGCATTAACTTTTAGAACCTCTTTATAGGGTATAAACCAAATAACAAGAGCTTAATTATGCAGTAACTAGGAGTGATTCACATGACCCGCTCTTGAAATAATACGACTTTGGTTTCCCAGATAGTTTATATCCAGGAGCAGGCAGTTTTGTGCTTTCTATTCGTCATGTTTTCAATCACAGATAGCAGAAAATAACAATTTATTTAAATTCTGCTACTATTTGACAATATTTTGTACTAAATCACATATTGCAAAACAATAGCAATAGAATTTCACTACTCTCTAGCAGGTAACACCGATAGATCTACTATTCGACGACACTCATGCATCCTAATCTAATTTTCTGACAAGGTTACATGTTGAGTGGATGATAAACTATTGCAGTGATTTCGCACAGATCAACTTGGTGGGCAGTGGGGAGCATTTGTTCCCCATATCTTACCTGTAATTTACCAATATATCTACCTATTGCAGTGATTATGGACGAATCAACTTGGTGGACAATGGGGAGCATTTCTCCCCAATATATCTACCTATAATTTGCCAATGACCCTGTATTAATAAACTGAGTATTGCCCTCACTCACCTTTAACCTATTATATAAATGAATATTGTCTCCACAACTCAATTTCTAGATCCACCACCAAGTGAGATTGTACAAGTTGTACACCAACCACTCCAGTGTATTAGACATCATCATTTAGCAGCATACAGTTTGATATTCACTGATTTACTCGGACAAAACTCAGATGCATCTTAAAAACAAGTGCTAGTCATTATTCCTTACCTCCATCCTCAGGCAAATCAGAGGTCCAGAGGGTCAGGTTGTCTCTCAACAACTGCATGATCAAAGTGCTGTCCTTGTATGACTCTTCACTCAAGGTATCCAACTCCGCAATCGCCTCATCAAAAGCTTGTTTGGCCAAATGGCAAGCCCTGTAAGTTTTAGTAATGACATTGAGACAAGAGCTAGGAACAAAAGTAATTGACATAGTATGAGAAATGTTGAAAACCAATTACTTACCTTTCAGGAGAGTTCATAATCTCATAATAAAAGACAGAGAAGTTGAGTGCAAGTCCAAGACGGATTGGATGTGTTGATGGAAGATCAGTGTTTGCAGTGGCTGAAGCAGCCTAATAATAAAAACAATTGAGAAAATCAAGCATAAACACAATAGATAATATCAGAAATAGTTCATCATTGAACCCACTTAGTTCTGAAATACAAGAGATCAAACACACCTCATATCCTTTAAGTGACTGCTCAGCAGCCTCTTTCCTTTCTTGGTCAGTCTTGAACTCAGCAAGATACCGGAAATAATCACCTTTCCTGCATCAAAAGAAGCATACGGAAATCAGGGGTTGAGAGCTAAAACATGTGTGGGCCAGTAAGAGATGTCATATGATATCACATAAGGATGAGCAGAATATGTTGAAGAGTATGAGGTTATGTTATAATATCACATTATCATCTTCGAGTATCTTAAATTATGTTCTGAGTAAGTTTTCATATTTCTTAGTTCTTATCATGATTTCTTCACTATTTGATTATAATAAGAAACTAAGTAAACAAGGGCTAGTGTTTAGTCTTTTGTATCATATCATATCATCAATTGTATCAACCTATAATATATAACTAATTACAATTCAAAGACTGTCTCAAACACTAAATCTTCAACAGAAAATAAACTCACAAATCCAGTAAGTAACTCATTCATGAGATGGGACTCCCCTTGTATTGCCGTGACAAAATATGCAAGCCACATTAGAAAAAACACAGTCATGCAGATTCTAAGTTGTCAGATCTGTGATATCTTTAAATCCAAAAAGACTAATATATCTACTAAAAGGAAGAAAGTACTCCATACAGAAGACAGGTAAAACTAATGGCCAAAAGGTAAGCAATCAATAAAATTAGTACACAATCAGTTTAGCAACATGACTCACATCTTATGATAGAAAACATTAGCTTCTGCCGAGGTGGAAGAAGGAACCAAGTGCTGATCTATAATAGTCAGAATGTCACCACAAATTTTTGAGAGTTCCTCCTCGACCTTTTGGCAGTAGTTCTTGATCAGTTTAACATTGTGTTCATTACCCTTGGATTCTTCCTTCTGCTCAATTGATGACATAATTCGCCATGAGGCTCTTCGTGCACCAATGACGTTTTTATATCCAACTGAGAGGAGGTTCCTCTCTTCCACAGTTAGTTCAACATCAAGTTTTGCAACTTTCTTCATACATTCAACCATTTCTGCATAATGAAGGAAAACAAATTTTCAGAAGCATCGACAAATTTAATTGAAAATATAAACAGTTTCCAACATGAATCTACTCGCAGACACAGTGCACTATCTCATCTATTTCATCAACTATAAAATTTCTTACCAACATTGAGATTACTCATTTTACCAAATCACTCAATTTAAAAGAACCAATTTTGTTCCATATCTAAGCATCAAATCAAACAAGTATCACCAAAATCCAACACAATGACACAACAATAAAAACAACTACAAGTAAAATCTTAACTAATTCAAATCAACGATACATACCTAAATCTATAAATCTAATCTAGAAATTAACTGATCCATAAACAATGATAAATACCCAAATCTAAAAATCAAATCTTTTGCATCTCAATTCTCAACACACATTTCAAACTCATCCAAACAAAAGCAAAAAAAACCAAATCACAACAAACAGATCTAGAACAATGTCAGCATAAAAAACACAAACCTAATTAAAAAACGACAAAATAAAGAACATACCTTCATATCTCTCAGCCTGTTCAGAAAGCTTGGCCATGTAAACTTGGGTTTCTCTCTCTTTCTCGGCGGACATTGTGTCGTTTCAGAGAGAGATCGCAAAAAGTGATAGAAAAGTGAAAGGGGGCGAGGAAGAGGAACAATAAGAAATGAGATGATGCGAGAGAGAAGGAAGAGAAGGGTGAAGTGGTTATATAGTGGTTGGAATATCGAGCTTGTTACAAGGGTCAAAGAAAGACTGAAATCTGAACCGTTGGATCTAATTGTTTGAAAGAAGAAGCGCGGAAATCGTGATGGGTATTAAAGGCGAGTGGGAGAGAGATAACATTGCTTATACGTAGTAAATAATAACTTTACGACGTACTACAAACTACTGTTTGTTTTTATTCTTTGAATCAATCCTCTTAACACTAATCGATATTGTCTATTTCTTCTTTATTAATTTTGTAATAATAATTTTTTTTAAAAAAACAATATAATATACATTCAAATTCATCTCAAATTTGACCGAGAAAATTTGTTTTGATTATATTTGAATTTGAGTTTGTATTTTTTTCGATTATAAAATATTGAGATGGATTGGGTAATAAGAACATTAATACTCATCTCAAATTCGTCTCGTTTATTTTATTATATATTTTTTATATAGTTTTAATAATCTAGGACATATGTGGTCAATATTTTGATTATTTAAAATATTTGAAATGTATGAAAGAAATTTTTTGATATTTTTTTTTATTTTTTTAACCACTTATCTTTTAAGAGTAGTGGAGGATTTCCTCTTCTTTGACTGATGTCTTTACACGTCATCGGTACCTCAGAGCAATTCCTTAAGGTATCGTTTGGTTGGTACAACTTTTGGGTGAGGGTGTTCTGTTTTAGTATCTCCACAAATATAACACTATATATTAACGGAAGAATGGCCGATAAGGTTACATTTGCAGGGACACAACATTCTCATCTTTGACCATTTGATTCGCCCTAAGTTACTGCCTTGAGACAACCAAAGGACAGTGAAAATGTTTCACTTGTTGTAACATATTATCAAACGGTTGTGAGACTACCTCAAGGATAGGGCCTGTATAGTCGACTAACTGTTGAGTCAGAGAAGCGTTCAGAAAACGCAGAGACTCTAATTCCTCTTAATTAGATGACAAATTGCTCCGAGAATAAACCAGAGCATGGTTCTTCATTTCCACCGTCTTCACTAAATCGGTCACCTGTGTTAGAAGAGGGCAACGATCTAGAAGGGGGTTGAATAGATTGCCAATAAAAATTTCTTCAATTAAAAACTTCCAATTTGAAAAATATTTGTTATGGCAAGCGGAAGTTATTCCGGATCGACACTCGTCTATCCGTACCGTTATTGGAAGAATCAGATATGCATATAAACTGTAACAAAACATATAGCAATGATGATAAAGTAAATCAATATGTTTTACAAAATATGTTTGAACTAAATCACACTATGATAATCAACTTCCAATGAAATAGAAAACAAAAATTTACCTAAGATAATTTATCGAACACTTAGTGTACAATCAATTTATTAAACAATTTGTGTGCAATAAACACCAAGCTTATTTTCCTTTATGTTGATAGTATGAAAATCCAATTGCAATTGTCTTACAAAAACAATTTGAAATACTTCAACATAAACATAATTTTCAGCTAATCAAATTTCTTACTAAGTGTATTATAACATGGTAGAGAGAGAAAGAGAGCGCCAAGATTTGTTTAGGTAGTATCTCAGTTGTCCTTGTAACACCCTTCTAAACCCCACGGAAAATATACGAATAATCAGAGTAAATTTTCATGCATTCACAAAAGGGCGTCACACATAACTTTCAAACATCAAAAACCACTTGTCATGCTCATTAACACTTCAATAAATATCATGCTTTTCAAAGTTTCATTTTTGCATGAAGCAGCAGATTCATTTTATAACATAATTCTCTTAACAGAATACTCAGATTCATCATATATTTCAACATTACTTAGGCACTAAGGTCAACATCATAATATTCCAATGAATACAAAAACATAACATATAGTACATAAAGTATCTCGAAAACATAAACCAACGATCCCAGTGTTACATGACCAGAGTATGACTCGACCCAATATAACTAAATTACTAAATGGTTACACCAACAACGACCACGCAACTACGAGCAGCTCTATTCTTGATACCTACACGATGTCAGATAGGACATCATTCCAGCTGAAGGGTGAGAAATATTATCATAATAATAATGCATATAATCATATATGTATACACAAGCATAGAATATACATATTCCACATTTTTCTCACCACAATTCATTATCAATAACATATACCTCATAATGTTTATATAAACCAATATGGATAATCTTCAAGCATATTTCATCACGCCTACATCCAAAATTCTCAATCCAACAATTCACGCACATATGCACACTTTCATACAACAATCACATATTCATCATTCTCAATTACACAAGTCATGTACATACACACATGTATAACTTCATACAACAATCATATATGTACATTAACATAAAAATATGCATACATTACGATCTCACCACATTTTATCATAATTCACTCATATACATCGTAATGTACATATGCACAATTTACATCATTACACGCAAACATACACATTCATGTTCCTTCACCACAATTCATCATGTAGTATATATATATACACATACATATCTATAACACCAAGCATATTTATCATGCATATATCCATAATTCACATCATTCCACGTAAACATTTACAATTATGTTTATTCATCCAATCACAATTCCCATTCAACAATTCATACACATGCATACTTCCATATAACAATGATATATGTCATGTGACTCAATGCAACTCAATGTCATGTGGTACCAACACTTGTTATCATTTTTCGGTTTTTACATTTAAACCGGGTCCGTCCTCTAGACCGATAACAACAAAAGCCCGTCCTCTAAGCTTTCAAACCCACTCTTCTAGGTTTGGGACAAGTCACTAGTCTCCACGACACTAGCAAGCATTGCCTCTTGACCAAATGATGCGTACGCAATCAACAACCAAATGCACTTAAGACCGTTCTCGCATCTTAATCTCATGCATTCTCAAATAATTCATCACACAAGAATTATATCATGATTGCACACTCACACATCATATCAAAGTATTCATACTTTCAATATCATCACATTTATCAAGCAATGCACACTATTCACAATATGTTCTCATGCATTATTCACAATATTACATACAATCAATATGCATTCACAATTCAATGTCATCACCGCATTTTCAATCAATGCACACATATTCACAATATGTTCTCATCCATTATTCACAATATTGCATACAATCAATATGCATTCACAATTCAATGCCATCACCACATTTTCAATCAATGCACACATATTCACAATATGTTCTCATGCATTATTCACAATATTGCATACAATCAATATGCATTCACAATTCAATGCCATCACCACATTTTCAATTAATGCACGCATATTCACAATATGTTCTCATGCATTATTCACAATATTGCATACAATCAATATGCATTCACAGCAATTATGCCAGACGGCAATCGAACGCTCTAATTATTTAAGCCTCACTTACTTAAAATAATTAATCTCGATTAATCGGTAAAATCGGCTAAAAATAATATTTCTTTTCACCAAGTTATAGAACATATTATTAGCTTCAGTTTGATATAAAGAACGACAAAATTCGATAAACGGTGAAGAAGTTATGAATTTCCAAAGTTTTGAAAAATAATATTTTTCCTCACACTTACAATGTTAACCGGTTAACACTTTCCGTTAACCGGTTAGCACACCCAGATTTTCAAAATCCTGGCGCATTAAGACTCCGTTAATCGGTTAACAGATACGGTTAGCCGGTTAACGGCTCCAAAAATTCAGTTTTTAGGCCATTTTTTATACCGTTAATCGGTTAACCCAAAGTGTTAACCGGTTAACGCCTGAAATTTTGAAAAAACAAGGTTACGGGTTTGTGCCCAAAACCTCTAAAAACCCGACCGATTTTATTATTTTCTCCCGATTAAATACCTACTCATCATTACCAACCATATAGTAACAATTTAGGATCATAAAGCGCAAATTCTACGACTTCCGATTTTCATCCAAAATCTTAACCTCCAATTGTCCAAAAATGTCAAAACCCACAAATTCAACCAAATTCAATCAAATGAAATCCAATAATCACGGCTAAACATTACCCGACTAAACTACGCAATTTATTTCGAGTTTCATTCGCGAAAACATCAGTTTCTATCGATTAAACTCATTTCTGCCCTAAAATGGAAAATGAGCAAAACTCTCCAACAATCCAAACCAATCTAACAAACACATACATAATCATACACATTGAGAGAATAATAAGATTTCACACCCTTACCTTGATTAATCGAAGCTAGAAGTTGTTCTTAAGCTTTCCAAGCTTTTCCTCTATTTTCTCCTCTTCTCTCTTCTTCCTTCTTTCTTTCTCTTGTTTTTCCTTCTCTTTTATCTCTCCTCAATATATCTCATCTTATCATTAATTAGAGAAGATATAGTAAATTCCTCTTATTCTATCAAATAGAATAAATCAGTTAAATTCATTAACTCATATAAATTAAATAGATCCAATAATTCATTAAATCGATTAATTAGTACAAATAACCAATTATTCAAAATTGGATTGTTACAGTCCTCACTATGGGTACGTCTGCCCCCAATCCCAAATAGAATTGAGATATGTAATTAACATTTGCTAGAATTGTATACAAGAGAAAAAGCAGCAATCCAAACCCCTAAACCCTATGTTTGATGTTGATTCTAACTTCTTTTCTCTCCCATTGATCTTAAGCAAGATCAAGTGACCCGACACTTCCAAGTCGATCATCCGGTTAGTGTTACTCTTTTGACAAAACCTCGTTCTTCAAATCTTTCACTCGATTGAATCCTCGTTGTGAAATATTGTACAAAAACCCCTTAAATTAATCCTTGATCTTGGAGAAAAAATCCTGACAGGTTTTATCAATGAAACCCCCTAAAGAATACTCAACCCAATTGTGAGATGTTGGATCAAACTCTAATACGGTCGAAGTCTGTTCGTAAGTAATGCGTGTTGTAGTCGAAGTCTGTTCTAATATGCATTAGTAAATATTGCTAAGGTTGTTAGCATGAGTAATATTGCTAAGGTTGTTAGCATGAGTAAATATTTCTAAGGTTGTTAGCATGAGTAAATATTGCTAGGGTTGTTAGCATGTTGAATTGGGTCTTGCTTGTAAGCCCAATTGTTTAAGTTAGCTTGTACCCTAAGTTAGCTTGTAATGGGTAATTGTTAAAAAGCCCATTAGGTTAGTGTGCTATTTTATTATAAATAGGATGCTAGTTTCTCAATCTTGGCATAAAGAAAAATAGGAAGATAAAATCTTAATTTCAAGGGAGAGAGGTTATTTTGTTATTCTTGTATACTTGTAATCTTGTTCAAAGAGAAAGGAAAGAATAGCAGTTTAATAACCAATCCTTGTTGTTCCTTGTTGTTTTACCTTGTTTTCTTTGTTAACCCTAACCCTTGTGAGTTTCTTGATCATTAAGAAACCGTTTATACTTTGTTTAAAGGCATCTGATTCACAACAAATTGGTGCGGTGAGCGTGGAAAAGATGCCTTCAACAAAGTATGAGATTGAAAAGTTCACCGGAGTGAACGACTTCGGTCTGTGGCGCTTGAAGATGAAAGCCCTGTTGGTTCAGCAGGGTTGTTTGAAAGCGTTGAAGGGTGAGGCAGCCATGGACGCTGTGTTAACGGAAAAAGAAAAGACGTTGCCCAGTTGCAACTTTTTCCACCATATGCAGTTAATAAAGCTGCATGAAGAAAGCTAGTTTCTTGATGTTATAGAGTTAAATCCAAGGTGGAGATTTGTGAGATGTTGGATCAAACTCTAATACGGTCGAAGTCTGTTCGTAAGTAATGCGTGTTGTAGTCGAAGTTTGTTCTAACATGCATTAGTAAATATTGCTAAGGTTGTTAGCATGAGTAAATATTGCTAAGGTTGTTAGCATGAGTAAATATTGCTAAGGTTGTTAGCATGAGTAAATATTGCTAGGGTTGTTAGCATGTTGAATTGGGTCTTGCTTGTAAGCCCAATTGTTTAAGTTAGCTTGTACCCTAAGTTAGCTTGTAATGGGTAATTGTTAAAAAGCCCATTAGGTTAGTGTGCTATTTTATTATAAATAGGATGCTAGTTTCTCAATCTTGGCATAAGGAAAAATAGGAAGATAAAATCTTAATTTCAAGGGAGAGAGGTTATTTTGTTATTCTTGTATACTTGTAATCTTGTTCAAAGAGAAAGGAAAGAATAACAGTTTAATAACCAATCCTTGTTATTCCTTGTTGTTTTACCTTGTTTTCTTTGTTAACCCTAACCCTTGTGAGTTTCTTGATCATTAAGAAACTGTTTATACTTTATTTAAAGGCATCCGATTCACAATACCAATTTAATTACAACAATCCTAAATTGAACCTTATCAATCTAATCTAGATGACACTCAACAAAAATGATTATGTGTAGTTGTTGAATGTAGAAAGAGAAAATGATTATGTGTAGTTGTTGAATGTATGAAGAGAAAAGGTTGAAGATGATGAGAAAATTCTTTGCATGTTCTTAGTTTCAATTGTGAAAAATGATGTATGAATGCATATTTATATATGGAAAAATAACAAACAAAACATATTTTTAGCAAAAATTACAAGTTTTGTAAAATAGAACATGATGTATTGACTCCAAATTCGTATGAGTCAATATGCAAGGCCTAGGAGTCGCTGCATAGACTCTAAGAGTTGATATAAGTGAGGCAGAGCGATTTGCTTGCAAAAAAACTTTCAGCTGGAGTCGATTCCAACCACGGATGAGTCGACTCATACGCAGCTTGTATCGACTCATTTAGTCCTACGTATTGCTACATAGAAGGCATAATTCTTGTTTTAAGAATCCTTTAGTATGTATTGACTCATAGGCTTGACGTATCGACTCGTGGACTTGTTTTTCATGAAAATTCATAATTTTGATTTGTAATGGCCTATCTAACCTGATTTTGAGTGTCCTAATGCACATCTTGACATAGACAATAAGATCCAATATATACAAATACTTGTCATACCCCAAAATTTACCCTCCAATATATACAAATACTTGTCATACCCCAAAATTTACCCTACCCTTTTACAATTTTCTTTTGGTTCATGACTTTAATCCATGTGCATACATTCATATCTAGTTAGGTCATATTGTTCATTTGCATTGGCATGTTCAAAAGAAAGACAAATATCATGGATTCAAAGTTATGTTACTTGTGGCTAATGAGAAACTAGGGTTTTGCCCAAGAATCATGCCTAAAGGTCCTAGGCAATGCACTTAAGATTAGGAAGCTTAGCTTGTGAGCTAGGTCCATGTAACTCTAATTACTGACTTTTAGCATTCATGGAGTGTATGTGTCTGTGTGTGTTACATTTTAAGGGTAATCAGGGGTTACCAAAATCATCAGGGTCAACTATGGAGGTTCACAATGCATTCATCAACCTCTTTGTGGGCTTTTCCATACAAGAAAAACATTCCAAGTTCATGATTCAAATTCAAGATGCAAATTGGTGCAAGATCAATTTAAAACCAAGCTTGGAGGAAATTCATTTAAGGTTCAAGTTACAAATTCATTTTGCATTACAAAGTCGTGAGAGGTTTACATGTCTAATCATCCATTTACAAAGCCATTACAAAGATACAAAATCAAAACCCATAAGCAAACATACTTTTGACTTACAGTTTGACATTTGTCAACTATTGACTTTTGGTCAACCAGTTGACCAAAGTCAACTACTAGTCCTGACCCTAATCCAAACAATTCCATCTCTAAAATTCCAAATTTTTGCTACATTCTTTTAATGTAATCATGACCATTTGAATAAGGAAAGTGTCCCATTCACTCAAAATGCAAATTCATTTTTCATGTACAAAGTCAATCATACGAATTCATAGGTCATTACAAATGACATTCAAGGATTACAATAGAAATGAAAGGTTACAAAATTTTCACATGGTTCATCTTTGATATATGCTTTCTAAATCTATCTTAAGGGTCTGCACTCTTCAAACAAGATCTTCATCATTCTTCATAGACCATGTAACTTCTTTGTTCCATGCCATACCAACATATCATGTTATTACCAACCCTGCAAGAATAAAATCCCAACATGTAAGCAATGTACAACCGGATTATAATGAGCCAATTTACTATTACACTGCATCCAAAACACAATGTATAACAGCAGAGGTTTCATGAGGCAAGTTCATAAAATGCAATTTTACAACTAATGAAAGCATTCATCTTAATACATGAATGAAAGCAGTGATGTTACCTCATTTGCATTACATCTCTTGAGGAACTTCAAAATCTTGTTGGAGGTAATGATATTAAGGGCCTAGAAGTGTATTGGACAAGGTTGTGCACGCTGATGATGGTAAGAAAATAACGCTTGTGTCACACCCCTATTTTGACCCTGAATTATTTATTTAATACAATTATCATATCATCTGCATCATTTGCATAGCATGACACACATTTCATCTTGCACAATGCCAAAATATTAGCCAGAATAAACTATTGGATTTACAGGCGAATCGGTCAAACTAAAAGTCAAATGTGCGTAAAATCAGTTGACAAAAAGTTTCAAAATCAAGCTTGCATTCGTTCGTTATATTAATTTACGTTTCCTGTAGTTTAACTCGGCATGCTCGTTTTAGTTTTTCAGCTACTATTTCAGTCGCATTTTGATCAGTTTGAGCCTTTTTACCGGGGAAAATTTATTTCAAAATTCTACCAAACGTTATATTTTTCTAAGTCATTTATTTTGCGTTGATCATTTTGGTGTGTTCATTATTATTTTTTGAGCACTTTGATACTAGACTGTTTGTTCGTTTTTAACCGGTTTCTTTTTTTATTTTTAGTTAATATTATTTTTAATTAATCAGATTTTTAATTTAGGTTTATTATTATAGTTAATTTCTTTTTATAATATTTATATTTTTGTTTTTTTTTATCTTTTTGTAGTAACACTTGGTTACTAAGTTTTGTAAAATTATTTTGTATTTTTCTCTATTTGAGTCAACTTGGTATTATTATAATATATACATTGGCTTTGCAAAGAAAAAAACTCAGACACATAACATAAATCCCTCTCTTCATTTTCACACAAAAGGAGAACATAGTGCATGCATGAAAAAGGCAGTGCTCATAACATCACAAGATAGCAGCGCATGGGAAACAACCTGATATGACTCTCTCTCTCTCTCTCTCTCTCTCTCTCTCTCTCTCTCTCTCTCTCTCTCTCTCTCTCTCTCTCTCTCTCTCTCTCTCTCTCTCTTATTTTAAATCCTTGAAACATCACTCTTTTACATGATGGACAAAGCACACATAATGATTTCTTCACTTTTATCATAAAATCCTTCATACACCAAACAAGATCATCATTCCTACTTGTTCACAGAGACCAACACCAAAAATAATATCCTCCTTCTTCAATAACCTTAAACATAATTTTTCCCTTTACACCACTTCAATCTCTAACCTTGATATTTGACCAAACATGTGAACGATTCACCTCCACCACCATGTACGACCAATGTTAAACACGACTCATAGAGGGCTGTCAAACTCGCGAGTCTACTCAGACTCGTAAAAGGTCTGTAAACTCGACTCACAAACTCGTACGAGTCTATGGAAAATTAAAGATGACTTTCAAAAACCTATATGTGACACACACACACACACACACACACACGCACGCACGCACGCACGCACGCACGCACGCACGCACGCACGCGCACACACCCACACCCACACACACACACACACACACACACGCACCCACGCACGCACGCACGCACGCACGCACGCACGCACGCACGCACGCACGCACGCACGCACGCGCGCACACACACACACACACACACACACACACACACACACACACACACACACACACACACACACACACACACACACACACACACACACACACACACACACACACACACACACACACACACACACACACACACACACACACACACACACACACACACACACACACACACACACACACACACACACACACACACACACACACACACACACACACACACACACACACACACACACACACACACACACACACACACACACACACACACACACACACACACACACACACACACACACACACACACACACACACACACACACACACACACACACACACACACACACACACACACACACACACACACACACACACACACACACACACACACACACACACACACACACACACACACACACACACACACACACACACACACACACACACACACACACACACACACACACACACACACACACACACACACACACACACACACACACACACACACACACACACACACACACACACACACACACACACACACACACACACACACACACACACACACACACACACACACACACACACACACACACACACACACACACACACACACACACACACACACACACACACACACACACACACACACACACACACACACACACACACACACACACACACACACACACACACACACACACACACACACACACACACACACACACACACACACACACACACACACACACACATATATATATAATAGAATACAAATTAGCATCAAAATTTAAATTTCATACTCCATAACGAATTTCTTAACAAAAAAACTCAATAATAAAATAAACAAAATAGCTAATGTATTTAAAGACTTAAAGTACTAATTTCTTCTTAATTGACTACTACGTAAAGCAAAAAAATCATAAAACAAATATGCTAATGGCTTTAAACATCAAAAACTCCAGTGAAATCATCACTATTATCTTCATCGGTATCTTGAGTACCATTATCAAACTCTACCCCGGATGAAACACATTCTTCACCATTAACCAAAGTTAGATTGCTTGAAGTTCCACTTCTACCAAATTCAACATTTCCACCACCAACACCACTATGCACAACATTAGTAACAACAACATCAACTTCCACAAAGTTGTTGACAATAACATCATCTTACTCAATATTAACTTGAATTTGCATATTTTCCTCATTAGAAGCTTCAATTATCCATTCATCATCTTAACACAAAAGAATATACAAGAGAAACATCCAAGTGAAACATATAAGAAAATACTTATACAACAAATGATTGATTTACAGGAACAAATACGAATAAAGAAAGAGACATAATAAAAAATGGATAAAAGGAGGAAGAAACTTTGGTGAAACAAGAGACTAGGAGAGAGGTTTTCTAATCCTCATACAAGCAAAAAAAAATGGGGTTTTTTTTAAATAAAATAAAATCTTTTGGGGTTTTTGGGACTTTTTGGGTTTAAAAAAACAAAATTTAAAAAAATTTATAGACTCGTAAAATCGCCATACTCGCGACTCCATACGAGTTTATGCGAGTCTACTCGAGTCTAACAAAAAATTATTCTATGTGTGAGTCTACTCGTTTTCGCTTCCTAGACTCGTAAACTCGTACGAGTTTACGAGTCTACCCGCGAGTTTGACAACCATGACCAATAACAACCAGAGGTTATTGTTCCGGCCGCCATCTTTACCATCAGAAAAACCTTGCTAAAATACACATCACCACACCATAGACTCAATTACACCATAAATCCATCCTCGTATTCTTCTTTTTCACGCGCATGATATAACGTGAGCATCGCTACTTCAACAACCACACAAAAAAACCAGGAAAACTTCATAACAAAACATATATACACAACAATAATAATCACAAACCCCCATCTCCATTAACACAACACCAAAGCTCTCATATAGCTCACCATAAAATACCACAACAACAAACATTTGAGCACTACCACACAACATATACCATCCATAGCCATGAAACTTCCATGAATCACAAAAAACTTGTCGCCTCACCATCACAACATCAAAGAATCAAACAAAAAAATTGAAGAAAAAGAAGAAAGAAGAAGATGGGAACGAAAGAGGTACGACCGTGATCTTCTTTGTCCCCATCAAAATCAAGCGTAACCACCGCGTACGTGGTCACCTCCATCACCGTATAAACACAAGACACCACCTCTTTTAGACCGCATCAGAAAATCAACCACCCTCGCCGACAGCCCCATGTGTGCATCACGATCACCGAGAGAGAGATGAACGATGGAACCTTTTTCATTGGAACCATTCTTGATTGAAAGCTTGGAGAAGGGATCAATTTCTATTCGAAGTAGGAAAAAAATGAGTGTATTCTTTGAAAAGAACATACTCTTCTGTCTTGTACGATTTAGGGACACAGGAGAAAGAAAGTTCATGTATTTCCCTTTTTACTATTTGTTAATTTTATTCCTCACTCTATTAAACTTGATTTGTTTTTTTAATTAATTTGGTTTAAAAAGAAGATTGGCTACGGTGAAGATCCACTTACACTCTTTTGTCAAATGATTTTCATAACTATATTTTTTATTATTTTATTTTTTCTTTTATAATCATTTTAACTATTACTTGATATTTAGTTTTCTTTTTATTTGTTTTTTTTTCTTTAAGTATGAACAAATATTTTAGATAATTTTGGATTCGGCTCAAAAACACACTTGATATCCAAATTCCTTTTGATTTTTGCACCCATCTTTTGATGACTTGATTTGTTCTTTCTTCTTTTTTTTTCTTTTACATACTAAGTAGGTATTACATTAAATATTCCATATCATTTCAAAATTCATTTCATTTCCACGTTAAATTCAAAAGCACTTCTAATCAATTTTAAAATAATTTCAAACATTTTTCTTATTATTAATCACTTTTAATTTCATTCTAGCATTTTCCTAATCAAACCTCAAAATACTTAAAAATATTTAAACTCTTTTCATTAATAAAGATGAAAAAGGAGCGGGATATAGTCAACGTCTCCCGAGAAGGAGGATGCAAGATGTAGTTCTCGACTATCCGAGCTTTCTCATCAATTTAAAACACTTCAACCCATCAAACTCCTTTTTCTCGTCGTCGTGCGATTAATCAAAACTCTTTTCATAAAGGTAAGATATTATGTCTTGAGACGATGCAAAACATTGCTTCATCCACAAACTAGTTTTCATGGGAGAGAGTTTGGAAGAAATGAGGCAGGCAATATACGCAGAACAAACACTCAAAAACCATTCACCTAAGGCTCTTTTCAAACAAATAGCAAAATAGTCAACCTTATAGTGTTTTAGCAAGAACACCATCTACCTTTGATATTAAACATGTTAAGGGCTGACTTTTGTTTTAAGATACCCACAAATAACTGTTATCTTTGGATATTGATCCTTTCATTAATACTTCTTGATCCTTGCTAGAAAAAATGAATTCTAATTTGTTAAAGCTCACACTCAAACCTTGATCACATAGTTGACTTATACTGATCATGTTTGTAGTTAATCTTTATACCAACAACACATCACCAAGGTTGGAGAGACCTAGATAAATCAGTTTGCTTATACCCTTGAATTTTCCTCTGGCTCCATCACCAAAGATAACATAATTATTAGAGAATGATATTAACTCTTCTAGATAGTTCTTTTCTTTAGTCATATGCCTAGAGCATCCATTATCAAAAGTACTAATCTTCTCTTGAGGAAACTCTAAGAGACGTGTGAACTATGAGACAAATGGTTATTTGTTGGGTTTCCACACTTTTCTTGCTTGAGTTTTTTTCCCTATATTTCTGTTGAACCTTAAATGACTATAGGGTTGAACATATCCATACAATATATAACAATACGGCCTTATATGGTGATATCTTCCACAATGATGACATTTCCAAGAAGAGTTATTATTTCTTTTATATTGAAGGTACATATATTTAGTAGGACGTTGAGACATGTAGTCCAACATCAAAACCTCGTTTTTCTTCTCAGGGGGAACAAACTTCTCAGTGGGAACTTTTGCTTTTTTTCTCATGGAGTTGTAGTCAAATCTTATTCCTTTCATATCATTAAATGTCTTTCTAACTTTCAGGATTTCATCAAGAGCCTTAGAACCATTGTTCAACATACGTATAGACTTTGTCATATTATTGAGTTTCGACTTTAACAATGTGACTTCCTCTTCCAGACCTGTAATAGTTAAGCCAAGTTTCTATTTTTCTAGACGTAGAGCACTTACAGTTTCCTTTTGTTTCTCCATTACCATGCATTTTCCCTTCCACTGATTGTACAATGTTTGAATGTTTCATATAACTCTTTATAAGTCAGTTTTTCATCACTAGACTCACTACCAGATTCATATTTTCTATTGAACTCATCACCTTGTTAGCTATTTATTCTTCACTCTCATCATTAGAATCAAACCAAGTGATTGACATACCCTTTTTCTATTTCTTTAAAAATGTATGACATTCAACTTTAATGTGACCAAAACCTTAACATTCATGACATTTAGTCCTTTTTCCTTTGTTAGGTTTGTCTTCTTCTTTGCTCTTGTGCTAGGGACCAATGTTTTTGAAGTTGTTTGGCACTTTGGCTTCAAAATTTGTCCTCCATCTTTTGTCCGATCTCTTCAAAGTTTTGTTGAACTTTATGCCAACATGAGATATAACATCTAATAGAATTTATTCAGTATCTCATTGATTTTAACCCTCTTCGGTGTTGGATACAAAGGTAATACTCTTGGTTTTCTTTTCATTTATATCATTTATTGCCGTCACAAAGGTTTTTAAAGATCCAATGAGTTCATCCACTTTGATGGTGCTAATGTTTTAAGCTTTTTCAATAGTTCTTCATATCAAACCTTTTAGGTATGGATCTTAATATCTTGCTGGCAAGTTTTTTTCTAGACATATTCTTTCTTAATGCAAAATAAGTGTTAACAATATCACACAGCCTGATATAAAAGATGGATTCATCTTCCTTCATTCTCAGATTTTCAAACTTTGTTGTTAGGAGCTGCAATCTTGACATACATACTTCGGAGTTGCCTTCATGTGCAATTTTGAGAATCTTTCATGCCTATTTGGCTTCTCTACATGTGTTGATTAATCTAAACATGTTCTTGTCCATACCATTAAAAATAACATTTAGAGCTCTAGAGTTTCCAAGAGCTTCTTCGTCTTCAACATAAGACCACCCATTTTCACCATAAAACCACCCATACCATAAGGTGTTTCCAACCTTTTATTATAGTCTTCCATGTTTTGTTGTCTATGGACTTAAGAAAAGCAATTACTTTATCATTCCAATAATAATAAATGGTGCCGTCCAAAATAGGCGGTCTATTGACTGACTATCTTCCCTTAGTATTTTCCATTTGAACAGAAAATACTTTCCCTAGAGATCACCCAAGCAGAACATGATGTCTGCTCTAATACCAATTAAAATTTTGTTTTACGTAAAACAGATGTTTGACACAATGTCTTAGACAATGTGTACCACATAAAACAATTTATAATAGACTAAAAAATGTAACACATAAAACAATAAAAACACTAGAGAATTATTAACCCAGTTCAATGTAACATCACCTACATATAAGGGGATTCCAACCCAATAAAGGAAACTCACTCTCAATAGTATTAGTACAATTAGTCTTAGATGAACAAACCTTGTTCAATGACTACTTTCTAATACTACTCATGTCTTTCTATTTAAGATTCCTCGTAAATATGAAAACCTTTCTGACTTTGTCTCAATCACTACCCTAGTGATCTATGCTTTCAACAAATTAAAGATGCTGAACTACAACTCAATTGACAATACCTATATGCCTTAAATATTCAGATTAGGCTTCTATAGAGGTTTGCAATAAACAACAAGAATACAAAGATTAAAGAACAAAATCCTAGCACATTCTATCTTCACTTGTGCTATTCAAAGGTAGGAATGCGTCTCCATAAATAGAAAACCATTTGTTAGGATTTTCTCAATTGGGAATTAGATTAGAGAACAACCAAATTTGATTTAGATACAGATTTGATTTGATTTGCAAAAATATCCACAAAAATATTTGATTTGATTTGATCTTCATTCATATTAAATTTTCATTTAATTGACTTTGATATTATTAAATCTTTTTAGAAAATCATACTAAATAATATATTACTAAAATATACAACAACAAATATTTTTTGAATCAAACTAAATTTCGCTCAGAATAACTCACAAACCTTGGCATGTAGACTGAGGGGAATTGTGATTTTTTAAGGAAAATTATTATTATTATTGATTTTTTTTTGTATTTTATTATAATGCACTAAAATAAATAAATAACAAAAAAATAATAACAAAATAAAATAACATTAAAAGGGGTGTAAAAATGAGAAGGGGGTTGGAACCAAAAATCACACTAGGGCCCAAACAGGGGGCCCAACAAATAAAACAACAAGGAAAAATAGACACACTCATGGCCATATGATTAAAATCAAAGGTCCACAATCCAATCAAAGGGCATGACCAGGTCTAAGCTATCTGATCAAGATCCCAAAGTTGTCATGCAAGGTCCACAATGGACGCGATGGGAATGTCCTGTACAGGATCATCCCTTATTTAGCTCTAATAGCTAATAACATAGTGACAAGAGACAATTTTTAATTAAAAAAACAAAATGAAATAATTGCAATTAAACAAATTAAATGAGAAAAAAAGGAACAAATATAACTTCTTTCTTTCTTCATCGTTCTCACTCGCTTTTTCTCTCTTACAAAATAAACTCCAATCAAAAGAAAAAAATCATCTTGTCTCCCTTATGAATAAAATCCATAACATTTCTCTCTCTATAATTAAAGAAAGAAAAAAAAGTAAAGAGACTTGGATCTAGATCTTTCACGAGATTCCGACGACTACGTAGTTGCGGCCTGTGGTTGTGCCATAAAGTGATGGTGGTGTAGTTTTGAAAATTCGGCGACACAACGTCTGTGATGTTTTTTGTAACCATGAAAGTGTGTGACTCTTCGTCACCAGAGCTAATACAGTGGTGTGGTGGCCAGGGCAAATATTTTCTTGCGAGGGGGTCTAAGCGTGATTTCCGCAGTGGTTTCCAATTTTGAAAACCCCCTATTATTCTTTTGTTTTATTTTTGCTATTGATTTTTATTTGTTATGGTGATTATATTTTGGTGTTTTGATGTTGTTAAGAGGTAATGAATTTGGTGGTTAAATCTTGTTGGAGTTTTAACACCTTGCTCACAAAGTGTTCGATGAAAGTTCAAATCAAACCTTTCTTTCTTTTCCTTTTCTCTTTTCTGATTTTTGATTGTTGATTATTGTTAATGGTAATGAATTATTGTGGGTGATGTTGTTTATGTTGTGTGTGATGTTAATTTTATTACTTTGGAATGGTGGTTAGTGTTGGTTTATGTGATGTCATGACTTCAAGATTTGAAGATGGTTGTTCATGGTTTTTATTTGTGTATGGAGGTTGTGATTTGATTAATAGTGAAGTATGGATTTTGATGTTATGGTATATGTGATTGTAGAGAGATGAATGCGAAGGTTTAAAATAGGATGGTTTGGGGTATTTTGTCAAGGGAGGAAGGTGGTTATTTGGATGAAGTTTCGGTGTTTTTTTTTATAAAAAAAAAAAGACGTGTGAAAAATAAAGACTTCTTTTTTCCTGAAAAAATTCTTTCTTTTTGCAAAGTTTAAATATTTATCATTATTACCAAGACTTTTCACAAGAGCGTGAAGTTCTCTTCTTCATCAGGAGCATCTTGTTTTAGTTCTTCCCTTCAGTCAAATTTTAAAGAAATTCCTTTGGATTTCTTCTCTTGAATCTCATGCTTTTCTAGTCTCCAAGTTCAATCTCATGATCTTGAAGTTTTATGAATAAAAATGTGAATGTCATAGTAGGTAGACTTTTCTTTTCAGATATTTCTGTCACCTTTTGTGCTCATTCCTTAGTTAAATATCTAAGCACTTTAAGATTAAGTTCATCGTTAGTAAAAGTCTCACTGAGAATAATCAAGTAATTGGCCAAGTGTACAAATATCTTATGCAATGCAAGGATTAATTCTCCAGGCTGCATTATGAATAACTCATACTTTTCACTCAAAGTTTTTAATTTTAATCTTTTTCCTTCAGCGGTTCCTTCATGAGTTTCCACCAATGTATCCTATATTTGTTTTGTCATAGTGCATTGAGAGACAAGGAAGAAATCATCCATGCTAAGTGCACTTTGAAGTAAGTTGATTGTTTTCTTGTCATAGAGGATTTTTTCTTATCATCTTCATCCCATGAACTTTTTATCTTTGCCATCCCAACACCGTCGACAAAACTTGTAGGAACAAACAAACCATTTTGGACATCATCCCAAGTTTCTTCTCCATGTGCTTATAGATGATCCTTCATGCGAATCTTCCAAAAATCAAAGTGTTCATCACCAGACAATGAATACTTATTATTGCTACCACAGTCTCTAAAAACTAGATTTACAGAAGTCATTATAGATCTTTTAGGAACATGTTACCCTAACATGCTCTAATGCCAATTATAAGAGTATAGTGCGCCTAAGAGGAGGGTGAATTAGGTACTTTGAAATTTTCTTGTTACTAGAGGAGTGTATCTTTATTTTATTGGTTTGATGTTAGGTTATGAAAGCAGTAAAGTGCAGAAAAATAAAGAACACAAGAGGTTTATTTTAGAACACAGATTGGTTCTTAATAATATCTCTATGTTTTGATGATAACTCTTATGAAATTTTGTATTAAAGAATTATATACTCTAAAATTTGTTTGAGAATGTTTGCTGCAGATATTAAAGTGAATATTATTCTGGAAGCAAATTAGATCTGCACATGAAAAATATGCAAGGCTCTGAAGCGTCAGAAGCATCTTTTAGAAGACTCTGAACGCTACCTCCAGAAGATTCTGAGCGCTGCCTACAGAAGAATGTGAAGCAGAAGCTACAGAAGAATCTGAAGCAGAAGCCAGAAGCATCTGAAGCATTGAAGAATTCTGTATGAAGAGTTTCAAGCACAGTTATTTCAGAAGACTCTGATAGTACTAATGCTACCAGTACTGAGGATCTGATCCCAAACTCTGCTCTGAACAAATACACGCTGAAAGCACACTTGCTGCAAAGACTCTGATTCAGCAAGCTCTAATGAGCATCAAAAGGCTCTAATCAGTCAAGACTCTGATACTTTGCTGAAACTTGTTGAAGAAGAATTCAAAGTTATGTCTGTTGGAATTGCCAAACGACTTTTTCCTCATTTATGCTAGACACAAGAACACAGACAAAAAGGATTTTTCTGTGCATTCTACTTCTAGGAAAGGTCATGTGATGTGAAGACAAAAAGGCTCAGACCTTTTTGATACATAGCCTTCAACGTGAAAGACTTCTTGGACCTCTGTGCCTATAAAAGCAAGACTTCATTCATCTTCTTCAGTTGACGAAATACTTGAAAGAATTCATTACAAGCTCTCATACAATTTATACTCACTTGCTGAATTTATTTCATTGTTCTTAAATCTTAAGTGAAAAATCACAGTTGTGATAAAGCTTTATTAGAAGCAATTTAAACACTTGTATTATTATTACACTTGATTGTAAGAGAACCTTAAGAAGATCCAGTTAGGATCAGTAGTTCTTGAGAAGACTTTGAACAGTTGTTCTTAGTGCTTACTATTGTAATCAGTTGATTTAATAGTGAATTAAGTCCTTGTTTGAGAAAGGCAAATCACTCTTGATAGGGTGGACTGGAGTAGTTGAGTTCAACGAACCAGGATAAAAATCCTTGAGTTTTTATTTCTAGGTTTTTTCTACATACTTATTCAACCCCCCCCCCCCCCCTTCTAAGTATTTTCTCACCTTCAGTTGGCATCAGAGCTCCGGTTCTATGTGTGCTACCACTTCACAGTGACATAAAAGATCCAGTGAGAAAAACTTTGATATATATTTGGTTGTTATTATGGCTGAAACTTCAACATCTAACAGTAACAACAACTATGAAGAAAGGGACAGAATCAGCACAAAACCCCCTATGTTTGATGGGGAGAAACTTGATTATTGGAAGGACAGGATATAAAGTTTCTTCCTTGGTTATGATGTTGATTTGTGGGACTTGGTCATAGATGGGTATGTTCATCCCACTGATGGGAATGGCAAGAAAGTAGACAGAAAATCTATGACTGAAGCCCAAAAGAAGGAGTTTAGAAATCACCACAAGGCTAGAACAATCTTGTTAAATGCAATATCTCACACTGAGTATGAAAATATCACAAATAGAGAAACTGCGTTTGACATGTTTGAGTCCTTGAAAATGAATCATGAAGGAAACCTTCAAGTGAAAGAGACAAAGGCTCTGGTGTTAATACAGAAGTATGAAGCGTTCAAGATGGAAGAGTCTGAGTCTATAGAAACTATGTTCTCTAGATTCGAGATCCTTACAGCTGGTCTAAAAGTTCTGGACAAAGGCTACTCAACTACTGATCATGTGAAGAAGATCATCAGAAGCTTGCCTATCAGATGGAAACCTATGGTCACTGCTTTGAAGCTTGCCAAGGATCTGAACAAGATCACTCAGGAGGAGCTAATCAGTTCTCTAAGGAGCCATGAAATTGAACTTGAGGAAGATGAACCTCAAAAGAAAGGTAAGTCTATTGCCTTAAAATCTAACAAATCTGTGAAAGCTTTGCAGGTGTTAGAAGAAAGCTCTGAAGATTCTTCTTCTAAAGAAGAAGAAGAAGATGAACTATCCTTGTTGTCCAGAAGAATCAACAGACTCTGGAAGCACAAGCAGAGGAAGTTCAAAAACTTCAAAAAGCCAGATCAGCGCAAGGAGTCCTCTGGACCAAAAAGATCTGGAAAGAAGGAAGTTGTTTGTTTTGAATGCAAACAACCTGGTCATTACAAAAATGAATGTCCAAAGCTTCAGAAAGAAAAGCCCAGAAGAAAGCCTGAGCACAAGAAGAAAGTTCTAATGGCTACATGGGATGACTCTGATGAATCTGGATCCTCATCAGAATCTGAAGATGAATGCGCCAATATGGCTCTGATGGCAGGCATTGAAGATCAGAATGAAGAATCATCTGGATCTGAGTCTGATTCTGAATCTGACTCAGAAGAGGTACTTTTTTATCTTACTAGGGAAGAGCTTATTAAAGTCTTATCAGAAGTCCTGAAAAATTATAATCAGATTAAGCTCAAATGCAAGAAGCTTAAGTGCAATCTTGGCTCTGAGAATAATCTGTTAAGATCAGAAATTGCTGAGCTAAAAGAAAATAATTTGAAAATGAAAGCCAATTTTGAAATAGCTCAACAAAACTCTGAATCTGAAAGTAAGTCTAAATGCAAAAACATTTTAGAAGAATATGACTTTAGGTTTCAGAAATTTCTTGCTAAAAGCATAGACAAAAGCAAGATGGCTTCTATGATCTACGGGGTTAGCAGAAATAACAGGAAAGGAATTGGATATGAATCTTCCTCTGGAAATGATTTAAATCCAATGCATGTTGATAAACTTGTTATTAAGAAAACTCCCTTGTACTCTCATTTCAAGTTTGGTCATCTGAATGACATTAAACACACACATTCTGATCAGAACGTTCCTGTGTTTAAGCCAAAAGTAAGTCAGAATAAAACTGTTGTAAAAAGACAGAAGTTCAGACCAACTTTCAAGGCAGCTAACCAAAAAGGACCCAAAAAGATCTTGATACCTAAGGATAAGATTATCCTTGTTGCAAATGTTTTTAGCAGAAAAGTCAAGACGCCAGTCATGGTACCTAGACTCTGGCTGCTCACGTCACATGACGGGAGAAAGGTTTATGTTCCAAAACCTGGAGCTTAAATCTGGAGGAGAAATGAAGTTTGGAGGGAATCAGAAGGGAAAGATCATTGGCTCTGTCACTATTGGTAATGGTAACCTTCCCTCTATATCTAATGTTCTTCTTGTAGAAGGATTAAAGCATAATCTATTGTCCATAAGTCAATTAAGTGACAATGGTTATGATATAATCTTTAATCAACAATGTTGTAAAGCTGTTAGTCAGAAGGATGGCTCAATCCTATTTAATGGAAAGAGGAAGAACAACATTTACAAAATAAATCTTTCAGAACTTAAAGTTCAAAATGTTAAATGCCTCTTGTCTGTTAATGATGAGCAATGGGTCTGGCACAGAAGATTGGGGCATATTAATATGAGACGTATATCTCAGATTAATAAACTCAATTTGGTCAGAGGACTTCCTAAGTTGAAGTTCAACTTAGATGCTCTTTGTGAAGCATGTCAAAAAGGAAAACTTTCAAAATCTTCTTTTAAATCTAAAAATGTTGTTTCAACCTCAAGACCATTAGAATTACTTCACATTGATCTGTTTGGACCAGTGAAAACTGCATCCATCAGAGGCAAGAAGTATGGATTAGTCATTGTTGATGACTACATCAGATGGACATGGGTAAAGTTCTCAAAACACAAGGATGAGTCACATTCTGTGTTCTTTGACTTCTGCAAACAAGTCCAAAATGAAAAAGATTTCAAAATTATTAAAGTCAAAAGTGATCATGGTGGTGAATTTGAAAACAAATTTTTTGAAAAATATTTTAATGAAAATGGCATTGCTCATGATTTTTCCTGTCCTAGAACTCCTCAACAGAATGGAGTTGTAGAGAGGAAAAATAGAACTCTGCAAGAAATGGCCAGAACCATGATCAACGAGACTAATCTGACAAAGCACTTTTGGGCAAAAGCAATAAACACAACATGTTACATTCAGAACAGAGTGTCTATAAGACCTCTTCTGGAAAAGACTCCCTATGAATTGTGGAGGAACAAAAAGCCCAACATTTCATATTTTCATCCTTTTGGATGTATTTGCTATATGTTGAATACTAAAGAGAATCTTAACAAGTTTGATTCTAAAGCACACAAGTGTTTCATGCTTGGGTATTCTGAACGCTCTAAAGGCTACAGAGTATACAATACTGAAACACAGATTATGGAGGAATCTATACATGTTAGATTTGATGATAAGCTTGGCATTGAAAAGCTAAAGCAGTTTGAAAGTTCTGCAGATAGAGAAGTAATTCTCACAGACTCTGAAGGCTTAGAGGCAGACAAAGCTCAAGCGAAGGAACCTGAGGCAACGCCAGATGCAATTCCTTTAGTTTCTCAGTTGAATAACTTAAATATTTCTGAAGAATCAACTGTTAGAGGATCATCTTCCAGAATCAAGGCCTCTCACCCAGAGGATGTGATCATTGGAAAGAAGGATGACCCCATTAGAACAAGATCCTTCCTCAGATCTTCTGAAGCATCATTATTTGGGTTGGTGTCAGTTATTGAACCAACTTCTGTGGATGAAGCTCTGCAAGACAATGACTGGATTATTGCCATGCAAGAAGAGCTCAATCAGTTCACAAGAAATGATGTGTGCGATTTGGTTCCAAGACCAAAAGGATTCAACATAATTGGAACTAAATGGGTCTTCAGAAACAAACTAAATGAGAAAGGAGAAGTTGAAAGAAATAAGGCAAGGCTTGTTGCTCAAGGTTATAGTCAGCAAGAAGGAATTGATTATACAGAGACTTATGCTCCTGTAGCCAGGTTAGAGTCTATTCGTTTACTCATTTCTTTTGCTGCACATAATAACACCACTCTATATCAGATGGAAGTTAATAGTGTCTTTCTAAATGGTATTATAGAAGAAGAAGTTTATGTTCACCAACCTCCTGATTTTGAGAGTGAAAAATTTCCAGAACATGTTTTCAAACTAAAGAAATCTCTTTAAGGTTTAAAACAAGCTCCCAGAGCTTGGTATGAGAGATTAAGCAATTTTCTTCTGGAGAAAAATTTCATCAGAGGCAAAGTGGACACAACTCTCTTTTGTAAAACATTTAAGAAAGATCTTTTAATTTGTCAAATATATGTAGATGATATTATATTTGGATCTACCAATGTTATGCTGTGAAAGGAGTTTGCTCAATGTATGCAGGCAGAATTTGAGATGAGCATGATGGGAGAATTGAGATTCTTTCTGGGAATTCAAGTCAACCAAACTCCAGAATGCACTTACATTCATCAGACCAAATATGTTAAAGAGCTTCTGAAGAAATTTAACATGACTGATAGTAAGATGGCAAAGACTCCCATGCATCCAACAAGTACACTTGGTAAGGAAGAGGTAAGTAAGAAAGTAGATCAGAAACTCTACAGAGGTATGATATGATCTCTTCTCTACTTAACTGCTTCTAGACCTGACATTTTGTTCAGTGTATGCTTGTGTGCAAGATTCCAATCAGATCCTAGAGAATCACCCACTTAACAGTTGTTAAGAGGATTCTAAGGTATTTGAAAGGTACTTCTAATGTGGGTTTGTGTTATAGAAAATCTGATGATTTCAAATTAGTTGGATTCTGTGATGCTGATTACGCTGGAGACAGAGTGGAAAGAAAAAGTACTTCTGGAAGTTGTCAATTTCTAGGAAGAAATCTAATCTCCTGGTACAGCAAGAAGCAACCTACCATTGCACTTTCAACTATAAAGGCAGAATATATTGCTGCTGCTGGATGTAGCACGCAGATGCTCTGGATGAAAAGTCAGCTAGAAGACTATCAGATATTTGAAAGTAATATTTCTATATTCTGTGATAATATTTCTGCTATATGTTTGTCTAAAAACCCTATTTTACACTCTAAGGCAAAACATATTGAAATTAAACATCATTTCATCAAAGACTATGTTCAGAAGGGTATTATAAACTTAGCCTTTGTTGATACAGATCATCAATGGGCATATATTTTCACAAAACCCCTTGCTGAAGATAGGTTCAAATTTATTCTGAAAAATATTGGTATGGATTTTTGTCCAGAATGATATTTATCAGAAGCAAATTTCTCAGATGCAAAATGTTTAAAACTCTGAAGTATTTCATCTGTAATTTATTTGATTTATTGATTTATTATTATTTGTGTGTATCTGAACTAACCAATCTTAAAGGATCTAAACGTTGGCTAACATTTCATTTCTCAAGAGAATTCAGAAGCACATGCAAGCAAACACGTGTCACTCTGAATCTGAAAAGATGGCGTGTACAGTACTGAAGAGACATTTGAGGTATGATTTGAATAGTGAAAATCTTGATTTTCCCCCCATTTTGTCAGAATCAATTAATGTTTTGAAATGATTTTTATTATTTTCATTAATTGTCATTTATTTCTATGTGAAAACGTGTTATTTGTGTCTGTTTGATTGCCCTAATTGCTTTCTCTATAAATACCACATTTCACACTAAATTCACACTTTTCACTTCACAAACAATTTTATGCATTTCTGTCTTCTCTTTGCTCTTCACAAAAACCCTAAGCCTTCATCTTCATCTTCATCAATGGCAACCTCATCCTCTACATCAGCTCTATTTCAATCATCCATGGCTGCAGTTACATCAGCAAACTTGGGAGTTACTCCATTTAAGGTACCTAAAAGGACATTGTTAACCCTTGTGGATAAACTTGAAGTTCTCTGTGAATCCATGGTGGAATTCGACTCTCTAGCTGAAAATGGGTTTGAGTTACGTTCTATAATTGATGCACAAGGCTGGGTTAAGTATTTTGACAGGTTGTTTGGACCAGTATACCCACATCTGGTAAAGGAATTTTGGATCCATGCTTCTGTTTATCCAAAATCCATCCTTTCTTCTGTTCTGAGAAAAGAGATCATCATCATTGAAGATCTCATCAGGAAACTCATAGGGTATGAGGATACTGATGGAGTATGTCATCTGCCAGTTGGGCGTGTGGATATGGAAGAAGTTTATGAGGAAGTCATTACATCTGGATAGGCCTCTAACAAATTTAAGGATCTGAAGCCTGACTATAAAATCTGGGCAAAGATTTTTCTAGGATGCATCCATCACAGAAAATCCATTAATTCTCCAGATTACGTGAATAATGAACAACTCTACTTTATGTACTGTTTGAGTCAGAGTACAAAGGTAGATCTTCCATACATTCTCTTTATGCATCTGCGGAATCATATCAATGCATCAAGAGAATCTGTAAAGGATAAGGGACAGAAGATCAGGACATGGATTCCCTTTGGAAGGTTGATCTCAGATATTCTAACAAAGAATGGTCTGGTAACTGCTCTCTATGAAGCTGGAGTTAAAGATGAGCTTGAATCAATTGTTGGAAAACCACTGAATGCAAAAAGTCTTCAGAGGCTAAAGATTGTGGATGAACTCACAGCTGCACCTAAGAAGCTGAATATTTCTGAAGTTAGTCAGAAGAGGATACCAGTTAAAGATTTTCCACTTTTTGGTGTTGAAGAACCAATGGATATTATTGTTAGGTATATGATGCATGCAAAGCAGATGGAACGCCTATTCCTGCAGATATTCTAATTCGTGCTAGAGAACCAATGTCAGATGTATATAATGAGAACATAAGGAAAAGAAAGCAATTGGAGGCAAAAGAAGCTGCTACTCAGAAGAAGCCAAAAGTTGCTGACAAGCCACAGAAGCAGGTCAAGAGAAAAGCTTCTGGAGAAGTTCCCTATGTTCCTACCAAGCGTATAAAGAATAAAGGTACTAAATCATCTGTATCTTCTTTTTCTAAAATTGTTATAAATGAATCAACATTTAGGTTTATTCCTGAACCTCCTCCCACTCAAAATCAAACAATTCCTGCTCCATCTCAAAAATTTGCACCATAAAAAATTCCTTCCCCACCAAAATCATCTGATCATATTTCCACTACTCAACTTAAATCTATTGATATTCCTTAATCTGAACCAACAACAACAACACCAGCAGACCAAATTCCAACACCTCAAACAAAACCAACAAAACAACCTACACCACAACAACAACTAGAAATTCAACAACCAGCTGCATCTAAACCCATACAATCTGACCCAGTTGGATCTGAGCCAGTTGCATCTGAACCTATTGCATCTGATCATGTTGCATCTGAACCAGTTGTGTCCAAACCTTATGAGATTCAACAAGAACCATCCAATCCTCCTGAATCAAATATTCATGACTCTGAGATTCTGGATGTTCAACCTCTCAAGACTATATTTTTTGTATCCTCTACATCTTGCACTCCAACCACATCATCTGATTCATCTGAATCTGATATCCACCCAAATTTCATCTCACCCCCTTCCCTCAGAACATTTGAATCTAACCAACCAGATCCATCCACTTCTTCTGAAACTACCATTCCTGAACCCACTCCTGCACCAAGAACATCTGAATTTGTGTCAGTTGCTTCTGCTAAATCATTTCCATCTGGACTTGAAATAGAAAACTTTTTTGATCAACCACCTCAATCAGCTTTTGTTCCTTATCTTGTTAAGCAAAAACAATCTACGTTTGTTCCCTATTTTGATAATCCAAAAGCTGTCATACCTTCCATTCACAGAATCAAACCATTCTTTCGTATTATGCCAGCTCAGAAGAAACCAGCATATCCTAGCCCTCTAATCATTATTCCAGAATTCACCATTCCACCTCCACCTCAACCCAAGCCTTTCACTTTGGAAACCCTTCTGAAACCAATAACTAGGCTGAATGTTGATAATTTATTTACAAGTTTTATGAAAGAAATAAAGATGCATTTAGGCTCTGTTCAGAAGAGATGCTTGTCAACAATGGATGCAAATGAATCTAATGCTATCTGGAATAGTTTCATCAACATATTCAATATTGTAGCCTCAAATCTGAAGAATGTATGTTCTGATGATGCAAAGCTCAGATTTGCTGAGACTACTAAAAGCATGATCTGGAGTGTAAAAAGATTTGAACCATTGCTTCTGGAAGATGTTCCTTCATCTTCTGAAGTATTTGCTACAGAAGTGACTGCTGAATCTGCTTTTGAAGAAAATCCTCTGGCTATGACTATTGTGGAACATCCCTCTGGATCTGTTGCTCATGACTCTGCATCTCCTATGGAAATTGACTTTGTTCCTGCTTCAGACTCTGCCCCACCTTCTTCATCTGAGATCAAGAAAGAAAATCCAGATCTTGAAGATAAGATTGCAGTTCTGGAAGCTGAACAATCTGAGATTAAGTCATGGATGGCCAAGCAAGACCAGAAGACTGAAGACATGGCACAACGGATGTCCAAGCAAGGTCAGAAAAATGATAACATGGCTAAGTGGATAACAAAGCAAGAAGAGTCTTCATCTGAGATCACTCACCTGTTGAAGATGATTATGTCCAAGCAAACCTAGTTTATGTTTTTTTTATATCTGATGTTTGTGCACATGTACTGAATATTTATTTATTGTTTTGTCTGTTTTGAATCTGAATGAATGAATGACTAAGTGTTTTCTCTACTTGATTTATCTTTTCTGTATTTCCTTTTATTTGTCTTTTAAAAGTTTTACTTTTTGATTATGACAAAAAAGTGGGAGAAAATGGATCTGACTGTTCAAATAAACTCTACCTAAATGAAAATTCAGACATATAAATTAACGTAATTTCTTAGTGTTTCAGAACAAATTGATAAATCTGACACACTCTTTAAAAGTAACTCTGAGACTCCCAGATCATATTTAACCTATCAGACTCTGACTCTAAAACATGCAAGATCTAATTTTTGGAACAATCAGGCTCTGATTCTGAAAAGAATGCTCATGCAAAAAGGGAAGTTTCTATTCCTTCTTAGTATTCAATTCAGGGAGAGATTCATCATCTCAGGGGGAGTTATAATTATATTGTTTATTGAACAAAGTTTCCTATGTTTTTGTCATCATCAAAAAGGGGGAGATTGTTAGAACACAGATTGGTTCTTAATAATATCTCTATGTTTTGATGATAACTCTTATGAAATTTTGTATTAAAGAATTATATACTCTAAAATTTGTTTGAGAATGTTTGCTGCAGATATTAAAGTGAATATTATTCTGGAAGCAAATTAGATTTGAACATGAAAAATATGCAAGACTCTGAAGCGTCAGAAGCATCTTTTAGAAGACTCTGAACGCTACCTCCAGAAGATTCTGAGCGCTGTCTACAGAAGAATCTGAAGCAGAAGCTACAGAAGAATCTGAAGCAGAAGCCAGAAGCATTGAAGAGTTCTGTATGAAGAGTTTCAAGCACAGTTATTTCAGAAGACTCTGATAGTATTAATGCTGCCAGTACTGAGGATCTGATCCCAAACTCTGCTCTGAACAAATATACGCTGAAAGCACACTTGCTGCAAATACTCTGATTCAGCAAACTCTAATGAACATCAGAAGGCTCTGATCAGTCAAGACTCTGATACTTTGCTGAAACTTGTTGAAGAAGAATTCAAAGTTATGTCCGTTGGAATTGCCAAACGACTCTTTCCTCATTTATGCTAGACACAAGAACAACAACAAGAAGGATTTTTCTGTGCATTCTACTTCTAGGAAAGGTCATGTGATGTGAAGACAAAAAGGCTCAGACCTTTTTGATACACAACCTTCAATATGAAAGACTTCTTGGACCTTTGTGCCTATAAAAGCAAGACTCCATTCATCTTCTTCAGTTGACGAAGTACTTGAAAGAATTCATTACAAGCTCACATACAATTTATATTCACTTGCTAAATTTATTTCATTGTTCTTAAATCTTAAGTGAAAAATCACAGTTGTGGTAAAACTTTATTAGAAGCAATTTAAACACTTGTATTATTATTACATTTGATTGTAAGAGAACCTTAAGAAGATCCAGTTAGGATCAGTAGTTCTTGAGAAGACTTTGAACAGTTGTTCTTAGTGCTTACTATTGTAATCAGTTGATTTAATAGTGGATTAAGTCCTTGTTTGAGAAAGGCAAATCACTTTTGATAGGGTGGACTGGAGTAGTTGAGTTCAACGAACCAGGATAAAAATCCTTGAGTTTTTATTTCTAATTTTTTTCTACATACTTATTCAACCCCCTTCTAAGTATTTTCTCACCTTCAATTTATACTAGTTCCCCAAACAATCTAAGAGTACATCTAGTCCGCTTACCATTGTAAGAAATTTTACTATTGTTGGAACTTTGTACAAGCCTATACCTTGCTTTTATACACAATCTTCTAATTAAATCAACAAGGCTAACCACCTTGTAATTTTACAACACATAAAAACAAAACAATCCTTTCTTCTTCCAACTCTCTTGTTTCCAACAATCCTGGACAACAATGTACTGATACAAATATCCGAGTTTTGATAAATATAAGTTTGAAGCAATAGGATAGAATAAATCCTAACTTGTATAATTTCTTACCTTTCAATAATTATGGTATATCACAATATATCTTTAAATGCTCAATAACATTCACGTTGTTTGACTTATAAAAATTATGCACAAGTTCTTGATGATTGAAAATTAATGATGCAGCGGGATGCAGTGAAATACTTAGGAAGAAATTATTTTAAAGAGGTGAATTTGATTAAATAAAATAGGCAAAATACGGTCCCTTAACTATACCTCGGGGTTCATTTTGGTCTCTTAACTTTAAAAAGGTCTATATTAGCCTCTTAACTCTTTAAAACATTCCAAATTAGTCCTTTTTGTCTAATTAGCGACGAATTTTTGAATTTTCCGTCGCTAATAGGACAAAAAGGACTAATATGGAACGTTTTGAAGACTTAAGGGACCAATATGAGCCTTTTTAAAGTTAAGGGACCAAAATGAATCCCGAGGTATAGTTAAGGGACCAAAAATGGTATTTTGCCAATAAAATACTTCTCTATTTATATGGCCATTCACACCGTTTTGAATTAAGACATCGCTCTTGATTAGTTATGATAAGGTATGAAATAGTTTTGAAAAGATACAATGAAGGTGCCATGAAAAGATGCATTTCATAAAAGTATTTTTTCTGAAAATTCATGGTGCCAATCGATTGTATGGGATGATCAATCTATTGCACCTTTAAATACGTTGAAAATTTTGAAATTTGAACTCATTTCAATCGATTGCTTATCCTGTGCAATCGATTGATGACTTTAAATTTTCCAAATTTAAAAGAAAACAATCGATTGACATAGCAATGCAATCAATTACTTGGCTTAAAAATAAGTTTTTTCAAAATGAAAACTATGCAAAAAAAAATCTAAGTTTAAAGTGCAAAGTCATGGAATGTGAGAGATATCATGGATTAATTTTATAGCACTTAAGGTTATATGAACCATGGGATACCATATTTACCATTTTTGTTTGATTATCCATAACATAGTCATTTTAGTAGTTTCTTCATACTTTAACATTTGATCATGTCTTCACAATCTTGATTGTCCTCATTAAAATATCTTCATTGAAAACCTGATTTTACATAAAAGCCATTATACACCGCCTATTAGAGACAACACGTCCTTTAAATTGAGTGAGAGGACTAAAGAGAATTTTACGCCCTTGAATACTTATAGTGAGCAGATATGACGCAAGGTCCTCCCGTACACATAATATTCCTCCTCCGCCAACACCCATTTCAGACATCACGGGGCATGAACCTAGCAAGTGATGTAAGTTTCACAAGGGTAAGGGCCACCAGACAGAAGACCGTTACCAAGTTAAGAAGGAGATTGAACACCTCATCCAAGAAGACCATTTGAAGAAATCCATCAAAGGTGGCTCCACCCAAACACAAAGTTAATCTAGCACTCAAGACCGAGATGCCTTTGGAAGCCCTAAATCCAAGAAGGTCAAGGAACCAAGTAAGAAATCAGAGGTGGCTCCACCCAAATACCAAGTGGATATAGGTCTCAAAGGGAGAGATGCCTTTGGAAGCCCTGGATCTAAGATGGTCAAGGAACCAAGCAAGGGGGTGAAGATAGGCATGTGTGTCACACCTCTAACAACATAGCAAAATGGTTTGTCGAAGGCGGAGAGACTAGATCCACTTGCAAAAGACACATACACTAAGTTCTGACAGTATAAAGCCCGCTCTCCAGTCCTGATTCAGGCAAGAATGAAGCTATAGAGTTTGAGATCACCTTCTTCGAGAGGGGCACATCAGGCTTCCATCTGCTTGATAATGATACATAGTCATAATCGTAAAGTGTGATGATTGGGATATTAAAAGAGTGTTGATTGATCAGGGAAGCTATGAGACATCCTCTACTAGGATCTTTTCGAAAGGCTTCGGCTGGACCTTGACAATCTCAAAACTTTTCAAGGCTCGTTGATAGAATTCTCAGGCAAACAAATACAACTAAAAGATTATATCACCCTGAAACCATGTTTAGGACTGAGGAGAGCGCAAGAATGATCACGATAAGATATTATGTTATAGACACACCTTTGCATATAACATGACCATACGATAATCTAATTTCAACCAATTGAGAACTGCCATATCCATACTATACATATACATAACGTATCTGCATACTGATGGACGAGTTAGAGTTATTCAAGAACACTATATAATCGTCTATAGGTGTTTTCTAGATAGATTATTTTATTTAAAATTTGTTAACTAAACCAGTAAGATACTCGTACGGGTAAAATTATTTGATACAATATAAAATATATTTAAATGTATATGTAAATTTGATACGTATATAAAATGTATTTATATACATATTTAAATTTGAAATTAGCTATTAACTTTAAAATGAACAATGATTATGTAAATTCAAATAAATTAAGATATAAAGAAAAAAGGGACTCGTGAGATGAAAAAAAAAAGAATATTTAACATTTAAAAATAATGATTTTATCTTTTAAATTAAGATAATTATTGATTAAAATAAAATATATATTGTGTTTATAGTGATCGGTTAAATAAAAAGTTTATTTGATACAATATAAAATATATTTATATATAGATGTAAAATTAAAATTAGTTATTTAATTGTAAAATGAAAAATGATTATACAATTTTAATTGTATTAAATAATGATGCAAAAAAAAAAAGACTTGTGAGATGAAGAAAGGCAAAAAAAAAGAAAATTTTGATCCGATAATGATCCATGAGATAAAAAAATTATTTAATGTCATATAAATTTATTTAGATACAAATGCAAAATTTAAAATGATTTACTTAATTATAAAATAAACAATAATCATACAAATTTAATTGGATTAAATAATCATGTAATAAAAAGATAAAAAAAAGGAAGCGTGAGATGAAAAAATATATTTAAAAATAAAAATTTTGTCTCTTAAATTAAGATAATAATTGATTAAAATAAAATAGATATTGTGTTTATAGTGATTCTTGAAATAATTATATAGTGTTATTTTATTAAAATTAAAAAAAAAAATAGATTATTATTATTTTTAGTGATAATAAATAAATTAAGAAAAAAATTAAAATTAAAATGAGAAAGTGTGAGAAAAAGAAATGTGAGAGAGATTTGAAATTTGAATGAATGAAGAGATTGTGTGCACCGATAAGGTTGACAATTGACATCAATCAACTATCTATCAATTAAAATAAACTACCATCAAAATACCTCATATATCATTTTCTTTTTTAAAAATTGTACTAACAAAAGAGTATATTTGTAATTAACAAATGCTACAAAAATTGAAATTATATGTTTTTGCTACCTTATTCATTTTTACTTTTTACTTTTGACTTCTTTTTTCTCTTAATTCAAATTTCAAATTTCTCCCACTTTTATTTCTCACACTTTCTCACTTTCATTTTAATTTTTTATCTCTCCATTTTCTTTTTCCTATTTTATTTTTTAAAATTATAAATAACAAAAATTGAACATCTTTTTAATTTAACGAAGAAGAATACTTAAACATGTTGAATTTTTAAAACACAAAATTTATCTCAAATAAAAATATAATTATTTTATATATAAAATATTCATATTTATATTATTATTATTTATTTTATAATTAAGTAAATCAATTGAAATTGTCATGTGTATCTAAATACATTTTATAATTGAATCAAATTGGATGGCACTCAATAAAAGTGCTCACAACTAACTTTTTATTTTACTGATCACTATCAGGACATAGAGCCCGTTTGTTTTAACCTTCTTTTAAAATGATTTTTATCGTGTAAAATAATTTTGTGTAAAAAAAAATTATAAAAAAACTTTTCTTGAAAGCTTCAAATGAAAATTTGGTGTGAATAGTTATTTTAGATATTTCATCATTTTTTTTTGAAAATCAAAATTTCAAAAAATCACTTAATTTTGAAGTTATTTCAAATAAATTTTTATAAAAATCATTTTTGAAATACTACTTTTAAAAAAAATTATGATTTCAACTATCTTTTGATCTTCAATAATGTATATTTATGTCATAAGATGTCAAAATTAGTCTTTTAAATTTAGAAAAAAATGAATTAAAAAAAATTTGCAACATTGTGAAAAACGATTTTGTAAAATCTATTTTTGAAAATATAAAGAAAAAAATCCATTTTTTTTAAGCTGAAACAAACCGGCTCAATATTTATTTTATTTTAATCATTAATTGTCTTTATTTGAGAAACAAATTTTTTATTTTCAAATGTAAATTTTTTTTCTCCATCTCACGCGTCTCTTTTTTTAATATGATTATTTAATACAATTGAGTTTATATAATTATTGTTTATTTTATAATTAATTAATACATTATAAACTCGGATCTAATTAAAATGTATTAATAATATAATTTTTTATACAATTGAAATGTATTAATAATTTAATTGGAATGATTTAATTGAAATGTATTAATAATAATTAATAATATAATTGAAATGTATTAATACATTATAAACTCGGATTTAATTGAAATGTATTAATAATATAATACATTATTTAATACAATTGGTGTGTGTCTACATTTTTTAATAATCTTTAAAGGTTTTTTTAAAGTAATAAAAAATAATTAAACTCGGATTTAATTGAAATGTATTAATAATATAATTTTTTTTATCCAATCAATAAACTTGAGAGTGTGAAAATGCATAATAATTAATCCCATTAATCTCTCCTTTTGAGTTGTTGACGATGTTATACGAAGATTCAAAATCTAAACCTCACTTCAGTTCTGAAATTTTTTTCATTACATCACTTAAGATGCTTCTCCGACGAACAACCGCTCTTATATTCACAAACAACCTCACCACCGTTCAATCACTCCGCCGCCACCTCTCAAACCTCATCTCGCCGGTAAATCAAGAAGATCTCCTCCGAGTCTGCACCATTCTCTACCAACAGCAAAACTCGACCGAGTCACGTCTCCACTCAAAACTCATCTCTTCCAACTTCCAACTCACCCACGAATTCTTCCTCCAAGTCTGCAACAATTTCCCTTATTCATGGCGACCCGTTTATCGTTTCTTCCTTTTCACGCAACAACAGCGAGAACAAAACCCAACTTTCACTCACTCCTCTGTTTCCTTCAACAAAATGCTCGATGTTGTTTCAAAGTCTCGCAACATTGATCTCTTCTGGAACCTTCTTAACGAAACGGCGACTCGTCGTTTGGCCAATGATAGGACATTTGTGATTGCTTTGAAGACTCTTGGTGGGGTTCGAGAGTTGAAAAAGTGTGTGGAGTTTTTCCACTTGATGAATTCTAATGGGTATGGTTATAGTGTTGAGAGATTGAATAAAGTTGTTGATGAAATGTGTAGGGTTAAGCTTGTTGAGGAAGCAAAGTTTGTTGTTTTCAAGATGAAGGATTGGATTAAACCTGATGGGGTTAGTTATAAGCATTTGATTAGTGGGTTTTGTGAAAAGGGTGATTTGATTGAAGCTTCTAAGATATGGAATTTGATGGTGGATGAAGGTTTTGTTCCTGATGTTGATGCTGTTGAGAAATTCATGGAGACGTTTTTCAAGGTTAACCAATTTGGCGAGGCTTTGAAGCTTTTTGAAACAACGAGGTTGAAGAGAATGGATGAACTTGGTGTTTCAACTTACAGGCTTGTGATTAAGTGGTTGTGTAAAAAGGGGATGATGAATCGTGCTCATGAAGTGTTTGATGAAATGTGCGAGAGGGGTATTCGGGTTGATAGTTTGACATTGGGATATGTTGTTTATGGGCTTCTAGCAAAACATAGAGTTAGAGAGGCTTATCAAGTTGTAGAGAAGATTGATGTTGTGGATATAAGTGTTTATCATGGATTGATAAAAGGGCTTTTGAAGTTGAGAAGAGCAAGTGAAGCTACTCAAGTGTTTAGGGAGATGATAAAGAGAGGTTGCGAACCGAATATGCATACCTATATAATGTTGTTGCAGGGTCATTTGGGGAGGAGAGGAAGGAAAGGGAGTGATCCTCTTGTGAATTTTGATACTATTTTTGTTGGTGGTTTGGTGAAAGTTGGACATTCGAAGGAAGCTACTAAGTATGTGGAGAGGGTGATGAATAGAGGGATGGAGGTGCCGAGGTTTGATTATAACAAATTTTTGCATTATTTTTCGAATGAGGAAGGTGCGGTAATGTTTGAGGATGTAGCGAAAAAGTTGAGGGAAGTAGGGTTGGTTGATTTGGCAGACATACTTGAGAGATATGGACAGAAGATGGCAACTAGAGATAGGAGGAGGGATAGATTTCCAATAATTGAAGATACTGCTGTATGATAAACAAGCCATGTAAGTATTATACAAATTGATGTAAAAAACGAAAGTTGGTTAGAAATGAAGCATTTGAGTTATGAAATGTCAGCATTTTTTAAGTTTAGTGCTAGTGGAGAATCTGGCTTGTAAGGGTTATCCCTCAGGATTCCCTCATATATTCTGTTATCAATTTTGTTCAGAAATTGTTCCCTTCAGTTAATAGATTCTTTGGTTGTAATATATAATGCTATATAGTCTGCACACCTGGCATAGGATCTTCATGTAATGAGTTTAGGCTTGCTATAAATGACTCAATCAGTGGATGAAATGGTAGAAAAATATTGAATAAAATTTTCCTTTTTTAGTTTTATCTCATCTTCCTTGAGTTGCTATAGCCTTTCTAATTATTGCATTATTCATCCATAAACAACTTTTATTATTTCCATGTTCCTCATTGAAGCTGTGATTTCTGATTTGAAAGATGGTATAATAAATTTGGTGCTGAACCCAACAAGGTTTTTAATAAAGACTGTGGTCGTGTAAAGGCTTTCGTGATTTCGGTCGATATAGGTGTTATGATACGGATTGCGGTCGTCGCAGTGTGAATTAACCCCAATTTGTTCTTTAACATAAAAATAGTGAATAACAGTATCGGTATCGACACCTGTCAATACCGTTTTATTGCGGCTGCATACCTTTTTTGAAACCTTGCCTGATACTACACATGTAGAGGTTTTTAATTATCTGAAACGTGAAATTAAAGAATATTCTGGACGTGCATATCCTTTTAACCCTTAGCTCAATTAGTTTGAATTATTTTGTGTCATGCATCTAATAGTGGTAACTATATATCACTATCGGATTCGGATGCAGCAGGACACAAACTTATAGATTTATGTAATTAGATGAATGGTTTTAAGGTTTACTCGGTCAACAATTATCATCCCTTGTGGCAACAAATGCAAACAATAACTGTGCATATTGATTAGTTAAGCTTGGTGACTTCTTTTAAAGATGTTCTCAAATCCTAGACTATCTGTCCCCCTTTGCATCACAACCTTCTTGATGGTGCTCTTAAGAGTTGTTTGCTTGAGATTGTAATTTTGTCGCTGTACATGTCTGGTTTTGTTTATAGATCTCAAGAAAGCAATTCGGCCCTACATTGCTCATACTTGAAGGGTTGCATACATGTCTGATTTTTTGGATCCGTCTCTTGGAGTGAGCCGGTTTGCATCCTAAACCCAATTGAGCTTGCCTCGACGGATAACTCATCCAATAGAATATGATTAGACTGAAGCAGCTAATGAGTCAAGTTGATAACGCCAACCAAAAATTGATTGAGATACGAGAGGTAATACATTTATGGCTGATTGAGAGGATTTTGATCTGAAATTTGCCAATCAAGTCTGATTGTTTAACTAGCTCATATAATTTGATACATAACATTACATTCTCAAGTTTCAAACTATGATTTTTTGTTTCATTTAAAAAACAATTGTATTAGAAAGCATGAGCCATATCCATTATGAACTGCACTAAAGTTATAACTTCAACCAAATCCTGTATCCATCAGTGCGAGTAGCCTAATTTCAAACTATGTTTTGAAACCAAAGAAAAAGAAGTCACTTTTCCAAACTGATAACACTTATGCTATTAATCTTTCCCCATACAAATAAACAGCCTAACAGGTTGCAAGAGCTCTCAAGGAACTAATTAGAACATCTTCTTTCAGATTATGACCTGTCAATTAAAAAATAAACATATTAACCAGATGAAGAATATTCATATTCATGCTACACAAGAAAAAGCTACAACCGAAGTCTAGTGCAAGTAGTTCGATTTCTAATCATTAAAATTAAAGACACGAGAAAGCTCGTCTAGTTACCTATAAAGACTATCTTATTCACCCTGTTTTCTTCCTTCTTCCACTTGCGAGCAGGAACAATCTCATATAGTTCCCTCACTGCCTGCAAGGTTATCACCGATAAATGATTTAAAACTCAAATCTAATATGGTTAAATTGAAATTCTTATTTAACGAAAATTGTAATGACACGAAGTATAATTTACCTGCAAAGTATGCAATTGATCAGAGTTTTGAATACTTAAGACTCCTTTGCAACGGTATACATCCATATCGTATTTCTTCTCCCAAAGAATTTCTTCTAGCCATATACGTGTCTGCCATGGTTTAAACATTATATAATTGAATGATCTACGATAACATTATGAATGGAATTTGAAAATCTACCTTATCAAGATCAATTGTGCCAGTCTCAAAAACGCATATGGTTCTCACGCCACTATCGTGAAGCTTATTAGAAGACAAAGAACGGCTTTCTTCTAACAATGCCTCTAAATGTGCAGCATGCTGAAAAGAGAGGCGACAAAGGTAAATTGCGGTCATCAAGGTGGGAAGAAAATACTACACATGAAGAGCAAATATATGAGTAATTTATTACAGTATCGTAAGCATGGCGGTTCAATATCTTAGATGAGTCAACTTGACATCGGACAGAGTGAATTATCTCTACGAGTGAGTTAATGTTATGGATTTCCTCCTCGAGTTCCTCCAGAGCTCCAGAGCCTTCTGCAGATACCAAATCAACCTTGTTAAGAATAACAATGTCCTGAAACAAGCAGCAAAACTATTAGCACTTCTATATGCAATTGTACTATGTGAGAATCTCACTGTGAAGTATTGTTAAAGTATTATGGTAGCTTTACTAGTTGCATTAAACTAGTACTTGACCTAAATTATTAGCATAGATAGACGAGGCTACTTAGTGTTCCTACAATTTTTTCTATCATCTTCAAATATATAAAAATATGACAGCTATTAAATGTGAAAAGGAAAAATATGTTTTTAATAAGACAACAACTGAAACTCAGTTAATATAATAAAAATTACCGCAAATGCTATCTGAAAATATGCTTCCGGAAATGAAGACGAGCCACGGTGCTCCTTGAGCTGGAACCGAACATTTTTGGCATCTACTACCTACTCGGGCAGAACCACAATTAGAAAAGATGCCATAATTCAGAAACCACAAGCCACACTGTCATGTAATAAGGAAAGAAACAGCTTCTATCAACATATAAGAGGATACTAAGCTACTATCACAAAATCAACATGATAAATGTATTATTTTGAAAACCATGACAAGTACTATAAAATGTCACCAAGACTCTTGGACAGGGAAGAATGACAATTTTGCTGGTAATAGAAATTAAGTGATGTTTGGATTGACGGAGAGTTTGGCAAAATTGCAGTAGTGTCGTGGTTTTACGGATCCTCCAAAGCGTATCTTTTGCTAATATAAAGGTGGCATACTGTGATTCAGCTCAATTCACCTCCAAACCAAAGATGCACAAAATAATTTAATTTGTTTGACAAGAAATATAACAACAATAAGTAAATGTTTTGTTAAGCAAAAATATTCCCGATGAGTAATTCCAATACAAGACATGGAAAATTTAGTAAAATTCATAGCCCAAAAATTAGAAAACATAATGAATTTCATCCATTAAAGATACTTACAGTGACGATAGAATCAAGCTTCACATCAGATTCCAACTGCTCATCCAACCAAAGAATAGATGCCAAAGGTGCTGGATTAGCCAAACCAGTGGTTTCCAGCAATATATGGTCTAGCCTACAAAAAAAATACATTAAAAAATGCGTAATTGTGAATAAATATGACCCACTTTTCTAAACACTATATCAATCCACTACAGAATTAAAAGGGGTTTTGATGAAAGTGAACCACAGCACTATGCAACTAAGGCTACTTTCGGATAAACGATTTTTTATATAAGTGCTTATGCATAAGCCATTTCTATAACAAGATAAAATAAGATATAACTGTTTTCATATAAACTATAAGATGATTTCATTAGCTATCCTGGAAAGCTAATGGATATAAGCTGGAGAAAAAAAAAACAACTTCTCGATATGTCATAAACTGTTTCCATAAACTCTTTCAAGTAATACCAGAGATGCTTATGCCAATAATTAAAGCTCAAATAAGTGTTGGTATGAGAGCGCTTCAATTAACCATGCCCAAAAATTTGACTAGTTAGCTAGTTTTACCTTTCTTTTCTCTGCACAAGCTGTTCAAGGGCTTGAACCAAACTATGCTTAACCGTGCAACATACACACCCATTAGCAAGCTCAACCCATTCTTCAACAACTGCACCTTCTTCCCCTTCATTTATCAATGCTCTTTCCACTCCAATTTCCTCCCCAAACTCATTCAATATGACAGCAATCCTCTTCCCATGTTGAGAGTTCAATATATGATTCACTAGCTGAAAATCAAGATAACCAAATTCACAATTCCACAGTCACAAAACTACTTAAACACTGTCACTTCAAAAACTAGCACTAATAAACAACAGGTACATGACCCAATAACAAAAAAGAAAAAGAAAGTGAAAAAGGACACAACTTTGAAGTACCCAATTAGAAATTAGAAAAGGGGTGCTTATTTTGATTGAAATTACCGTGGATTTGCCGGAACCAAGGTAGCCGGTGATGAGAGTAACACCAACAGAAGATTGTTGAGAAATGGATTGATCATCATCTCGTTGAATCTGAACAGCAAGAGGTGGCTCTTCGTCTTCGTCGTGCTCCATTTTGGACTGGTTGGTTGGTTTGTTCTTGTGTTAATGCGTATCGTATTTGTTCTGTTCTATTTCGGTGTGCCGTGTGACTGCTACAGATATCATAAAAGGGGAGTAAGCTGTTTTGTTACCTCAAATTGCATATTGAACTTACATATCAATGTGAGACCAAATTTTTTCTAATTCTAATCTAGTGATATAATATGTTTCTTATAGATTTTCTAAACTATAGATTATAATTGAGTAAACGACTTTCTATCTTTAAAAATGGAAAATCCTATTATTAAGTATTTGAATGTAATGAAATTAATAGTTTTTGTTAAACATTTTAATTTTTAAATCTCACATGTCTTGCTAGGTCAAAGAGGGTTATTGAGGGTTATATATACTTAACTTTAGGGTTAGGTCAAAAGATCACATTATTTACAAATCATTTATCAATATGCGATTTTTCGTGTGACATATCACATGTATAATATGTGATTAAAGTACTTACATCAAGTACAAATGAGGCCCACCTAGGACCTAGTAAAACATTCCTAAGTTGTACATTTTCAAGAGTTTATTGACATAACTATCATTTCATAATAGTGGTGTTACGTGTTCATTCGACTATGGCAATCAGGAAGCCCTAGCAGAGATGCATTCCTTTATGAATAAATTGTGCCCACATTTTTGCTTCATTGTTTTTTTACCTGCGATTTTGTTGGTTCTTACTCATCTATTCGTTTGGAACTGGTGTAAACTTCAGTGTCAGCAAGGACCGTGCAAGCCCAATGGTCAAGTCCTCTTGTGTACTCCTAAGTATAAGTCTGATTTAGATTTTACATATCTTGCGTTTCACCGCCTACGCTCTTAGAGTGACTAGATACCGAAAGGGGTGTGTGATAACTATGGTGTGAAGTGTCGTGATTTTCTTTGATGAAAATTAATAACAATTTTCATAAAGAGAGTTATATCATTCATTTAAAAATACTACATAGATGTGAGGGACTACATTTTTTAGAAATATTGAAACACTTAGTTGTAATATCATTTGAGTTTTGTTGCATTCAATATCCTTTGTATGGTTCACTGCTCAGAGTTTCTAAAGTGTAGGCTCCATTTTCCGTGTTGGTCTTTACTTTGTATTGTCCTTCCCAATTCGCTATGATTTTTCCATCTCTGGAGTATTTCCCTCCAACGTCGACACGCCTTATGTAACAGCCTTTTCTACCCCACAAATATTATGGCAAAATAACACAGATACCAGAGTAAAATATTTAACTCAATTAAAATCACCTTAAAGGGCGTACATTTCTCAATAACTCAAAATAAGTCAATGCTTCGTGTACAACGGGTTTTTCCAAAAGATATCAAAAATTGCTCAAAGGCAGCGGAACTCAAAAGGCATTATCAAAAGTTTTCCTTATACAGAAAGATAATCAAAATAACTCAGGTAAAACATAGACCCCAACCCGATGTTACATTATCAGAGCAAGACCCTCTAAGTTAACCAAGGGCTAACAACTCGAAACTTCAAAAGTCCTCAACGACCAAACTTGGTCATCTGCACGTTACCCACATGGAGGTAACATTCAAACAGACAGGGTGAGTAAAACAATTCATAATAATCAATGTATAAAAATCAACATATAAACGGCGTCATTTTCATATTCAACACATTCATATCCTTCAATATGCCTCCAAGGCCACAACATCATAAATTATACCAAAAGACTCATAAATGCAAAATGCAACAAGACTCAATGCATGTGGTACCAATCATCACAACATGATGGACATTGGGCCATCAACCCTCCATAGATCTCCATCAATAGGATTGATTCTACTTGAGAATCGGAGCACATCAAAACACTTCACATCCACACAATGGGATTGAAGCCAAAGTAATCGAGGTCCTGAACCGAAGTCCGAATGCACATGAATGCATGATGCACACGTCATAAATCATCTTCATAACAACATCATAGGTGCATCATCATTCATCATATTCATCATCATCAAACGTCATAGCTCATCAGTATAATCATCATCATACATCATGTCATCATAGCTCATCATAATAATCATCATCATACATCATGTCATCATACATCATGTTATCATAGAAATCATCATATAATTATGTACAAATCACATAGCGCTCACAATCATACTCATATTAATTCATCATATTATCACATATTATCACATATTAATTCATAATTATACTCACAGTAATCCTCATACTATCGCCTAATAATCACATAAACTTCACAGTCCTACTCATGTTAATTCATCACAGAAATTACAAAATCAAACATCAAAGCATCGCTGCACACGATCAACATTCGCAAAACTCTGCTACGTTCGCTGGTATGTTCGCTAGGCGAGTCTGGGGCAAGTTTCTTCGCTAGGCGAGTCTGGGAACACAATCGTTCGCTAGGCGGACAATGCGATGACAGCAAATTCTGCTACGCACTAGAACTTGAAATCACTCAAAAAGCTCTATGATTCACTTAGCCAATGCCCCCAAAAAATCCCTAAATTATCTCTAAGGTCTTACGGCGACAAAGGCATAAAACCTACGGTTTATTAGGCCAATCCCATAACATATTCACGTCCTAAATCACAATTTTTCCTTCAATTACACCCTAAGGCATCAGAGTTACTCACTATCAAATATTCATATCCCTTCAGGGTCAGACATATAACAATTCAAGGTTCTGGCCACGAAGGCCTACCCTTCCCTTTTCCCCAACGGATTCCACGGTAAGATTCACCAATAACAGATTTAGGCCACGAAGGCCAAATATCACTATTTCTCATATCTATGCTCTAACTGTCAAGAATATTTACCACTACACCACAATCATCAGAGTTCTCACTATCAAATTTCCCTACAGGGTTAGACCAATGTGAAATCATAGTTTTTGGCCACGAAGGCCTAGTTCAAAGTTAAACCTCAAAATAGGATTTGGCCACGAAGGGCAAATTCCCTTTTTCCCATAAATCTCCTCAAAACCCTTAAACCCTTAAATCGGCCTTAAATACATTGAAAGTCACACATGGAAAATCATGAAAGGCTATACTCCCCATACCTTAATTGTCGATCAAAGCCTTCTCAAATATTTCCAGGAATCCTCCGAAGCTTTTGCCTCCAATCTCCCTCCTCATAGCTCTGGTCTCAATTCTTTTCACGATCTAACAAATGAATCCTAATCTCTTCACATATTTCCTTTTTGTTAAACCTAGTCTTGGGTCTCACAATTTGAGCTTTTTCCATAATACCCTCACTAACTCCTCTTAATGCCCAAATTACCCTTATTTCACTTATATTTATTTTAACTAATAATAATACTAATATTTCCATATTGTATACTATTAATTAAATAAATAATCCCAACATGCACAATTTCCCAATAATCCACAAAACTACCAAACATCACCGAAAAATGAATATTCTTAATTAAATAAATTAATTAAAATATTCCAATTAAATTTGGGGTGTTACACCTTAACTCTAGGTCATCTCGTTTGAATTCTCGGGGGTAAACTTGTTTCTTGTACTTAGTTGTTGTTGCATGTTTAGTGACGGCGCTCATGAGGGCGATGCCAACTCTATTTTCTTCCAGAAAATCAACCTCTTTCCTGATTGCCTTTGAGTTATCTTCTTCTACTATGAGGAGCGTGGTCCTCCAACTTAGCTCGTCTATCTCAATCGAGATGAAGGCTTTGATCATATAAGTTATGTGAAAAGAAGTCTTGCCAGTAGTTGAATGGGGGTATGGTCCTATTCTTAGATGGGATTTTCGACAAGGGCAAAAACCTCAGCACGAGTCAATGTTAAAGACATGTGGACCTTTGATGACGTGTATGTGGTCAAATTCTCAAGTGAAGGAAAATAGGACTTAGTATTTTTTAGGAATGTTTTGGAAACATTTCGACAGTAGCGTTTTTTACAGCATCGAGTGCGTCGAAGAAGTGGTTATTTAAGGGCAGAGATATCACGCTCAAATACAAATAACTACTTTTGAGTTCCATTATGAAGGACACATGGAGGGAATGCAGAAGCGGAGTACATGCATACTTTTACGTGGCGAAAGCTTGAGATATAAACGTTGAAGGCATTTATTTTATACTAGTATAAATAGGAATTTTATTTGTAGAATTTGGGGTGTTCATTTCATTACAAAAATCTCACTTACACTTGAAGTACCATCGTTTAGAGAAAAGAGTTATCATTGAGAGAATGTATGAACTTTGAAACACCACTTTTATTTCAATGCAAAGTATTTAAATTTAATTTACTATTCTTACTCAGTTACTTTCATCTTTACTCAATTGCATCGTCTTTTTTACTTTCGGTTCTTACAACATTTCTCACTTTTGTCATTGTCGAAATCTACATTTTTACCACATTTATTGCACTATCTTGATCAAGTTAAAATCAGTCTTTTATCTAGAAAAAATTATAAAACAAAGTCTTAACACTATGTCTTAGGATTTCCTAGTTGATCCTGCAAGTAACCTTTATTAAGAGACTAGCGGTTGTTTACTAATCTTCAGTGTATACAAATTGGGACGTTTAGTGGGACATATGCTAAAACATTTATCTTTTATAGATATTCATAGTTTTCCCTTATAAACTTGTTATATATTTATGAATTTTTCTGGGTAGTTTACATGCGATTAAGAAGTGGAAAGTCTCTATCCAAAATATCGCATCCTCTAGTAGATAACCCCCAATCCCAAGAATAATCCCCAGAATGTAGTAGAATAGCCATCCATATTGACGGTTGAATAGCCAATTATCTTAACACCCGTTAGGACAACATCTATGGCGATGTCAACAACGCCAGTTGTACCAATAACGTCACAGAGGGAAACTCCCCCACTACAATAAGAGAATGCTCTTTTTAACCCTGCAATTGCAAGACCTTTATTTGGGTCCTCAATGCCAATTTTTTTATAGATATTACTCTTATGGTATGCGAACTTTGACGATGGTTAACCTTCATACAAATATGTCAACTTTTAGTGACAATGCAATGGCAACAGGGCCATCATACAATCTTTATAACGCCTTGGCTTTGACCATTAACAATATCGTTCGACTAGGAGGGATAAGTTATGTCCCTCAAACAACACCATCTTTAAATATTATTTCTATGATGGCTATGAGGCGACAAATGAAAGAGAGTAACTTAAGAGTTAGTTAATACTCTTACCCAACAAATGAGAACCATTTTTAACCCTTTGACTGCAAACACAAATCAGACCTATGAGTTGTTGGCAAATCAAATGGGTCGAATTGCTGACTTTTTTGGCACGTGTTGTACCCCAAATTTGGCCAACCACTCTGGCATATGTTTTATTTCATTTGCATCAGCATAAGGCATAAAAACATTACATAGCATATCTTAATTTGCATTTTTACAGGGATACAAAAAAAAGAAGAAAAAATGTGTATTCAAAATATATAATGTGGAGAATAAGGAAGTTTTTTTTTCAAAGTAAAAAATAATTGAGACAAATGCACAAGGTGGGGTTTGAACCCACCACCTCTTGCTCCACTTTCCTTCACCTTTACCACTTGGCCAGGGGCGCACATTTGAGAATAATATGAAAGGGAAAATTATACATATTAAGAAAGAAACAAAAGGCGCATGAATAAAAATGTGGTGGATTTTGCTCACACCAAGATTCAAACTCGTGACTGTATGGTAAACAGGCGCATGACTTAACCACTGGGGTGGCGATACATCCAGTGATTATCCCACCCCAGTTTTGTTAAGTACCTTACTTCATCCCATATGGCTGGGCAAGCTTGAAGCATTTTGGCCGTGCGTGAAGAAGGGAAGAGAGGGCAAGACACGACCATTTTGGACGAGTCAAAGTTTTACTCCATTTGTTTTTTCGCGAGGATTATTTTGGTGTAGTTAGTTTTCATGATTGAAGTAAGAATTCCAAGGTACAAGCCAAATTGCAATGTGGAGCATTTGTTCTTTTCATGAAGAAAATGGTACAGAACCTTGCTATTTCAAGACCAACACCAAAGGTACATTGCTCTGGGCGTTCTCTGAACCTATCACCAATATGGACAAGCAGGCAGCCTCTATAACCTGCTACAAACCCTAGTGGGTACCACCATCCCACTCCAACAACAGCCACGAGGGAAAGCTCAGCAGAAGATTTTGGATTTCAAAAAAAATTTTGGAATATAAAAGGTTAAAGGGAGAGCAAACCCTAGCAGCACGATTTCTTCAAAAAAAAAGGGGCATCTCAAAGAGTTTGATTTTGAGCTGCTCTCAAAGGAGACTGACTGCAATTGCAAGCAAGGAGGGACTCTGCAACTTTCTTTGGCTATCAAGTTCTTTCTTCAGGTATGAATATCTGGAGCCCCTTTTCTTTCATACACATATAGCATGATTGGATATTGTTCTGCTAGGTTTGTTTTCAAACTTTACATATGCTTGGAAAAATGAAGATGTCTATGTTGCCTCTGTTTGAATCTTGATGACATTTGAGTGATATAGGTGTTTTTTTTGTGTTGGGCTAACTATGTCGATTTTGCCAAGTTTAGGATTAAGAACACTACTGGTTTTTAAGTACACAACCCGTTCCATGTTTCTGTTTAAATAAACTTGCTGAGTTTTGGTTCCTTTTGATTATGCTACTATGGAGATAATGTTTGTTGGTTGGTTGTTTGGATCTGAACCACCTTGAGGTTGTTTGAGTATTGTGCTATGGACATAGTTTATATGCTTCTTATTTTTTCCATCGCATTTTATTAGCCATCTTTTGTCTTAAAACTACTCTGTCAAGACTGATGAAAATGTTGCTTATGCTCAGTTAGGAAGTGGATTTTTGCTTTAGACATCATGGTATTTGCTGCTAAGAATATTCTGTCATCGCGGATCTATTTGTGTAGCCTTCATGTCTTGACCTTGACTGTCCGTTTCCACTTAGGACTGATGACTTCATATGTTTCAAAATTTCACTTAAGTCTTTAAAGGGAAGACCCAACTGTTGGTGTATCGTTTTGGTCATACATGAGTTCTGTGAATCTGATATTAGCATGCTATTTGGGTCAGTTTTAAATTCATTTCTTGCTAGAGGGTTTGTTCTTGTTTGATATTCAACCATGAGAATGTGATGTGCAGGACTGTTTGTGCTTTGTGTATTGTTGTGTTCATGATAGATGGTTTGGTTTACTCTGTCTCATCAATTTTGTTTGTTTGTGCTTGATTACTTTCTTTGATGTCATCACATGTCTGACCCAGTTTTTTGTAGCAGTGTATACTTGGTATTTTGATTTGTTTACTTTGGTTTGATGTTTTGAAGTCTGCAGCATTGGCAGGATGTTTGTTTGAAATATTGTTTTTGTCGAGTCAGTACTAGGGTCGATTGGTCTTGCTTATTATCTTGTTTTTCATGACATAGTGTTTGGATGTAGCACATTTTGAATCTCTGCCTGGTTTTGGTTTGTTTCAACCTGCTGTTTGTTGTGATGTAATCAAGCTAAATTGATTGCTTTTGCTTGCTATCATCAAACTGTTCTCAAGGATGGATTGGTAACTAACACTTTGATCTTGGCTTAATAACAAGTGTGCTGGCTGTTATGTTGGTTTGGCTCATCAGAGCAGGTTCACATGTTTGCCACAAATGATTTAAACAAACCAGGCCACATTGCTTCTCTCACACACTCACTTTTACATTAAAACCACACCTTATACACTTCCAATACCATGTAATGGTTGAGCACAGAATTTTAATTTGGCATTTGGATTGACTGCTTGAAGATTGTTAATATATTGCTGTTTTGAGGTTTGAATTTGATGCTACTACTGCTGTTGACATCTTGCGTTATTGCTTGAATTTTGTTAGTCCAAGAGGAGAACCATTAAGTGTCTTATTTTCATGTTGGCCTTGGATTTGGATGCACACTATTGCTGTTTGTTGGGCATAGTAGTATCGGTTTTTGAAGCTTGCATTTGTAGCAAGAAAATTGTTGTTTGAGTTATGCCTTGAGCCAGAACCAGAGCCAGGCTTTGCTATTTGATTGGCATGTAGGTTAGCAAGTTTTTTTTAGAACAAGTTGACAGCAGGGCTGCTATGCTGTTGTTTGTTTTGTTGGCTGCACATAAGATTATCACTTGGCTTTGTTGAAGTTGTTGTTTCTGCTGTACATGTGCTTTACTTTGTGTTTGGCTTGAAGTCATAAATCCTGTTTGAATTACTGTTGGGGATTCTGTCAAAATTCAGTGGTTGCTTACTTGTTAGTATATTTTGAAATCATGATTTAGTCGCAATTTAAACGATGTACACAATGCTGTCTTGGGCTTGGATATTAGCTTTTGTCTGGATTTGAGGTTTGTTGTGGATTACCCCTATGATATGCAATTTGGTGATCATTGTTTGTTTCATTGAAAAGCTGTTTGTGTTCATTAAATTTAATCCATAAGCGTTGATTCACAAGCATAATTGGATTTTTTTTGTTCATATTTCTATCAGTCATAGCCCTTGGTTTCCCTCCATGCCCTTCAATAACTCTTCTTGCATTTTCATTCGTTTTCACCTTACAAACACGAGTTTGAAGATTTGAACAACACCATTGTGTTCCTCAATAAATAATATGCGAGATAAGCTCAGACTTTGCTCAATTCCATGAAGTTTTGAAATACTTTGGACAGCTTTTGCTTTTGCTTTGAAGTTGCTTTTTTTTTTTTTTTTTTTTTACCCAGCAATTATCTTTGTTTTGCTATGTATATTATTCTTTCCAAGTTAGTTGTTGGAAGTATCACCGCCCCAGCGGTAAGGCCTTGCATATTACACCCCCCTGTACCTCGGTTCGAGTCCTGCCGTGGACCAAACCCATCTTTTTTTTCTTTTTTATTTCTTCCTTTATATTTCCTTTCTCCCCTTTTATATTTTCCCCCCTTTTCCATATCAAACGCGCGCATGGTGCCCTAGTGGTTGGAAATGTTTGCCTTGTGCCAAAGGGAGTGGGTTCAATCCCCACCCCTTGCACTTCTTTTTTTTTTTTTTTAAGTTCATTTAATTTATTTTATTTGTTTTAACTATATAATTTCCAAAATCAATAATTTTTGCATACTTATTTATTTTTGATCCATCCTTTTTGCAAATTGCTCATAATAATAATTATTTTCATTTGATAAAACAATATTTCAAATCATTGATGATTTTCAAGACCCTGGACTTACTTGAAAGTTGACCCTCTATTAGGGTTTGCTCGCGTTGTATCTTGTAACGTTTCTCAAAAATAACTTTTCTTGGTATTGAATTGAAATTAGAGGATTGGGTGTAGTCCTCTTCTTCTTCGAGTGTTGGGATGCCCACTGTAGTGAGGGTGGTCCCGACACTCGTCTTTCAATATAAAGACGCTTCCACCCCTTTTCTCTCTTCATTACTTGTCCCGACTCAACTCAAAAACTTTGTCAAACCATCTTCAAAATCAACTATTTGTATTGACTTAAAAAGAGAGGATTGGGTGTAGACCTCTTCTTCTTCGAGCGTTGGGATACCCACTGTAGTGAGGGTGGTCTCGACACTCGTCTTTCAATACAAAGACCTTTTCAAACCTTCCCTCCTAAAACCTCGGTCTTGTACCGAGCGCATTTTCAAACACTTTCAATAATGAATTGATTTCTCTTTGTATCAAATTCAAGAGAGAAGATTGGGTGTAGACCTCTTCTTCTCCGAATGTTGGGATGCCCACTGTAGTGAGGGTGGTCTCGATACTCGTCTTTCGATACGAAGACGCGACTTTATCCACCATCTCGCTTTCACAACTTCCTTCCACAATTTTCACACCTAAAACCTCGGTCCTGTACCGAGTGCATTTTCAAATCTTTTCATAACAAAAACTTGAATGGTCGTGGAGTGGTTAGGCGTAGGCCTTCTCCTATCCCGAGTGCTGACGTTTACCGTAGGGTTCTCTGTCGCAAAGCACTTACCATTCAAAACCAAAAACATCTTTAATAAGAGAACGAAGTTCTCTTTGCATTGAATTAAAGAGAGAGGATTGGGTGTAGGCCTCTTCTTCTCCGAGCGTAGGGATGCCCACTGTAGTGAGGGTGGTTTCGAAACTCGTCTTTCAATACGAAGACGCCTCGTTCGCCACACCCTTTTATAACAAAAACTTTGAAATAAAGAATTGGGTACTACCCGTAGGGGTTACTATCCGAGGACCTATCTCGCTCCAAAAACAATCCAATCAATCAAACGTGACTTCTTGCCTCGCGTGGCGAAAACTAATCAATCATTTCAAAAAGGATATGTTACGTCCATTCTACCGCAAACAGGTAACGCCTAAGTCTCCAACGAGCGAGCAGCAATACGCCTAACTGCTAGAATGCGCACGATAACATCGTCTACCAAGACTTCCCCGCACACCGTCGGCCGAACTACGGCTGCTCTGATTTCTCATACCAGATGAGAATACGTAGGCACAAGACGGCGATGGCTTGGCGAGCACATTCCCCCTATATCTGTAGTTCCCCGAACTACGTCGACTCTGACTTTCTCATATCTTTTGAGAATACGTAGGCCTAGGACCGCGAAGTCCTACCGAGTCCGTTCTCTCCCTTCTCCCCCCCGTTACTTCTCTTTCACCGTTTCTAAACCCTTCTTTCTATCCCTTGGAACACTCTCTTTATAGCATAATCTTTAAGCAAATAAAATCACACATCGACAAACAAAAGGTTCCCATCGAGTACGATGGATGCGAGGGGTGCTAATACCTTCCCCTCGCATAACCGGCTTCCGAACCCGTTCATGGTTGCGAGACCATCTTATCCATTCTTTTCTTAAGGTTTTCTCGATATTTTCCTTTCCCCTCATGGGATAAATAAAGTTCGGTGGCGACTCTTCTGTCCTTTCTTTTCGCCTCCCCGTCGTTGCGCGACGCATTTTACGAGTAGCGACAGCTGGCGACTCTGCTGGGGAGCCCTAGCGAGCCAAACCTATTTGTTTGTCGTGTTTGTGTTTTATTTGCTTTATTTGTTTATGCTTTATTTTCTAACCTGGTTGGGTTTATTAGGTTTGGTTTGTGAGGATAAAAGCTTTCTACCCGAGCTTTATAGTATACACTAAGATTAGGAGGTGGTTTCTTTCTGATTTGCGAGACTCAGGACTCGTTGAGTTTGATCGAATTCCACCGCTCAGATGAGACCCCATTGGAATAATGATGTCTTACGTGTAGTCGTAATGACGTTCTTATTTCCAACTCGGGAGTCCGCGATTCTGAGGACCTTTGTAGAACCTTATTCCAAATGTTACTAAAACATGACTCTGTGTTCATCTTTTTGAAAGGAGTACCGTCTTACGAGTAGTCGTTATGATGGGAAACTTTTGAGGGTTAGTGCATGGGACTTTGTTTGAAAAGCCTGTTGGAACACCCTCTTAAACCAATAGATTGCTCACCCGATGGGAAAGTTGCCTTGTGTTCTTGTCTTGCAGGAATTGTGACGTTGATCTTGTTGTGTTTCATTATCATATGCATTCATTAAACATCGCATTGCATATCATTTTTTGCATGTCAAGAGGCTTAAGAAGCTATGATTATCTCAGGTACTAGTGAATTCAATGGCTGATCAAAGGAAAAGAAGCACAAATTCCATAAAGTTCAGGGAACCAAAATTGGGATCAATTCAAGACCTTCTGATTGACGTGCCGAAAGTTATCAAGATCAACTTTCAGGGGAAACATGGGAAATTGCTTGATCTTCTCCACTCCAGAGTTGATACTTGGGCCTTGTATGCTATGGCTCAATTTTATGATGCGCCTCTCCGATGCTTCACTTTTCAAGACTACCAGTTGGCTCCCACCTTGGAAGAATATTCTCACATTTTGAACATTAAGATTAAGGATCAACCTGTCTATACTGGTTTGGAAGAAGAACCAAAACCTGCTGTCATTGCTCTTGCTCTTCATATGACCAAAGAAGAAGTCAAGAAAGGTCTAACCAGTAAAGGGGGTGTTCAGGGTTTTCCATTGAAGTTTCTGCTAGAAAAGGTCGCTCAATACAAGGCTGATGAAGATTGGGAAAAGTTCGGTATAAGTGTTGCTCTGATGATTTACGGGATTGTCCTCTTTCCAAATGTGGACAATTTCATAGACATCACTGCCATTGTTCTCTTTATGTAGAAGAATCCCATCCCTACACTCCTCGCCGATGTTTATCACTCTATTCATTGGAGGAGTGAAAAGAAGGCGGGAATGATCCAATGCTGCTCTCACCTACTATACAAGTGGTATGCTTCTCATTGCCCAAGAAAGGACCGTTCATGGAAAACAAGGAGAAATTGAAATGGTCTCAACGCATCATGTCTCTGGAAGCTAGTGATATTGCTTGGTACTCTCATGAGTACTATGATGTCGAAATCATCTTCAGTTGTGGAGAATTCAGTAATGTACCTTTGATCAGTAGGGCCGGTTGTATTAACTATAACCCAGTCATGGCATTACGTCAGTTGGGCTATGCTATGGAGGGCGAGCCCGAAGCAGAGAAGGTTCAGAGTTTCTTTTTGCTAGCCACATCAGAGGACCCTGCGTTTGTCAGGAAGATTGCTAAGGCTTGGGGCAAGATTCATACAAAGGGAAGGAAGGAGTTAAAAGCGAAGAATTGTGTGGCAAAGGAGCCATACAACCGGTGGTTACTAGCCAGAGTAGCTGAAAGGTCGTTGCCATTTCCCTTAGAGCCCTCTATGCGAGAAGCACCTCCCGCTCCCACTTATGTACCCATAGAAGAATATGAAAAACTGAAGCTAATAGTGGAGAGATTGACTAAGGAGAATCAGGACCTTCAGAATGAAGTCCACCAAGCAAATGTGGAGAACGGTCAGTACAAAAGAAAGGTGGAGTTTGAACAGGATCAAGCGGCTGAGAGTAGCAAGAAGCTAAAATTAGAAACGGATCTGAGAGTCAGGTACCAACAGGGTTACGAAGGGGTTGATGCATCATTAACAACTCTCCGACAATGCTTAAAGGATACCAAAGCTTCTTGTGATAGGGCATGGCACTTCTTTGAGGTAGCCTCTGCCGAAAAGAAGGAAATACGAGAGAATCTTGAGGCTGATATCGGGGATCTTGAAGAACGACTGAGAAACGCCTTGACCTTAGTGGAAAATGAACGTAGACTCAAAGAGGAGGCGTTGAAAGATTCATATGTCACATCTGACCTGTGGAATAACAAATGTCAAGAATTGGAAACTGCCCAAGAAACAGCCCTTCTGTGGAGGAATCGTTTTGAGGCTTTGCAAAGAGATAGTACGCAGTGGCTCGAGAAAGAGGCTCAGCTCAATGAGTTGTTGGACACCCATGTGGATTCTATTTGTTATTACCAGTCGACTCTGGATGCGTGCCGTGCTAGGTACAACAATTTAGTGGAGCATTGCAACCTTATGATCCGTGATATCCCATGGAGGTTAGAGAGCGCCATTCAAGATTTGGAAGGAAATGATATCCCCCCTTCTGTTCACCACTTTATCCAGCTCTGCGACCAAATGGTTAGGAGGTTCATGTTCGAGACGAAGAAGCTTGAAGAGCGTCTCCAAAAGGAGAAATTCTAGTTTTTAGTACTCTTAATTTTCGGTCATTTAGTGTTTTCCTTGTAATGAGATTTGTTATTCGGCATAGTCAGCAAATGTTTGTATCGAATCTTCCCAAATTAATGAGAATTTGCTTTTGGTCTAATTGTGTTTTCTTTATTATTTGTTCATTCGCAATTCTATAATACCAGTTATAATCATAGGTTTCGAAAGTCTCTTGAGCATTCGCATGAACTTGCGCATCATTTTGCATTCCCTGAAACTCGACCTCACACCGCTTGCCATATTCTAGGGAAAGAGAGGGAAAGAGAAAGAGCAAGCTGACTTCTCAACACTCCTACAACACGCGGGGAAATCAGCAGAGAATTATGGATCAGGTTCAAGCCGAGCTTTTGGAGTTTCGTGAGAAGATGGCACAATTCATGGAGATGATGCAGGGGGTGGCCAATGGACAAGACCAGTTAAGGACATTGGTTCAACCTTTAATAGCTCAAGTGGATGGAAGTGGCGTTTTGCACGGTGGGGCTGCTGCTGTTCCCCCTCCTGTTAATGGTGGAACCTCGCAAGTCAACGGTGGCCCAACTGTAGTCAACCTTCCAGGCGGAAGAGAACAAACTGGAATCCCCATCCCAGTGGTGGCAGGCGCCATACCTACTAGCGTGAATCCTCAATGGGACCAAGATGAACAGGATGATATCTTCTCCATGAGAGACCTTGGGGGAGGGTTGCGATCCGACACTAATAGAAGGTTTGATGAAATAGAAGAAAAGATGAAGAGCATTCTGGAGAATCAAAATACTATGGGACTCGACATGTCCAATCTGGGACTGATTTCGGGACTTAGGATCCCTCCAAAGTTCAAGGTACCAGATTTCGATAAATACAAAGGAACGACATGTCCAAAGGTGCATATCCGTTCCTATTTCCGAAGAATGTCGGCGTACTCGGATGATGAGAAGTTGCTTATGCACTTCTTCCAAGATAGTCTGTCAGGGCCTTCTCTAGAGTGGTACATGGGTTTAGAACCTGCCAATATTCGAAGCTGGAAGAATTTAGCAGAGGCTTTTGTCCAGCATTACCAGTACAATAGTGACTTGGCACCAAATCGAGTGCAGTTGCAGAATCTATCCCAAAGAAGCAATGAGTGTTTTAAAGAATACGCGCAAAGGTGGCGAGAGCTTGCCGCCACGGTTCAACCTCCCATGGTGGAAAGAGAACTAATCGATTTATTCGTGGGAACATTGCCTGGAATCTACTACGAGAAGTTGGTGAGTAACATGTCGGGAAGCTTCTCGGATTTGATCATCACCGGCGAAAGAGTCGAGAACGGCATAAAGTTGGGGAAAATTCAAGCAGGAGAAGGAACTTCTTTGGGAGGTGGAAGAAAGAACTTTGGAGCTAAGAAAAGATAAAATGAGGCAAACGCGGTGTCAAGTTTCAGGAATCGGAATCAGAATCAGAATCAATATCAGCAACAACCCTACTATCATCAACCATCACAGGTAGCTAGTATTGCCATCCCGGCAACATTACCACCTCAGCAACAATTACCTCAACAACAGCCACGCCTGCAGCAGCAACAGCAGCAACCTCAACAGCGAAATTTTGCTCCAAGACAATACCCAGACCGAAGAAGGGTGGTGGATAGGCACTTTGACACCCCAACAATGCCATACTCTCAGTTACTACAACACCTACTGCAATTAGAGTTGGTCCAGAAAAGGACGTTGGCACCTCTAATTGGCCAGCCCCCTCCCGGGTATGACGCCAACGCTAGGTGCGACTTCCACTATGGCGCTCCTGGTCACCACATTGACAATTGTAAAGCTTTTAAGCACAAGGTGCAAGACCTCGTTGACAACAAAATTATCAACTTTAACCACGATGCGCCCAACGTCGTTCAAAATCCTATGCCGAAACATGGGGCAGGTGGAGTGAATGTTGTGGTTGAAGGAGAAGATTTAAACTTGGTATATGATGTCAAAGAGCTAAAGACTCCTTTGGGTTTTGTGAAAAGCAAGCTGTTAGGAGGTGGGGTGTTTCCTGGATGTGAAAAGGACTGTGAAGAATGTGCTGCCCATCCTGAAGGGTGTGAGAATTTAAAGAATCACATACAGCGCATGATGGATGACGGTTGGTTACAATTTGATAAGATCCGTGAGAAGGAGGAAAAATTAAACGATGAAGAAGAGGATGAGGTGGCCACCATCTCTATCCCTTTCAAGACAATTATTATTTCTGCGCCTCCGGTGCGACCTACCATCATATTCACCAAGGCGGGACCTGTACCTTATGAGAGCTCCAAAGCCATTCCTTGGAACTATGGAGCAGAATGCTATTACAACGGACAGAAACAGGAGTTGGATAATTCGCCTTTTGATTCGGTCGACAATTTGGTAGGGGCTGGAGGAATGACTCGGAGTGGGAGAATATTTGCGCCTCCCGAAGTAAACGCAGAAAGGGCTGATAAAGGTAAAGGGAAATTTGTAGTAGAAGAAAGCTCTCAGGCTAGAGAAAAGGAGGCCGCACTGAAGGACACCGAGGAGTTCATGCGCATGATAAGGAAGAGTGACTATAAGATTGTGGATCATCTCCAACAGACACCTTCAAAGATTTCCATCTTATCGTTGCTGTTATGTTCTGAGGCTCACAGAAGTGCTTTACTCAAGGTTCTTGATAATGCTTATGTACCACAAGAAATATCTGTGAACCAGTTGGAGGGAGTGATGGCCCATGTTAATGCAGGAAATGGGTTGGGATTTACGGATTTTGATTTAACACCAAAGGGGAGGAATCACAATTCGGCACTGCACATTTCCGTCGAATGTAAAGGAGTTGTTTTGTCTCATGTATTGGTAGACACTGGGTCATCATTAAATGTGTTACCCAAGAAAGCCCTCATGAAACTGGATATTCGAGGAGTAGTGTGCACTCCAAGCAGCTTAGTGGTTAGAGCCTTTGATGGGACAAGGAGGTCAGTACTTGGGGAACTGACTCTGCCAATTCAAGTTGGTCCGGAGGTTTTTGATACAGTGTTTTATGTAATGGATATCAGCCCGGCTTATAGTTGTCTTTTGGGGCGACCATGGATACACTCAGCAGGAGCTGTGACATCAACCTTGCACCAGAAATTGAAGTACATGGTGGACGGTAGCATTGTGACTGTCTGCGGTGAGGAGGATATCATGGTAAGCCATCTATCTTCATTCAAATATGTGGAGGTTGATGGTGAAATTCACGAAACCTTGTGCCAAGCTTTCGAAGCAATTCAAATCAAGGAGAAGGCACCTGTGGAAGAAAAGGCGCCAGAAGTTTCTATGACGTCTTACAAGGATGCTCAAGCCATAGTGAAGTCTGGATCAGCACCAGGATGGGGGCAGGTGGTAAACGTCCCAAACAAGCAGGATAAGTTTGGACTAGGGTACAGCCCGTATGCTTCATCTTCACAGAGTGCTCCTCGCTACAAAGGTCCTGTTCAGTTTACTAGTAGTGGGGTCATCTTCGATCGTATCAACGCCATATCAGATGGGGAAGGAGATAGTGACTGTGATATGGATACATGGATCCAGCCATGCGTCCCCGGCCAAGGGTTGAAGAATTAGAGCATGGAAAAAGTCGTCACAGTGACCTATGAAGAGTAATTGTTTTGTTTTGATTAATGTATTTCCATATGCTCTGCCCAAGGCATAATGGACTTTATTTGTAGGGCCCTATCTTTTATGCATGTGAACAATCTTTTATTATCAATTAAAAGGCGTCTTTTCGTTCAAAATTTTGTGATCCTTGTTTTTCTTGTTTTCATTTTTAACAATAAAATGGCAATGTGGTTTGTGTTTTGTTTGCATATCATTTAAAAGCATAAAATCATCATCATCGCAGGTTACACATTTCAGATGCCACCGACTCAGACTCGTCTATGACTCGGTATGACTTTGACAATCCGATCTTTCAAGCTGAAGAAGAGATCGAGGAGGACGAAAACCTGCCTGAGGAGCTTGCCAGATTACTCAGACAAGAGGAGAAGGTCATTTTGCCTCATCAGGAGGAAGTTGAGGTTATCAACTTGGGAACATAAGAAGATAAGAAGGAGGTCAGAATAGGGGCCACACTGCAGGATGAGGTCAAGCAGCGATTGATCGAGTTACTCCAAGAGTACAAAGATGTGTTTGCTTGGTCATATGAGGATATGCCAGGACTTGACACAGATATCGTGGTTCATCGTCTGCCTCTTCGTGAAGAATGTCCTCCTGTCAAACAGAAATTGAGAAGAACGAGGCCAGACATGGCAGTAAAGATCAAGGAAGAAGTTCAAAAACAGCTAGATGCTGGATTTCTTGTCGTAGCCAACTACCCTCCTTGGGTCGCTAACATTGTGCCTGTGCCTAAAAAGGACGGTAAAGTTAGGATGTGTGTTGACTATAGAGACTTGAATAGAGCGAGCCCAAAGGATGATTTCCCGCTTCCCCATATTGATATGCTTGTTGATAACACCGCGCAGTACTCAGTGTTTTCTTTCATGGATGGTTTCTCCGGATATAATCAAATTAAGATGGCGCCCGAGGATATGGAGAAAACAACTTTCATTACACCTTGGGGGACCTTTTGCTATAAGGTGATGCCTTTCGGGTTGAAAAACGCAGGGGCAACTTATCAAAGAGCAATGGTCACGCTTTTTCACGACATGATGCATCACGAGATCGAAGTTTATGTCGACGATATGATTGCGAAGTCTCAAACGGAAGAGGGGCACTTGGTGAACCTTCTAAAGCTGTTTGAGAGGTTGAGGAAGTTCAAATTGAGGCTGAATCCGAGTAAATGCACCTTCGGCGTGCGGTCAGGAAAGCTTTTGGGTTTCATTGTTAGTGAAAAAGGTATTGAGGTTGATCCCGCGAAGATCAGGGCAATTCAAGAAATGCCAGCACCAAAGACTGAGAAACAGGTTCGGGGTTTCTTAGGTAGATTGAACTATATTGCAAGGTTCATATCTCACCTCACCGCCACTTGCGAGCCGTTGTTTAAACTTTTGAGAAAAGATCAGGCTGTCGTTTGGAATGAGAATTGCCAGAAAGCGTTTGATAAAATAAAGGAGTACCTACAAGAACCTCCAATACTGATGCCCCCAGTGGCTGGGAGACCGTTGATAATGTACTTAACAGTTCTTGAGAGTTCCATGGGTTGTGTTCTCGGTCAGCACGACGAGACTGGAAGAAAGGAACACGCAATTTACTACTTGAGTAAAAAGTTCACCGATTGTGAATCCAGATATTCAATGTTAGAAAAGACTTGTTGCGCACTTGCTTGGGCTGCCAAACGCCTAAGACAGTATATGTTAAACCACACAACCATGTTGATTTCAAAGATAGACCCAATTAAGTACGTGTTCGAAAAGCAGGCGCTATCAGGAAGGATCGCTAGGTGGCAGATGATTCTGACAGAATATGATATTCAATATGTGTCTCAAAAAGCTATTAAAGGTAGTGTTCTGTCAGAATACCTTGCAGAGCAGCCAGTCGATGATTATCAGCCAATGAAGTTTGACTTTCCTGACGAAGACATTATGTACTTAAAAATGAAAGATTGCGATGAACCGTTGCCGGGCGAGGGACCGGAATTGGGTTCCCAGTGGAAATTAATCTTTGACGGCGCTGTTAACTCATACGGCAGTGGGATTGGGGCAATCATTACAACTCCCCATGGGTCCCATATACCATTCACCGCAAGGTTAACGTTCCCATGCACCAATAACGAGGCCGAATACGAAGCGTGTATCATGGGTATTGAAGAAGCAATCGACTTGAGAATCAAGAACCTTGATATCTATGGAGATTCAGCCTTAGTGGTCAATCAAATCAAGGGAGAGTGGGAAACGCGCCAGCCAAATCTGATCCCATACATGAACTACGCAAGGAGGTTGCTACCGTTTTTCGATCGAGTAGAACTTCACCATGTGCCAAGAGCAGAGAATCAGATGGCCGATGCTTTGGCTACTCTATCCTCGATGTACAAAGTTAACTTCTGGAACGATGCTCCTATAATTGTCATTTCACGGCTCGACAGACCAGCATTTGTGTTCGCAATAGATGAAGCTCCTGATGGTAAACCATGGTTTTATGACATCCGGAACTTTCTTAAAAACCAAGAGTACCCGCCTGGGGCATCTACCCAAGATAAGAAGACTTTGAGAAGATTGTCCGACAATTTTTATCTGAATCCGGACGGTGCGCTCTATCGAAGAAACCACGACCTAGTGCTACTAAGGTGCGTGGACGAAAAAGAAGCGAATCTGCTTATGGAAGAGGTCCACGAAGGTGCCTTCGGAACACATGCAGGTGGACATGCCATGTCTCAAAAGTTATTAAGGGCTGGGTATTATTGGTTAACTATGGAGTCAGATTGCTTCAAGTATGCCAAGAAATGCCATAAATGTCAAATTTATGCCGACAAGATTCATGTACCGCCGTGTCCTTTGAATGTCATGTCATCGCCGTGGCCTTTTTCCATGTGGGGCATTGATATGATTGGAAAAATCGAGTCGACCGCGTCCAATGGACACCGTTTTATCTTAGTGGCTATTGATTATTTCACCAAATGGGTCGAAGCGGCCTCTTATGCCAACGTCACGAAGCAGGTAGTGGCCCGATTCATCAAAAGAGACATCATCTGTCGATACGGAATCCCTGAGAGGATCATTACCGACAATGGTTCTAATCTGAATAACAAAATGATGAAAGAGTTGTGTCGGACTTTCAAAATCGAGCATCACAATTCTTCTCCCTATCGCCCGAAAATGAATGGCGCCGTGGAAGCGGCCAACAAGAACATTAAAAAGATAGTACAAAAGATGGTGGTGACTTATAAGGATTGGCACGAGAAGTTGCCCTTCGCTTTACATGGATATCGTACTTCGGTGCGTACTTCAACTGGGGCAACTCCTTTTTCGTTGGTGTATGGCATGGAAGCTGTTCTGCCATTGGAGGTTGAGATCCCTTCTCTGAGAATACTGGCAGATGTCAAATTAGATGAAGCATAATGGGTAAAGAATAGGTTGAATCAACTCAGTTTGATGGATGAGAAAAGATTGGCGTCTCTCGCTTACGGTCGTTTGTATCAAAAGAGGATGAAGAACGCCTATGATAAGAAGATACGTCCTCGGAATTTTCAGGCAGGTGACTTAGTGTTGAAGCGAATTCTCCCACCACAAAACGATCATAGAGGCAAATGGACTCCCAACTACGAGGGGCCATATGTTGTGAGAAAGGTGTTCTCCGGAGGAGCCTTGTTACTTTCAACTATGGATGGTGAAGATTTTACATCCCCGGTGAACGCAGACACAGTCAAAAAATATTTTGCTTAAGAAAGCCAGCTGGAAAGAAAAGAGTGTCCAGGCAAGAATGGGGCATCCCGGCGAACCACAAAAGGATAGGTTCGGGCAAAAGTTAGGGATATAAGAAAATGTGAACCCGCAAAGTTGAAAACCTGAAAAGGCGACTTTGGCAAAAATGGGTATCCCGGTGAATCGAAAACCCGCAAGGGCGATTCAGGCAAAAATTAGGGATTTTGAAGCAATGACTGCGACCTGCACATTGATCATCACGAGCATAATGAACTCTAGGGAGAACTCGAGGATCGACCATTCAAATCAATCTCTTCGGAAGTTAAAGTATCGGAAAACGTCGAAGTCACGCCAGTCATGGATGAGTCGTTACATGGTGTTTGTCCGTATCACATTGCCGACATTTTGTATATTTTTTCTTACAAATTAGTTTTTTGCGCAGCTTTCTCTTTTCAGGAGTTGCATCCGATGTAAATTTGCCTATCTTCAGGCCTTTCATCAATAAAACATACTATTCAGAAAAAGCTTTCTGTTCTGTTTTTACTTTTACCATTTTTGATTGCAAAAGACGTCTAACGTTTTTGATGAGAAAAGAAATTGCATACATAAAACGTGCGGGCTTTGCTAACTGTTAATCAAGACATTTGTTTTTTTAACTAAGGTCACAATTGATAATTTGACGTTGGTTGTACAACACTTTTGTCTATTTATTGTCGTCCCCAAGCAGAGATCGTTAATCTCCATCCCCCGGCAGAGAAAGTGTGGGATAATATCCCAGTAAATCTTGTTCAATATCCCCAGCAGATAGTGGATTCAATCTCCAGCAGAAGAGAGTAATTCACAGCGCTCAGCTGTTGTTTCCCAGTAGAGTTATTCTGTTTAATCATTCACATTTGATTTCCCCAGCAGGGTAGACTATGTGCTTATCAGAGCAGTTTTACCCAGTTGTTCCTCGGAGGCTATCCAAAGTTTGTTTTCCCAGCATGAGTTTACTTGCGCTAGGCGTATCAGACATTACCCCAACGGAGTTGGCCTTTTCTCTTTAGCATTTATTCTGCTAAAGAGGTCCATTTGCATCTACATTCATGCATAACATCTACCCAAACGTGAAGCATTTCCATTTCGTATGGAGCATTTCGCCATATTCAAACATACGCATGTGAAGCATATGCCAGGTTGTTATCCTTTTTATTCTCAAGCGTATCTTCGACAATTATCAATATATTCATCAAGCCTGTTTGGAATACAGATCTCCAGCGAAGGTCTTTGACAGACGTGTCCATCTTATCACTCTCCCTAACAGAGCTTGTTCCCCGACTTTTGGTCGATGATCCTTCTAAGCGATCCTAACTCTTGGTTAGTAGCTTGTTCCGACTTTTGGTCGATGATCCTTCTCAGCGATCCTAACTTTTGGTTAGTAGCTTGTTCCGACTTTTGGTCGATGTTAATCTTTCTCAGCGATCCTAACTCTTGGTTAGTAGCTTGTTCCGACTTTTGGTCGATGTTAATCTTTCTCAGCGATCCTAACTTTTGGTTAGTAGCTTGTGTTCCGACTTTTGGTCGATGATTTCATTCTCAGCGATTCTAACTCTTGGTTAGTAGCTTGTTCCGACTTTTGGTCGATGATTTCATTCTCAGCGATTCTAACTCTTGGTTAGTAGCTTGTTCCGACTTTTGGTCGATGATTTCATTCTCAGCGATTCTAACTCTTGGTTAGTAGCTTGTTCCGACTTTTGGTCGATGATTTCATTCTCAGCGATTCTAACTCTTGGTTAGTAGCTTGTTCCGACTTTTGGTCGATGTTAATCTTTCTCAGCGATCCTAACTCTTGGTTAGTAGCTTGTGTTCCGACTTTTGGTCGATGATTTCATTCTCAGCGATTCTAACTCTTGGTTAGTAGCTTGTTCCGACTTTTGGTCGATGATTTCATTCTCAGAGATTCTAACTCTTGGTTAGTAGCTTGTTCCGACTTTTGGTCGATGTTAATCTTTCTCAGCGATCCTAACTCTTGGTTAGTAGCTTGTGTTCTGACTTTTGGTCGATGTTAATCTTTCTCAGCGATCCTAACTCTTGGTTAGTAGCTTGTGTTCCGACTTTTGGTCGATGATTTCATTCTCAGCGATTCTAACTCTTGGTCAGTAGCTTGTTCCGACTTTTAGTCGATGTTAATCTTTCTCAGCGATCCTAACTCTTGGTTAGTAGCTTGTGTTCCGACTTTTGGTCGATGATTTCATTCTCAGCGATTCTAACTCTTGGTTAGTAGCTTGTTCCGACTTTTGGTCGATGATTTCATTCTCAGCGATTCTAACTCTGGGTTAATAGCTTGTGTTCCGACTTTTGGCCGATATCTTTTGAATGTTATCATTTGATGGACGCTCGTTCCCCACAGGGTTGCCTGGTTGAGCTTTCCCTGGCAAATTATCTTTGCGATCAGTGCATGTTATCTTCGGACCTTTGTTTGCGTTTCCTCTTTCTCCTACGGTTGGCAAATTTCTGAGTTCTTTGGTATTCAAACCGTCTTTTACCTTGAATGTTCGAAAGTCGTTCGCATTCATCCCTTCAGGCCCAAGCCGTTTGAATAGGGGCAGCTGTTGTACCCCAAATTTGGCCAACCACTCTGGCATATGTTTTATTTCATTTGCATCAGCATAAGGCATAAAAACATTACATAGCATATCTTAATTTGCATTTTTACAGGGATACAAAAAAAAAAGAAGAAAAAATGTGTATTCAAAATATATAATGTGGAGAATAAGGAAGTTTTTTTTTCAAAGTAAAAAATAATTGAGACAAATGCACAAGGTGGGGTTTGAACCCACCACCTCTTGCTCCACTTTCCTTCACCTTTACCACTTGGCCAGGGGCGCACATTTGAGAATAATATGAAAGGGAAAATTATACATATTAAGAAAGAAACAAAAGGCGCATGAATAAAAATGTGGTGGATTTTGCTCACACCAAGATTCAAACTCGTGACTGTATGGTAAACAGGCGCATGACTTAACCACTGGGGTGGCGATACATCCAGTGATTATCCCACCCCAGTTTTGTTAAGTACCTTACTTCATCCCATATGGCTGGGCAAGCTTGAAGCATTTTGGCCGTGCGTGAAGAAGGGAAGAGAGGGCAAGACACGACCATTTTGGACGAGTCAAAGTTTTACTCCATTTGTTTTTTCGCGAGGATTATTTTGGTGTAGTTAGTTTTCATGATTGAAGTAAGAATTCCAAGGTACAAGCCAAATTGCAATGTGGAGCATTTGTTCTTTTCATGAAGAAAATGGTACAGAACCTTGCTATTTCAAGACCAACACCAAAGGTACATTGCTCTGGGCGTTCTCTGAACCTATCACCAATATGGACAAGCAGGCAGCCTCTATAACCTGCTACAAACCCTAGTGGGTACCACCATCCCACTCCAACAACAGCCACGAGGGAAAGCTCAGCAGAAGATTTTGGATTTCAAAAAAAATTTTGGAATATAAAAGGTTAAAGGGAGAGCAAACCCTAGCAGCACGATTTCTTCAAAAAAAAAGGGGCATCTCAAAGAGTTTGATTTTGAGCTGCTCTCAAAGGAGACTGACTGCAATTGCAAGCAAGGAGGGACTCTGCAACTTTCTTTGGCTATCAAGTTCTTTCTTCAGGTATGAATATCTGGAGCCCCTTTTCTTTCATACACATATAGCATGATTGGATATTGTTCTGCTAGGTTTGTTTTCAAACTTTACATATGCTTGGAAAAATGAAGATGTCTATGTTGCCTCTGTTTGAATCTTGATGACATTTGAGTGATATAGGTGTTTTTTTTGTGTTGGGCTAACTATGTCGATTTTGCCAAGTTTAGGATTAAGAACACTACTGGTTTTTAAGTACACAACCCGTTCCATGTTTCTGTTTAAATAAACTTGCTGAGTTTTGGTTCCTTTTGATTATGCTACTATGGAGATAATGTTTGTTGGTTGGTTGTTTGGATCTGAACCACCTTGAGGTTGTTTGAGTATTGTGCTATGGACATAGTTTATATGCTTCTTATTTTTTCCATCGCATTTTATTAGCCATCTTTTGTCTTAAAACTACTCTGTCAAGACTGATGAAAATGTTGCTTATGCTCAGTTAGGAAGTGGATTTTTGCTTTAGACATCATGGTATTTGCTGCTAAGAATATTCTGTCATCGCGGATCTATTTGTGTAGCCTTCATGTCTTGACCTTGACTGTCCGTTTCCACTTAGGACTGATGACTTCATATGTTTCAAAATTTCACTTAAGTCTTTAAAGGGAAGACCCAACTGTTGGTGTATCGTTTTGGTCATACATGAGTTCTGTGAATCTGATATTAGCATGCTATTTGGGTCAGTTTTAAATTCATTTCTTGCTAGAGGGTTTGTTCTTGTTTAATATTCAACCATGAGAATGTGATGTGCAGGACTGTTTGTGCTTTGTGTATTGTTGTGTTCATGATAGATGGTTTGGTTTACTCTGTCTCATCAATTTTGTTTGTTTGTGCTTGATTACTTTCTTTGATGTCATCACATGTCTGACCCAGTTTTTTGTAGCAGTGTATACTTGGTATTTTGATTTGTTTACTTTGGTTTGATGTTTTGAAGTCTGCAGCATTGGCAGGATGTTTGTTTGAAATATTGTTTTTGTCGAGTCAGTACTAGGGTCGATTGGTCTTGCTTATTATCTTGTTTTTCATGACATAGTGTTTGGATGTAGCACATTTTGAATCTCTGCCTGGTTTTGGTTTGTTTCAACCTGCTGTTTGTTGTGATGTAATCAAGCCAAATTGATTGCTTTTGCTTGCTGTCATCAAACTGTTCTCAAGGATGGATTGGTAACTAACACTTTGATCTTGGCTTAATAACAAGTGTGCTGGTTGTTATGTTGGTTTGGCTCATCAGAGCAGGTTCACATGTTTGCCACAAATGATTTAAACAAACCAGGCCACATTGCTTCTCTCACACACTCACTTTTACATTAAAACCACACCTTATACACTTCCAATACCATGTAATGGTTGAGCACAGAATTTTAATTTGGCATTTGGATTGACTGCTTGAAGATTGTTAATATATTGCTGTTTTGAGGTTTGAATTTGATGCTACTACTGCTGTTGACATCTTGCGTTATTGCTTGAATTTTGTTAGTCCAAGAGGAGAACCATTAAGTGTCTTGTTTTCATGTTGGCCTTGGATTTGGATGCACACTATTGCTGTTTGTTGGGCATAGTAGTATCGGTTTTTGAAGCTTGCATTTGTAGCAAGAAAATTGTTGTTTGAGTTATGCCTTGAGCCAGAACCAGAGCCAGGCTTTGCTATTTGATTGGCATGTAGGTTAGCAAGTTTTTTTTAGAACAAGTTGACAGCAGGGCTGCTATGCTGTTGTTTGTTTTGTTGGCTGCACATAAGATTATCACTTGGCTTTGTTGAAGTTGTTGTTTCTGCTGTACATGTGCTTTACTTTGTGTTTGGCTTGAAGTCATAAATCCTGTTTGAATTACTGTTGGGGATTCTGTCAAAATTCAGTGGTTGCTTACTTGTTAGTATATTTTGAAATCATGATTTAGTCGCAATTTAAACGATGTACACAATGCTGTCTTGGGCTTGGATATTAGCTTTTGTCTGGATTTGAGGTTTGTTGTGGATTACCCCTATGATATGCAATTTGGTGATCATTGTTTGTTTCATTGAAAAGCTGTTTGTGTTCATTAAATTTAATCCATAAGCGTTGATTCACAAGCATAATTGGATTTTTTTTGTTCATATTTCTATCAGTCATAGCCCTTGGTTTCCCTCCATGCCCTTCAATAACTCTTCTTGCATTTTCATTCGTTTTCACCTTACAAACACGAGTTTGAAGATTTGAACAACACCATTGTGTTCCTCAATAAATAATATGCGAGATAAGCTCAGACTTTGCTCAATTCCATGAAGTTTTGAAATACTTTGGACATCTTCTGCTTTTGCTTTGAAGTTGCTTTTTTTTTTTTTTTTTTTACCCAGCAATTATCTTTGTTTTGCTATGTATATTATTCTTTCCAAGTTAGTTGTTGGAAGTATCACCGCCCCAGCGGTAAGGCCTTGCATATTACACCCCCCTGTACCTCGGTTCGAGTCCTGCCGTGGACCAAACCCATCTTTTTTTTCTTTTTTATTTCTTCCTTTATATTTCCTTTCTCCCCTTTTATATTTTCCCCCCTTTTCCATATCAAACGCGCGCATGGTGCCCTAGTGGTTGGAAATGTTTGCCTTGTGCCAAAGGGAGTGGGTTCAATCCCCACCCCTTGCACTTCTTTTTTTTTTTTAAGTTCATTTAATTTATTTTATTTGTTTTAACTATATAATTTCCAAAATCAATAATTTTTGCATACTTATTTATTTTTGATCCATCCTTTTTGCAAATTGCTCATAATAATAATTATTTTCATTTGATAAAACAATATTTCAAATCATTGATGATTTTCAAGACCCTGGACTTACTTGAAAGTTGACCCTCTATTAGGGTTTGCTCGCGTTGTATCTTGTAACGTTTCTCAAAAATAACTTTTCTTGGTATTGAATTGAAATTAGAGGATTGGGTGTAGTCCTCTTCTTCTTCGAGTGTTGGGATGCCCACTGTAGTGAGGGTGGTCCCGACACTCGTCTTTCAATATAAAGACGCTTCCACCCCTTTTCTCTCTTCATTACTTGTCCCGACTCAACTCAAAAACTTTGTCAAACCATCTTCAAAATCAACTCTTTGTATTGACTTAAAAAGAGAGGATTGGGTGTAGACCTCTTCTTCTTCGAGCGTTGGGATACCCACTGTAGTGAGGGTGGTCTCGACACTCGTCTTTCAATACAAAGACCTTTTCAAACCTTCCCTCCTAAAACCTCGGTCTTGTACCGAGCGCATTTTCAAACACTTTCAATAATGAATTGATTTCTCTTTGTATCAAATTCAAGAGAGAAGATTGGGTGTAGACCTCTTCTTCTCCGAATGTTGGGATGCCCACTGTAGTGAGGGTGGTCTCGATACTCGTCTTTCGATACGAAGACGCGACTTTATCCACCATCTCGCTTTCACAACTTCCTTCCACAATTTTCACACCTAAAACCTCGGTCCTGTACCGAGTGCATTTTCAAATCTTTTCATAACAAAAACTTGAATGGTCGTGGAGTGGTTAGGCGTAGGCCTTCTCCTATCCCGAGTGCTGACGTTTACCGTAGGGTTCTCTGTCGCAAAGCACTTACCATTCAAAACCAAAAACATCTTTAATAAGAGAACGAAGTTCTCTTTGCATTGAATTAAAGAGAGAGGATTGGGTGTAGGCCTCTTCTTCTCTGAGCGTAGGGATGCCCACTGTAGTGAGGGTGGTTTCGAAGCTCGTCTTTCAATACGAAGACGCCTCGTTCGCCACACCCTTTTATAACAAAAACTTTGAAATAAAGAATTGGGTACTACCCGTAGGGGTTACTATCCGAGGACCTATCTCGCTCCAAAAACAATCCAATCAATCAAACGTGACTTCTTGCCTCGCGTGGCGAAAACTAATCAATCATTTCAAAAAGGATATGTTACGTCCATTCTACCACAAACAGGTAACGCCTAAGTCTCCAACGAGCGAGCAGCAATACGCCTAACTGCTAGAATGCGCACGATAACATCGTCTACCAAGACTTCCCCGCACACCGTCGGCCGAACTACGGCTGCTCTGATTTCTCATACCAGATGAGAATACGTAGGCACAAGACGGCGATGGCTTGGCGAGCACATTCCCCCCTATATCTGTAGTTCCCCGAACTACGTCGACTCTGACTTTCTCATATCTTTTGAGAATACGTAGGCCTAGGACCGCGAAGTCCTACCGAGTCCGTTCTCTCCCTTCTCCCCCCGTTACTTCTCTTTCACCGTTTCTAAACCCTTCTTTCTATCCCTTGGAACACTCTCTTTATAGCATAATCTTTAAGCAAATAAAATCACACATCGACAAACAAAAGGTTCCCATCGAGTACGATGGATGCGAGGGGTGCTAATACCTTCCCCTCGCATAACCGGCTTCCGAACCCGTTCATGGTTGCGAGACCATCTTATCCATTCTTTTCTTAAGGTTTTCTCGATATTTTCCTTTCCCCTCATGGGATAAATAAAGTTCGGTGGCGACTCTTCTGTCCTTTCTTTTCGCCTCCCCGTCGTTGCGCGACGCATTTTACGAGTAGCGACAGCACGCCTCAAGTGCAGGCACGACCAACCCCTCAGATATCAAACATTAGGCAGGTTGAAACGCCTGAAAATGGGACAACACAAGCCATTGTAGGTCAAAACCAAGGATTTTAACCATTTGAACCTCCCCCAAATAGGGAAGAGAAAGAACAGATTGGACAACATAACCCTAAACCTTTGGTGGTACAAAGAAATCATGATATCAACATAGTGTTTAAACATGTCCAACAAAATAATTTTGGGGGGCATAACAATATAGCAAATATGGTCAAAAATATTATGGCCCAAAATGGCCTAAATGTGGGACTTCATATGCCTAAATTCATATCTTCTTCTTTCAGAATACGTTCGACAAACTGAATTACTCAGAGGTTGGAAAGTCCCAAAATGTACTAAGTTCGCTGGAGACACTTGTGACTCGAGAGTCGAACATGTTGCCAGGTATCAAACAGTGGATGGAGACATTGTGAATAATGAGAATTAGAAAATGAAATATTTCCCAAATTCTATAACAAAAAATGCCTTTATTTGGTTCACGACTCTCTCTCCATACTCTGTTCAAATATGGAGTCATTTTGAGAGATTATTCCATGAACAATTTTACATGGGACAGTAAAAAATTAGTTTGAAGGAGTTGTCTAGTGTTAGGTGAAAAGTCCTTGAGTCGATTGATAATTACTTAAATATATTTAGATTTCTCAAGGCAAGGTGCTTCACTCAGGTGCCTCTTCGTTTTCGTCGTGCTCCATTTGGACTGGTTGGTTAGTTTGTTCTTGTATTGCATTAATGTGTATCACATTTATTTTGTTCTATTTCACTGTGTTGTGTGACTGCTACAGATATCATAAAAGGGAATTAAAATGTTTTGTTACCCTAAATTACATATTGAACTTACATATCAATGTGAGACAATTTTTTAAAATTCTAATAAAGTACTACTAATGAATTAAGGATAATTAATAGCTAATGAAGTTTAGCTAAAATCAACAATTGAGTAAAACATTTAGATCAACAATGTCTAATGATTATTTTTCTTATAAATTTTATAAACTATAGATTATAATTGAGTAAACAACTATTTCTAACTTTAAATGTAAAATCCTATCATTAGTAGTATTTGAATGTGATCTTATCGAGATCAAAAGAGTATCTAGTAGCCAGAAACACGTCGTGAGCTCCTAGTTCACCAGTGGTTGAGAAGAGGAAGGGGTGTATCTTCAAGACACTTTGATGCCAAAGTGAGGTTCAGAGTGAAAGAGAGAGCAATTACATAAAGTGAGTATGAATCAGAATACCTGACCCTTCTATGGAGGAGGGTATTTATAATGTGCCCCCAACGTTGGGTCAACGGCCGTCTGCTATGGGCTGGATCGTAAGGCCCATAACAGATGACTTTCAGGATCCTACGTGGAGGTAGGGAAGACCAACACGTGGTATTTGTAACACCCATTTTATTTATTTAGTCATTTTGGTGTTAATTTAATTATTTTATGTTGGTGTGCCCTTAGGTGGGGTGTGTTGGTATGTGATTGGTGAGTATCTATGATATATAAGGATCATTGGTGGTGTGAAGATAATAATATAATAGTTAATAGTAATATTGGTGGTATTATTATTATTATTATTATTATTATTATTATTATCATTATTATTATTATTATTATTATCATCGGTATGAATATTATTATTGGTGGGTGTCCCTGATATGGGAGGATTATTGGTGGTGTTTTGGTGAATATAATAATATAGTGTATAATATTGATATTGGTGGGAATATTATTATTATTATTATATTGATTATAGTTACTATTGTTATTAACATTATTATTATTTTGGTGAGATAATAATAGGATTATTATTACTATTATTATTATTATTTTATTAAGTTATTAACATTATTATTATTTTGGTGAGATAATAATAGGATTATTATTACTATTATTATTATTATTATTATTATTATTATTATTATTTTATTAAGTTATTAACATTATTATTATTTTGGTAAGATAATAATAGGATTATTATTACTATTATTATTATTATTATTTTTTTATTATTATTATTAAGTTATTATTATTATTGGGATTAGAGAATTAAAATAGAAACGCGAGGGATTAGTAGTTTTACGATACATTGTGAGAAGTTAGAGAAAGTGGAAAAAGAACGATAGAAAGGAGAGAACGGAAAAGGGAACGGAAAAGGGAGCAAAGAACGAAGGATACAGGGGAAAATCAGAATTGGCCAAACCTTGGAGGGTTCTTTCATCGATCAACCGATTAACAAGGTAAGGGGGGAGAAACTTGATTTGGGATGGTATATACATGTACAGGGTAGAGGGGATTCCTTAACCCCGTAGTAAAATTCCGATCTATGAAGTTTTATATTGGCGTGCTTGTTATTATTGTTGCTAATGATAAATTGATGCTTGACATTGATGAATTGTTGATTGGTATTGGTGAATTTGGTGTATATAGATATTATGGTGATGTTAGTGAGATTATGGGTTGTTACTGCAGTGTTGATAGTAAATATAAATAGAGTTTTGGTGAGATTCTATGTTGTTACTGTAGTGTTGATAGTAAATATAAATAGGGTTTTGGTGAGATTCTGTGTTGTTACTGTAGTGTTGATAGTAAATATAAATAGAGTTTTGGTGAGATTCTGTGTTGTTACTGTAGTGTGGGTAATGACCATGATTATAGCTTTGGGAAAAATTATGTGCTGTTTCCCTATAGTGTCGTTAATGACTATGGTTAGGACCTTGGTGAGATTCAGAGTGACTCTGAAGTGTCGGTAATGTACCGTAATGTTGGTTCTAGAGTAGGAAGTATAGGATAATTGGTAAGTATAATATATATTGTTATGTTATGATTGATGATGATTGTTGTTAATTATATAGTAATCGTTAATGAATTGGTGTTTTGGGATGATTTGGCATATAGGGCATATAGGGTGTTTTACAGTTTTTAGGGAAAATTCTGTATGGCTTTTGAGGTATCGATAAAGTGTGTAGGTGATGATTTTGGGAATAGGAATTAGAAGCCTATTGGTTACGGTAATGTGCAAGATTGGTACTAGAATAGACTGAGGATCTGAGTCGAGATGATAGGTACAGTTTGGCCTTGATGCGCTGTAAGAATGATGAGTGTGGGAACTAACTTGTGTACTTGGTGATAGTGCATGTTTCCCGTAATAATGACTGGTGGACAATTAGTTGATGTATATGTATGTAGTGATCAGTAGGATCGTGTATCCCCGAGTAGTGGGATGTGTTTGTATCTTGGTGACAGAATATGAACTTGTTTACTGACCGATTGATTTATACGGTGTTGGTGCATGTTATATCTATGTATATATATGTGATGTATAATGATACGATCAGGTGGATCGTGTGCACTTAGTGTGCCTGAACATAATAGTTATGCATTGGTGTGTGCATATCATGGTGTCTTGGTGGGATGGATCATGTCTCAGATGGAGCGTAAGTGATCTGTCCGTACTCCTTTGTGGAGAATGGTGGGGTTGAATCATGTCTCGGATGGAGCGTAAGTGATTCACCCGTACTCCTTTGTGGAGAATGGTGGGGTTGAATCATGTCTCGGATGGAGCGTAAGTGATTCACCCGTACTCCTTTGTGGAGAATGGTGGGTTCGATTGAATGAACCAATGAGTCGGTACCGCATGCATGGTGTTGAGTTGCATATTTGCATTATAATATGTTATACTGTAATTTGAACAGTAGGTTCGTTATATGGAGTTGTTGGGGGTGAATATTGGCGTGGTGGTGTGTTTTACTACCTTGTTTACATGTATTACATTACCATTATATTCTGATCATTATTTCTCACCCCTTTGTTGTTGTTGTTGTGGTCTGTGCTTCTTCGGAAGTACAGATAATCCAGGTGCTTAGCTAACTTGGATAGTGGTGTGACCGTCGAGTCGTAGGATGCTCTGATACGTAACACGGGATGTGGGTGTTTTAACTGTTTTATGTCAAACTTATTGTAATCCTGTGACGTATCATGAATTTGATGTATTTTATTGTATTAAACAAATTCCGCTGTATTAATTTGAAAAGAATGAATAAAGTATTTTTATAAAATTTGGAGATGTGATATCCCACTTTTGGTGAAAACTCTGATTATTATTATAATATTTATATTTTGTTTAATACGGGAAAGTGGGGTGTTACAGTATTAGTCCTAGGTCAACTGTCTCATGAACTTCGGGAAGTGAGGGACCTGTTCTCTAGGGTGAAGTCGTCGCTCAAAAGTCGTGGGTAGTTGGTTGATGATGTGTTCCCGCGTGGGGAGCAAGTAGAGAACGTGGGGAGGACGTGTGAGGAATGTTTCCTCCCACGGTGATGGTGGATTGGGCCTTCGTGTTAGGCCCTCCCCGACGCGGAGCTAGATTGGGCCATGCCCGATGGTGGGCCAGTAATCGGTAAATTAGCAAGTGTACTAATTTTCCAATGTAGTAATAAAAGGGATTTTCCTCGAATGTCAATCTGAAGGACTACTTGACGATATAAAGTTCGAGTTTTACTTTAGTTAAACAAAATTTTTATGGTTTTGGAGTGGGTTTTGCAAAGTGGATATTAAAATACAATAAAAAGTAAATAAAGCAAGTGAACGATTAAAAGTGATTATGAGTGACCATGCTAGGGAAGGTGTATGATTGGATTCATCAAAAACTCTGAACTACCACTGCGCAACAACTTATTTTAACTTATTTATTACCGGTTCTTTAAGGTGTTTACTCCTAAGTCCTTAGTGGGAAAGCCTTTAATCGCCCAACCTAATTCCTGTGTCCATAGAGAATTAAAGCTGAAATTAAGCATTCTGATATTAAGAATATTCTGGTTTCTATAGGGTATCCCTAGTCCTAGGTGATATCTACTATAGAATAATCTAAAGTAAAAAATTAACAACGGTTGTCCAGCCTAATCATTAACCGTAAATCAAACCCGTTTGTCCGACAGGGCAAGCATTAAGAATAGCAAAAGATTAAATTAATTATGGAAAAATAGATTGTTATTGCAATAATAATATCAGAGTTATTATAGATCCAAATCAGGGACACCCCCTAGCATTGGGGGAGTTTAACTACTCATAATGTTTGATAAAAAGAAAATATAAGAGGTAGACATTACAGTTACTAGGATGAAATTAGATCTTCAATCACTTCCGATCATGAAAATCTGCCTTTCACCAAAGCTTCTGTCTTCTCCAATTTTTCTCTGTAAAACTTTTATCGTTCCCAGAAGAAGTCCTCTAAAAACCGCTTAAATAGAAAAGATCTCCCCTATCTTCTATTCCCCTAATGATTCAAATTTGATTTCACAATAAAATCAGATCTTACAATAGTCAAATCAACAATTAGTGTCAAATCTCGCCGAAAAAGGAAAGATTAAAAAATCACATGTCTGTCTGCTACGGGTGGCTGTAGTGTCTGCTACAGGCAGTAGCATGTGTTATGGGTGGCCGTAGTAGACCACTGTCTTTTATGCTTTTTCATCTAAAAACTGGGGTTTTTGCTGCACCTCTGCTACAGCCTGTAGCACACACTATGGGTGGCCGTAGCAGGCCACTGTTCCTTGAGTTTTTCTTCCCGATTCTTTCAGTTTTCAGATGACATCCTTCTTGAATATTATTTAACCCTGAAAACATTAAAACAACACAACCAAACATAAAATGCGGTAAACAAAAATAAAATGTGAATAAAAACATGACAAGATTAACGAAAATTAATGATAAATGAAAGCATAAAAACCACCGATCAAACTCCCCTAAACTTAAACCGTTGCTTGACCTCAAGCAATAAGCTTGCAACTAAAAAACTGTTGAGGATAAAGCGTGTCAATACTCATACGCGAGCCTTTGTTCCGATCGCCTAGTACTAGTTCTCTCGGAAATCATCCGTTAACAAAGGTATTACAAGAACACATGTCATGGTAAAACCACAGACCTAAATCCCCCTTTCGGTCACCTCTCCAACCATGCTTTGGGCTTAAGTATTTTTTTCGATTTTCTTCCCCTTTCCTTTGGATAATCAGATTAAGGCATTCACAGTCGTATTTTCTCACATATACCAGATTGATGAAGAATTTTTCTAGGCACTTTTATTTCCATGCATATTGGCGTTTATTAGTCTATATTGGGACAACAATTGAGATCCATATGCCGTTAGGCTATGTAACCGGGTGAGGGTTACCCAACTTAGAAGGACTAGTTGTCTTTATCGCTATTATTCAAATTCTTTTTTGGTTCCTTAAGTCATTTTCTGAATCAGCCCTATACAGACAAATCTTTTTAATCACGTCAGACTAGAAATATGAACTAATTGGGGAATACTTCTTAAATTCAAGTACTATGGCACAAATCTACATGTTGGACTCGTTTCCTTACTCCAGAGAATCTCGGGTGTTCGGGCCATACCTCAGTTTTCAAACTTTACCAATGTCCCTAGTTCTAGCTTCTCTTCCCTCAAACTCTACATACTTTCTTAACTACCTAAAAGTCACAGTATTCCCATGAAAAAAATTCTACGGTCCTAATTTGGGGAGACATTCAAAGTGGTTTCAATAAAACAACACACAAAAACATAAATAAAAAGTAATAAAAGGAAAAAATTAAAAATAGTAAATCCTCCCCTAAACTTGAACTAAACATTTGCCTCAATGTTTTAGTACAAGTGAAAGAGAGGAGACTCACATAGGCGGCGTATGGTAATGCAATATCATATGTTGCATCATCGCTTGCACATTATCCATTATTACTTCTTGCCTATGTAAGAACCTGTGTCTGACCTGACTTAAAATATATAAATAAATAAATGAAAAATGGCTTAGTAATAAAAAGCATGGGTTGTCTCGCACGTAGCGCTTCATTTAACGTCATATGGCTCGACGACTCATTCTATGTTAAGGTGGCATATATGAAACAAAGAACACATCATCTTTTTTCTTTATTTTGTTTGGTAGCAATCTCGTGAACTTGAGGTATTAATGATGTTTTTTCCAAATCTTTTTCAGTTTGGTTTGAGTGAAAAAGACATAAATGACATTCAATACTTTGTCAATCTCTTGTCTTACATCCGTCTTGTTAAAATAGTTTTTAGGGATACTCTTTTCTTGAAGATTTTCTTGTTGGATGTCTACATCTTCACAAATTGTTAAATCTGTATTTTCATCCAGCACTAGGTCATCTTCAAGTTGCATTATTTCTCGTTCCCCGTATTTCTTGTTTACTTCAAATTCTTCTATTTCTAATGCATCTTCTTCATCTGACGTCATACATTTTTCTTCTTCTTTCACACATTCTTCTTCTAACCTGAACTCTCGCCAAATAAACCTATCTGGATAAAAGTTAGCTTACTCACATTCATTCATAAGAATTATCACCTCCCTCTTATATGCTTTAAAAAATTTATTCACCTCTTCCAAAGTGATTCCCGAATCAGACGACCAACATGCATGAGATACATGTGACAATGTATAAAAATAATTCATGACTGCAAAACTCAGACACTGTATTAGTATCATAATATATAAGAATTCATGAAGCAACAATAGTCTGACTTTTTTTTATAATTATAATAAAATAAAATTCAAATTAAAACAAAAATTTTATTCCAGAGCAACATAATTTTAACTAAAAATAAAACTTAGAACTTTATGATCTTTGACAGTCTCCGGCATTGGTGCCAAAAATTTGATCGATAAATTAGCAAGTGTACTAATTTTCCAATGTAGTAATAAAAAGGAATTTCCCCGAATGTCGATCTCAAGGACTGCTTGACGATATAGAGTTTGAATTTTATTTTAGTTAAACAAAAGCTTTAGGATTTTGGATTAGGTTTTACAAAGTGGAAATTAGAATATAATAAAAAGTAAATAAAGCAAGTGAGCGGTTAAAAGTGATTATGAGGGACCATGTTAGGGAAGGTGTGTGATTTGATTCATCAACAACTCTGAACTACCACTGCAACAATTTATTTTAACTTATTAATTACCGATTCTTTAGGGTGTTTACTCCTAAGTCCTTAGTGAGAAAACCTTTAATCGTCCAACCTAATTTCTATGTTCATAGAGAATTGAAGATGAAATTAAGCATTCCAATATCAAGAATATTCCAATTTCTATAGGGTATCCCTAGTCCTAGGTGATATATACTATAGAATAATCTAAATTCAAGCATTAACAACGGCGGTCCAGCCTAATCGTTAACCGTAAATCAAACCTGTTTGTCTAAAAAGGCAAGCATTAAGAACAACAAAAGATTAAATCAGTTATGGAAAAAGATATTGCTATTGCAATAATAATATCAGAGTCATTACATATCCAAATTAGGGACACCCCCTAGCATTTGGGGGTGGGGTGGGGTGGGGTGGGGTGGGGTGGGGGGGGGGGGGGTTAGCTACTAATAATGTTTGATAAAAAGAAAATACAAGAGTTAGACATTATAGTTACTAGAATAAAAGTGGATCTTCAATCGCTTCCGATCATGAAAATTTGCCCTTCACCAAAGCTTATGTCTTCTCCAATTTTCTCTGTAAAACTTTTATCCTTCCCAGAAGAAGTCCTTAAAAAACCACTTAAATAGAAAAGATCTCCCCTTTTTTTTATTCCCCTAATGATTAAGATTTGATTTCACAATAAAATCATATCTTACAATAGCCAAATCAACAATTAGTGCTAAATCTCGCAGAAAAAGGAAAGAAAAAAAATCACACGCATGTTTGCTACAGCCAGTAGCATGTGCTACAGGTGGCCGTAGAAGACCACTGTCTATTATGCTTTTTCATCTAAAAACTGGGATTATTGTTGCACCTCTGCTATGGCCCGTAGCACACACTTCGGGTGGCTGTAGCAGGCCATGATTCCTTAGGTTTTCCTTCCCGATTCTTCGCGACTCTTTCACTTTTTTGTCGACATCCTTCTTGAATACTTATTTAACTCTGAAAACATTAAAACAACACAACCAAACATAAAATGCGGTAAACAGAAATAAAATGCGAATAAAAATATGACAAGATTAATGAAAATTAACGATAAATAAAATCATAAAAACCATTGATTAGTCAGCCTCAGGCTCAGTCTGGAACAGGAGCCCTTCAAGCCGTTGCTCCTAGTCAAGGGAGTAATGACTTAAGAGTCAGTTCACATGTCAAAGAGGGACAAATGGAACTTGCCTGGAGTAGTGTCTTCCGGGTTCAAAGTTGTGAGCTCGTGAAGCTAGGTTCGCAAGGGAGCATAGAAGTAACCACCAGGCCTGACAACACGAAGATATGATGATTTCCTCCAAGACTGTCCATGGGGTTTGTGCGTTCTCGATAACAAGTTCCACTTTCGTGTTTGTCTCGAGGCTATACACTCGTGAGGAGAGCCAAAGTGGTTACCTGTGCTCGACAACGTGACTTGTTTCCCACCTTTTCCCGAGGACATACTCGCGGTTTAACATGGGAGTCGAGCATTGCGGAGGTACGAAGAACTCTGGGATAAGCAAGGGAAATGGAGAAATGGACATGTCATTTCCTCGAGCCGTGTGTTGGGGCCTGAAGAGACAAGTGTGACGTCTTTTAAGCTACGTGTCAGAAATAATCAATGCGTCTGACAACCTATGAGTATGGATACTCAAGGGCCTAGGCAACGATTCGTCTTGTGTGCCAGCGAGTAAAACTATGAGGAGAATGGTCTCATTTGCTACTTCACAACACTCAAGCTCTTCAAGAATTTCCCAAGTTTCTCTACTCACTCTCCAACGCTCGCTCACCATTGTCGTTGTCGCTATCATTTCTTCTCTTACCACCGTAGATTTCTAAAATACACGTAAGTTTCCTCTGTCTTTTCCAACTAGCATAGTAGTGGTTAGTTCTATAACGTAGTTTTAGGGATGCGTGTTCCCGAACGCTCATGAACTTTGCAACGGAGTTACGCGTCTTCCGAAACTGTTATGAATTTTCTGACAATGTTCTTGAACTTCCTGCGAACTTCATAAGGTTTCAATGAAGTTTCCTTGAAAGTCATGAAGAATCAAGGGAACTCATGAAGTTTCTGATGAAGATCCTAGGGACTTCATGAATATTCTAGGGAACCCATGAAGTTTCCGATAAAGATCCCGGGGAACTCATGGGGTTTTTATGTCCTCGCCGAGTTTAACGTCGGGGAAACTTTCTCCTCACGGGAGTACAAGTACTCTGAAAAAGTCTCTTGTCGAGGAGATTTCCTCCACTTGGTTTTAATGAGGAATCTATGTGTCGAGGAAATTTCCTCCACTTGGTTTTGATGAGAAATCTACGTGTCGAGGAGAAGTTCCTCGTGACTACATGCTCGTCGACAAGGGGTTCAGTCGAGGACGTGTCCTCGAGCTTTTCTTCGCCCTTTCACTTAATTTGTAATGGAAGGGTGGATTTGATCTTATCGTTGAATTCATTGTTTAACTCTGCTTTTTAGGTTAAATGGCTCCAAATCCTGAGGACCCCGCCATGATCGACGTAGACGTCGAAGACAATTTGGCCAACATAAACACTGAGTCTGAGAAGGACTGGGTCGGGCAGGAACCCCGAAACATCACTTCACGCTTTATTTTTGACGACTCAGATGCCTCCATGATCGCTGAGGTCTTAGAGGAAGGGGCCACTGTGAATTGGGAGGTCTAAAAACCCAAGGAAATAGATTAGATATGCTCGTCATACAAAGGGATGCATTTCCCTATGTATGAGTTCGTCTTTCGGGAGGCAGGGCTTCGTCAGCCCTTCAACGAATTTTAGGCGGGGGTATTCCAATGGTTGGACTTGGCGCCCTCTCAGCTCCATCAAACGCAATTGTGTTCATGTGGGCGTTCGAGCTCGTGTACCACCACCTCCATGTCGGGGCCATGCTCCCATTGTTTTTTCTCCTTTTCCATCTCCAGCGGCAGTTTTTATGGGGGAAGCATAACAAGGTGTCCATCAAACAGCTGAGAAGCTATTCAGAACGTACTTGGACTCTGTTCATTCCTTTAAGGATAAATACTTCCTCGTGAAGGCTATATCGCATATTACTGTCGATTCCTTATTCGAATGCATGGTTGAGAATGTGAATGAGCAGGAGGTGGAAAAGCTAGAGTCGAAGTTTACTCTCGAGTGACAGATGGCCCACTTCAACAAAGGGATAGACCATTACATCATGAAGCCCCATGAGCTGGATGACGAGGATAAGCTTGCTTACGAGAAGATCGTGGCTTTCATTGACAGCTTCACTCCAGCTAAGTGTTTGAACAAGGATGGGAGCTTTATTCACAACGAGAATGTGGAGGTTGCTTTCAAGGCCCGGTTGATTAATACCAAGGCTCTCCTCGAGTGCGGTTTTGACGAGGAGGCCTTGAGGCTCTTAGGTAGAGATCGTGTTCTTAACTTCTGTGTCTGCTTATTTTTCTTTGTTATATTAACTCGTTCTTTTCTTTGTTGCAGGTTAAATGTTGAACCTTCAAGAGAGTATGCTCAAGTTCGCGATGAACAGGGGTGTCAAGAAGGCCCCTAAAGGCCTCATCTCCCAAGTCTAACAGATGTCAAAGATCAACCAACACCCCAAGGGTTCTTCCTCCTCCCCCTAGAGGAGGCAGTCTCCAGTTTCCCAGGAACATCCAGCCAAGAAGCAGCGTGTAGAGGAGTCTGGGCTCGCCGACCTTACGGAAGGCGTTGTCAGGGAGAGGTTTGTGTTACCTCCTTGCCATCTTCATCAGAGGATCTTTAGCAAGGACAACTCCTTGATCATGCCCGCGACAGAATCTAATACAATTCTGACTATCAACAAGGAGACTATGAAAAAGGCACTGTCCGAGGATGCGGCCGCCGTGATGAGGGTTCTTGAAACATGCTTGGCTCTCAATGATGGGACCTGCCCCTTTTTCGAGCTGAAGAAGTTGTAGGCAGCGAATGTGACCCTCGGGGCTGAGAAACTCAAGGTGGAGAACGAATTTTTCCATTACAAAGAGAGGTATGAGATCCAAGTCGAAATTTACCGCGAGATGGATGCGATGCGGGAGAAGATGACCAAGGTAGTCAAGAAGAAGGAACGAATCCAGACGAGGGTTACTGAGTTGGAGGCCGCTGTAATGCCCGTCGAGAAGAAAATCTTGGAGACCCGGGGTGACTTGGTTTTCTGGATTTGGGAGCTCGAGCAAGATTTACGGAGTACCCTCGAGCTGGGTTTTAATACCGCGGTGGAGCAACTTCAACCTGGGCTTCAGCTCGTCACCAAGGGGATCAACACTTTTCACCAGGTGGTCGACGGTCAGGTAGTCGCTCCATCTTGGCTCGGTGGCAGGGATGATCAAACTGTAAAGGAGACCAAGCTCGAAGTGGAAGTAGATGTTTAACTTTTATTGAGTTGTTTGGCCTGCACGCCATATTTTGTATTTTGATTCTGCCCGGCCTGCGCGCCATGGCTTGTAATATTTGAATAGTGGGATTTGCCCATCGTTTGTAATTGAATATTTGATTTGAAATTCTAATATAAGTGCTTTTTTTTGCTATGTGTGTATACCAATGTATGTTTTGTTTGTGGAGTACTTACTTTCCTCGTCGATATGTATGCAATGTGTTTTTTTTTTTAATTTTAACTAAGTGCTTAGGGCCTTTGCTCAACTTAATTGGTCCTCAACCGTGCAGGTAACTGGTCGAGTAATCAGAGTTGGTTTCCGATTGATAACAGAGCTAAGATCTCGGTCGAGGTCTTTGCTTTGTGGCGTGAACTTCTCATCGCGAGCTGGATGTTCTACCTTATTGGTACGACAATGGCGAAGCTCGATTGAGGTGTCTTTTTTAGGCTAAGAGTCTGCTCGCATACATAAGAGTGGGATCTTGGCTTTTCGTTTCAAGTTTAGAAGTCATGCTTGTACCTTAGCACGCTCATGTGGCCGGGACGTACTTCGTTGTGGTCGAACCAAGTACGCCCACTAAGGTGTTTAGCTATAATATTGTTTAAGCTTATCAGTGTTCCATGGTCGAGCAATTTCTTCCCCATGAAGGTTTTCAAGGTAATAGGCCCTGTTGTTCATTTTTGCTCGGACACGATAGGGACCTTCCCAGTTCGTGGCAAGTTTGCCCTCGCGCGATTTTTATTTTTTCGCAGGATTAGGCTGCCGATTTGGAATTCGCGTTTTATGACTTTGGTGTCATGTGACATGGTAATTTTTTGTTTTTAATAGGCTTCGCGGAGGGCTTCCCCTACCGAATTTCCTCGACCAGACTGAGTTCCTCCCTTAATGCCTTGTCGTTCATCTCATCGTCGATGGGAGAATCGGTTTGCCTAAAAGGCTCTTTGATTTCCACCGGGATAACTGCCTCGGTTCCGTAGGTTAGTCTGAAGGGAGTCTCCCCAGTGATCGAGTGTGGTGTTATCCTATAGGCTCAGAGCATGTTATGTAGCTCATCGACCCACCTCTTTTTGGCCTCATCCAGTCTTTGTTTTAGACCTCACAAGATCACTTTGTTCGCGGCTTCAGCCTGCCTAAAAGGCTCTTTGATTTCCACTGGGATAACTGCCTCGGTTCCGTAGGTTAGTCTGAAGGGAGTCTCCCCAGTGGTCGAGTGTGTTGTTATCCTATAGGCTCAGAGCATGTTATGTAGCTCATCGACCCACCTCTTTTTGGCCTCATCCAGTCTTTGTTTTAGACCTCATAAGATCACTTTGTTCGCGGCTTCAGCCTGCCCGTTTGTTTATGGGTGCTTGATAAAGGTGAAATGTTTCTTTGTGCCCAGTTTGGCGACGATGTCTTAGAATTTTTTATCGGTGAAATGTGTCCCATTTTATGTGATGAGCGTCTGCGATACTCCGAATCAGACAAGTATGTTTCTCTTGTAAAAATAAAGTATGTTATGTGATGTGATTTTAGCGAGGGTCTCAGCCTCAATTCACTTCATGAAGTAGTCAATGGTGACTACCAAGTATTTTTTATGGTACAATCCCATGGTGAAAGGGCCAAGGATATCCATCCCCCACCGGGTAAATGGTCACGGGGACAATAGTTTTGAGCTTGTTGGGAGGTGCTAAGTGCATGTCCTTGTGACGTTGGCACTTGTCACACTTCTTGACATGCTCTTTCGCATCCAGCTGCATAGTAGGCCAGTAGTTGTAGAAGCATGCTTCATCTCAAGGTTTCAAGGTTTTGATGACAACAACAACAAGATTCAAGATCATTTCATCTGTGCAAAAAGTCAGAAGCTTTCAAAAGACCAAGATCAAAGTGTTATGAAAGTGATCAACATTCAAGCTTCATGTACATTTGCTCGATCATCTTTCAAGACTTGGACACAAGCTATGGTATATCAAATTCTCTACTTTAATTGATATACAAGTGTTCAAAACTATAAAATATTTTTGCATAATGCATTAACATGTTTTAAAACCATTTGGAATTGGTATAACACTTTTAAATTAATTATTTTTCAAAGTTTTTACAGTGTTAACCGATTAACCATATAGGTTAATCAATTAACGCCCTAAAATTTTAAATTCTTTGGGCCAACGTTACAGTGTTAACCGATTAACCTATATGGTTAACCGATTAACACTGAACGTATTCTGAAAAATAGTTTGATTTCAAATTCAAAAATTATTTAAATGTTATACCTTTCCATATGTTAACTGATACTAAAATATACCCTTTTGAAAAGGTGTTTTGGATGATATAAATTATCAAAATTTCAGATTAACAATTCCCTCCAACAATTTTCAAAAAACAATCATTGAATCATATTCACTACTTTTCAAATAATTTCAAATACATTCAAAAGTGTTCATACTTGCATAACCTTTCACATTCATTTGTTTGAACACTTGTATTGAGATTAAATTGTGAATTCTGATTAAAGGAGAAGATCAATATTTGCATTGATATTACTATTGTACTCTCAAATTACAAAAAGAATTACAAAATAGTATGTTGTGACTTGTGATCCAGGATTATTGGACACAAGGGTTAGTGTTTTGCAAGAGGATTGTTCTTGCACACTAGTTTGTTTTGTTGTTAGATTGTAGGCCTCACCGGTTGATGGTGTGATAGGTTGTAGTTTCTAAAACAATAGTGAAAACTCTCTTTCATGTGGAAAGGGGAGTGGAGTACCTTCGGATTGTGAAGGGAACCACTATAAATCATGGTGTCCACTTTCTTTATGCTTTCTACTGCATTCATTACCAAGAACATAACCAAAGAAAAATTAAAGAACACCAAAAATCCGAAAAAGTTTCCATAAGCCTAATTCACCCCCCTCTTAGGCATACTCTGATCTTACAATTGGCATCAGAGCAGGTTAAGGTAACCTATTCCTAACGATTCAGTATGGCTTCCGCAAGTACTAACCCGGTTTTCAAAGATGGTGGAAGTAGTAACAAGCCACCACTCTTTTCTGGAGAGTATTTCGATTTTTGGAAAATCTGTATGAAGGCACATCTTGAGGCTTAAGGAGACGGTATATGAGAAACCGTAGAAACTGGTCCGCATGTTCCTATGAGCGTCATAAATAACGTAGGCACTTCAAAGATAAAATCCTCATATGATGAAGATGACAAGAAGAGAATTTTGAATGAGAAGAAAGCAATCAACATACTTCAAAGCGCTCTCAGTATGGACGAATTCTTCCATATATCACAGTGTAAATCAGCAAAGGAAATTTGGGACACCTTGGTAGAAACGCATGAAGGGACAACCGAAGTAAAAAGATCAAGACTTAATACTTTAAGTCAAGAATATGAAATGTTCCGTATGCAGCCTGGTGAATCCATTGTTGCCTTACAAAAGAGATTCGTTCATCTAACTAATCATCTGATTGCTCTCGGGAAGACCTTCACCAATGATGATCTCAACTTGAAAGTCCTAAGATCCTTAACAAGAGAATGGCAACTGAAGGTGACCGCTATTTCGGAAAAGAAGAGTCTTTCAACGATGACATTCGCTTCCTTATTTGGCAAACTTCAAGAGCATGAACTAGAACTTGGAAGGCTTGAGAAGCATGAAAGTCAAGACAAGAAGTCCAAAGGAATTGCCTTGAAGATTGACACAAAGGATGACAAAAATGACGAATCTTCCGAAGACGAAAATTTCATGCTTCTAGTAAAGAAGCTTGGTAAGTTTTTTAATAATAATAAGAATTCCTCTTTTTCTAAAAAGAATAAACATTTCAGGAAAAAGGAGGTATCCACATCAAATCAAGAAGTTATATGTTACGAATATGGGAAACAAGGTCACATAAAGCCAGATTGCCCGAAACTCACAAATAAAGGAAAATTCAAAGGCAAAAAGGATTTCAAGAACAAAAAGGCCTATGTTGCATGGAACGACAACGAGATAAGTTCATCGTCGGAGTCAGAAAGCGATGAATGTGCAAATATGGCTTTAATGGCTTCACACCACTCCGATGAAGAAAATGAGGTTAGTAGCAATTTTTCTGTTTATGATAATGATGCACAAGAAGTTATAGATGAACTTCTAAAAGAATGCAAGACTTTGTATAAAAGCATCTCAGCACAAAAGAAAAGAATTTCATTTTTAGAAGAACAAAATTCTGTTTTTATGAAAAATATTGAAAATGAAAAACAGAAATTAATAAATGAAAAACAAAGTCTTGTATTTAAGAATTGTGAATCTCTATCTTTTCAAATTGTCCAACTTAAAAGAGTTTTAGAAAGATACGAAAAAGGTCAAATTGGCTTAGAAGAAATTCTTAAACATCAAAGATATCCTAATGATAAAAGTGGATTAGGATATTCTAAATTTTCAAAACCAAGTACCAATGAGACCATTTTTGTAAAAGTAAGTGGACAAGTTGCTAAATAAAAGAGAAGCAACTCTAAAAATCAGCATCAAAATCATAACAAGATAAAAGTTGCGAAGAAAAAGAATTATGTTCCTAGATATAGAAGTCACTTTCAACCTACATGTTCTTATTGTGGAATTAAAGGCCATACACCTAATGCTTGCTATGTGCGCAATATTGGTGTTGCTAAAGGGCATTATGTGTGGGTTGAAAAAGGTACTAACTATCAAGGACCCAAAGCAATTTGGGTACCTAACACTACTTAAATTTGTGTTGTAGGTATGCTTCAAGACAACGTCTAATCAATGGTATCTTGATAGCGGTTGCTCGAAGCATATGACGGGAGACATAAACAAATTTTCAAGTCTATCATTAAAGGCCAAAGGATACGTCACTTACGGTGATGATAATAAAGGAAAAATTCTTGGAGTTGGAACCATTGGTGCACCTCCTTGTACAATCATCGAAGAGGTTCTTTATGTGGAAGGCCTTAAACACAACCTACTTAGCATAAGTCAATTGTGTGACAAAGGGTTCCGAATCAACTTCACAAAGGAGGAATGCTTGATAGAACACGAAGTCACTCATGACATTTCGCTAAAAGGTAAAAGATATAATAACATTTTTATGATCTCTTTTGATGACTCTCCCTTGAAGGTAAAGTGTATTATTACAAACAACAACGAGGCATGGCTTTGGCATAAAAGATTTGCTCACATCCACATGGAGAATCTAAACAAATTGATAAAGCATGATCTAGTTGTTGGTCTTCCGAAGATAAAATTCATCAAGGATAAGTTATGCGATGCATGTCAAAAAGGGAAATAGACCAAGACAACTTTCAAATCCAAGCAAGTGGTTTCTACATCAAGGCCACTTCAGTTGTTGCATATGGATCTTTTTGGTTCATCAAGAACAAAAAGCTTCGGAGGTAATTTTTATGCTTTAGTTATTGTTGATGATTTCTCTCGATACACTTGGACATTGTTTTTAGTGCAGAAAAATGATGCTTTCAAAGCATTCAAAAAGTATGCAAAGCAAATTCAGAATGAGAAATCACTCACCATAGCCTTTATAAGAAGCGATCACGGTGGAGAATTCCAAAATTCAGACTTTGAAGATTTTTGCGAAGAGCATGGAATTTCTCATAATTTTTCAGCACCAAGGACGCCTCAACAAAACGGTGTCGTAGAACGGAAGAATAGATCACTGGTAGAGCTTGCAAGGACAATGCTTAGCGACGCAAATCTTCCTAAATATTTTTGGGCAGATGCAGTTAGTACAACATGCTTCGTAAGCAACCTTGTCAATATTCGACCACTTCTCAAAAAGACTCCGTATGAGTTGTTCAAGGGTAGAAAACCAAATATAACATTCTTCCACATATTCGGATGCAAATGCTTTGTTCTCAACAACAACAAGGATAATCTCGGTAAGTTTGATGAGAAATCCGACGAAGGTATATTTCTTGGTTACTCTCTTTATAGTAGAGCATTTAGAATTTTTAATAAGAGAACACTTACTATTGAAGAATCCATTCATGTTTCGTTTGATGAAACTAACCCCTCGAAAGAGGATAATTTTATTATGGATGATGATGATGATATAGTAGGTTCTTCACAACAACAAGAAGAGATTTCAAAGAATCAAGAAATACCATAAGAAGATGTCACTCAAATCATTGAAGAACATCAAGATCTTCCGAAGGAATGGAGAACGCATAGAGATCACCCGATAGATAAAGTTATTGGTGATATTAACCAAGGCGTTGCAACTCGACTTAATCTAAAGGATGCTTGTCTCAACATGGCTTTTGTGTCTCAAATTGAACCAACCAAGATTGATGAAGCTTTAGGCGACGACCAATGGATTATAGCAATGCAAGAAGAACTCAATCAATTCGAAAGGAATCAAGTTTGGAGTCTTGTACCAAGACCAGACCATAAGCACATCATAGGAACAAGATGGGTGTTCAAGAACAAACTTGACGAGAATGGGATCATAGTTCGTAACAAAGCAAGATTGGTCGCGTAAGGATACAATCAGGAGGAAGGAATTGATTTTGATGAAACGTTCGCTCCGGTAGCAAGGTTAGACACAATTAGATTACTACTTGCTTACGCTTGTTCTATGAATTTTTAGTTGTTCCAGATGGATGTCAAAAGCGCTTTCCTGAATGGCTACATAAATGAGGAAGTCTACGTCAAACAACCTCCGGGTTTTGAAGACTTCAAGAATCCCTCACATGTTTACAAACTGAAAAAGGCACTCTACGGACTAAAACAAGCACCAAGAGCATGGTATAACCGCCTTAGCAATTTCTTATGTGAGAAGGGATTTACAAAAGGAAAGGTTGACAAGACATTGTTCATAAAGAAGATCAAAGGAAACACTTTATTGGTTTAAGTCTATGTCGACGACATCATCTTCGGATCAACAAACAAAGAGCTTTGCGAAGAATTTTCACTTATGATGCAAGGAGAATTCGAGATGTCCATGATGGGAAAATTAAATTATTTTCTTGGACTACAAATCAAGCAAACAAAGAATGGCATCTTCCTCAACCAATCCAAGTATTGCAAGGAATTGTTGAAGAAATTCGATATGGATAGTTGCAAGGTGATGTCCACTCCTATGGGATCCGGAACGTACGTTGATCAAGATGAATCCGGTACTCCAGTTGATATAACAAAATATCGAGGTATGATCGGTTCATTACTATATTTGACGGCAAGCCGTCCTGACATTATGTTTAGCGTTTGTTTGTGTGCACGCTTTCAAGCAAGTCCGAAGGAATCGCATCTCACAGCCGTAAAGAGAATCATAAAGTATCTCAAAGGGACAATGAACGTCGAATTATGGTATCCTAAAGGTAGTATTTGTTCTTTAGTTGGTTACTCTAACGCTGACTATGCAGGATGTAAGACCGATAGAAAAAGCACAAGTGGTACGTGTCACATTCTCGGGAATGCATTAGTGTCATGGGCCTGCAAGAAGCAAGTGTGTGTGGCACTCAGTACAGCCGAAGCGGAATATATTGCAGCAGGAAGTTGCTGTGCACAAATTCTGTGGCTCAAGCAACAACTCCTCGATTACGGTATAGACCTCGACTGCATTCCTCTTCGATGTGATAATACAAGTGTCATAAACATTACAAAGAACTCGATCATGCATTCAAGAACAAAACATATAGATATCCGACATCACTTCCTTTAAGATCACGTATTGAATGGAGATGTAGATGTTACTTTCGTCGACACACACAATCAACTCGCCGACATCTTCACCAAACCTTTGGCGAAAGAACCATTCTACAAAATTCGGCGAGAACTTGGGATTCTTGATGAAGGTGACATCTGACCTTTTTCTCTAATATGTGTATGCATTATTTGTGTTGTGTTTTCATGTGTATGCATTATGTTTTTAAGCATTTTTCAAAAATTCGCGTGTGTTAATCGATTAACCATATGGGTTAACCGATTAACACTGTTAAATTTTCAATTCTAACTCAATTTTTAAATGTGTTAACCGATTAACCTATATGGTTAACCGATTAACACTGTTAAATTTTCTAAAAATCAGAAACGAAAATTAATTAAATTTTTGAAATATTATATGTGATAAATGCATTTTTTATGTGGTCCATATTCTCTCAAGTGTCCACAATCCATATCCTTTGAATCATATTCCCTCTTAAAGAGTTTTTGGAACTTCCCTCTTCAAACCCTAAGTTTTTAAAAAACCCACTATCTCTCTCCCACTATCTAAGTTGGATAACTCCTCATAACCATCCCCATCTTCTCAAACCCTAACTTCCTTAGAACCCAAAACTTCAGTTCCATCAAACTCATCCATGGCTTCAGCATCAAATCGCGGCAAGGGATAGCTACCAGAACATCATTCTGCATTTGATGAAGAAGATATCCCTATGGAAACAACCAAGAAGCGCAGAATGGATTTCAAAGTCCGAGTTCATTCCATCCTCCCGGTAAAGTATGTGAATCTTAAGGCTTTTCCAGCATCATCTTTTGATTTTCCTGCTTTGCTCAAATATCAGAGGATCGATAAATTTGTGTCGGATTCTGGAAACTGCTATCCGGATCTTGTCAAATCCTTTTTGCATAAGCTGACTGTGTTTATAAATGCAAATGATGAGCATGTTATGAAAACAATTGTTAGAGACTGTGTTATGGAAGAAAATCTGTCTGATCTTGCTGCAATGTTGAACATACCATCATCTGGGTACTTTCTGAGAAAGGGAGTTAACCACGTGGAAGGGCCGTGGTCCAACTACGACAAGATGGAGTTCTACTATTAGATCTGCAGATTTCCAAAGGAGGTGATTATCTCCAACCAACACACTGCTCGTCTGTTGTGCTATGCAAAGAATCTTACTGTGTCTGATCGGATGCTTCATTACATAATCTGTTATGTGATGATTCCCAAGGATTCAAATCATGCCCAAATTAATGATCTGGAAATGCAACTTCTTTTTGCCATCAGGAACAAGATTCGTGTCAATTGGATTCTGACCATCATGTATCACCTTCAACAACAACTATCTCTTTCAACCCGTCTTCCGTATGCAAGGCTGGTGTCAAGAATTTTGGAGCTGACAACTTTGGATCTTAACCGTGAACCAACCACCAAGATGAAATCAACCACCAATGAGATTAACGAAATTACAATTGTCAAGAACACTGGAATTTTTAAGGATACTGACGGTACTTATAGGTATTCAGATGAAGGAGCCACTGCTAACCAAGCCTATCTCATACCTAAAGGAGGCATTACAAATGAATTCCTTTACCAAACTATAATGACTCAACATAGAGAAACCTCTCGGGCCATTGCTTCTCTCCGAAACCTTGTACTTACCTCTCGCTGCACCAACACTGACAACTTTGTTGTATCTGATGAAGAAAATGAAGGACAAGAGGAAGAAGAGGAGGAGGATATGGCTGATGAGGACATTTAGAGAATATGTTGTTGTTGCTGTCTTTTATTGATTTCTAGTTATTAAGTTTTAAGTTTATGTTCTTAACTTTGTTTCATTTGCGTTGTACCTTAGCACGCTCCTGTGGCCGGGACGTACTTCGTTGTGGTCGAACCAAGTACGCCCACTAAGGTGTTTAGCTATAATATTGTTTAAGCTTATCAGTGTTCCATGGCCGAGCAATTTCTTCCCCATGAAGGTTTTCAAGGTAATAGGCCATGTTGTTCGTTTTTGCTCGGACACGATAGGGACCTTCCCAATTCGCGACAAGTTTGCCCTCGCGCGATTTTTATTTTTTCGCAGGACTAGGCTGTCGATTTGGAATTCGCGTTTTATGACTTTGGTGTCATGTGGCATGGTAATTTTTTGTTTTTAACAGGCTTCGCGGAGGGCTTCCCCTACCGAATTTCCTCGACCAGACTGAGTTCCTCCCTTAATACCTTGTCGTTCATCTCATCTTTGATGGGAGAATCGGTCTGCCTAAAAGGCTCTTTGATTTCCACCGGGATAACTGCCTCGGTTCCGTAGGTTAGTCTGAAGGGAGTCTCCCCAATGATCGAGTGTGGTGTTATCCTATAGGCTCATAGCATGTTATGTAGCTCATCGAACCACCTCTTTTTGGCCTCATCCAGTCTTTGTTTTAGACCTCACAAGATCACTTTGTTCGCGGTTTCAGCCTGCCTAAAAGGCTCTTTGATTTCCACCGGGATAACTGCCTCGGTTCCGTAGGTTAGTCTGAAGGGAGTCTCCCCAGTGGTCGAGTGTGTTGTTATCCTATAGGCTCAGAGCATGTTATGTAGCTCATCGACCCACCTCTTTTTGGCCTCATCCAGTCTTTGTTTTAGACCTCACAAGATCACTTTGTTCGCGACTTCAGCCTGCCCGTTTGTTTATGGGTGCTCGATAGAGGTGAAATGTTTCTTTGTGCCCAGTTTGGCGACGAAGTCTTAGAATTTTTTATCGGTGAAATGTGTCCCATTTTATGTGATGAGCGTCTGCGATACTCCGAATTAGACAAGTATGTTTCTCTTGTAAAAATAAAGTATGTTATGTGATGTGATTTTAGCGAGGGTCTCAGCCTCAATTCACTTCATGAAGTAGTCAATGGTGACTACCAAGTATTTTTTCTGGTACAATCCCATGGTGAAAGGGCCGAGGATATCCATCCCCCACCAGGTAAATGGTCACGGGGACAATAGTTTTGAGCTTGTTGGGAGGTGCTAAGTGCATGTCCTTGTGACGTTGGCACTTGTCACACTTCTTGACATGCTCTTTCGCATCCAGCTGCATAGTAGGCCAGTAGTTGTAGAAGCATGCTTCATCTCAAGGTTTCAAGGTTTTGATGACAACAACAACAAGATTCAAGATCATTTCATCTGTGCAAAAAGTCAAAAGCTTTCAAAAGACCAAGATCAAAGTATTATGAAAGTGATCAACATTCAAGCTTCATGTACATTTGCTCGATCATCTTTCAAGACTTGGACACAAGCTATGGTATATCAAATTCTCTACTTTAATTAATATACAAGTGTTCAAAACTATAAAATATTTTTGCATAATGCATTAACATGTTTTAAAACCATTTGGAATTGGTATAACACGTTTAAATTAATTATTTTTCCAAGTTTTTACAGTGTTAACCGATTAACCATATAGGTTAATCAATTAACGCCCTAAAATTTTAAATTCTTTGGGCCAACGTTACAGTGTTAACCGATTAACCTATATGGTTAACCGATTAACACTGAACGTTTTCTGAAAAATAGTTTGATTTCAAGTTCAAAAATTATTTAAATGTTATACCTTTCCATATGTTAACTGATACTAAAATATACCCTTTTGAAAAGGTGTTTTGGATGATATAAATTATCAAAATTTTAGATTAACAATTCCCTCCAACAATTTTCAAAAAACAATCATTGACTCATATTCACTACTTTTCAAATAATTTCAAATACATTTAAAAGTGTTCATACTTGCATAACCTTTCACATTCATTTGTTTGAACACTTGTATTGAGATTAAATTATGAATTCTGATTAAAGGAGAAGATCAATCTTTGCATTGATATTACTATTGTACTCTCAAATTACAAAAAGAATTACAGAATAGTCTGTTGTGACTTGTGATCCAGGATTGTTGGACACAAGGGTTAGTGTTTTGCAAGAGGATTGTTCTTGCACACTAGTTTGTTTTGTTGTTAGATTGTAGGCCTCACCGGTTGATGGTGTGATAGGTTGTACTTTCTAAAACAATAGTGAAAACTATCTTTCATGTGGAAAGGGAAGTGGAGTACCTTCGAATTGTGAAGGGAACCACTATAAATCTTGGTGTCCACTTTCTTTATGCTTTCTACTGCATTCATTACCAAGAACATAACCAAAGAAAAATTAAAGAACACCAAAAATCCGAAAATTTTTTCCATAAGCCTAATTCACCCCCCCCCCTCTTAGGCATACTCTGATCTTACAGTAGTATCCTGCTCGCAGGGCCTTTCGGGTGAGGGATCATCCTCTGAGATGTTGGGTGTTAGTTCCTTCACGGATCTTTTGAAGTATGTGGGGGACCTCGGACTCCTCGACACACTTGAGAAGAGGGATGGAGAATCCCCGCCTGTATAACTTGTCTTCGATCAAGACGTAAGAGCAAGCCTGACGCCTGACTACGTTAGCCTCCTTAGAGTCGTTTGGCAGTTCCCCCGTGGTGCGGTATATGTACACCGAGGTCATCCATCAGTCGCTGTTGCCGATGGTGTTCACGTCGATGGTCACAGTGGGTTTCTCAATTCTCGGTCAGGGAAGTGCCTTCTAGATGACAAATTTGTTCACCCTTCTTCTTCGTGCTTGCGAGCTTTGACAAGATCTCTGTCTGGGTGTTATGTTCACGGGGAACATGCTTTACCTCTGCAGAATCGAACTTTTTCATCTTTTCTTTTACCAGGGTTAAGTACTCAACAAGGTTATCGTTTTTGGATTGGTACTCTCCCTGTACTTGAGAGGCGCTGAGCTGAGAATCAGTAAATATCTTTACCTCTTTCACGCCCAGGTCCTCAGCTAAGTGTAGCCCAACGAAGAAGGCTTCATACTCGACTTAGTTGTTCGAGGTCGGGAAGGATAAAACGAGGGATACTTTAATCAGGATGCCTTCTTTATTTTCAAGAATGATGCCTGCTCCGCTTCATGTCGAGCTGGATGCCCCGTCCACGTAGATGGTCCACATGTGGGCTCCTTCTGTCGGGGAGATCAGAGCGGTCATTTTTGCCACGAAGTTGGCTAGCACTTGAGCTTTGAGGGCCTTCTTGTTCTCGTACTAGACTTTGAACTTGGAGAGTTCCAGCGACCATTTGAGCATCCTACCAGCCATGCCGGGACGAGCAAGTAGTTGCTTTACGGGCTGGTCCATCCGTACCATGATTGTGTATGCTAAGAAGTAATGTCTCAGCCTCCTTGCCGCATTGATGAGGGTTAGAACGACCTTCTTGATTTGCTGGTACCTGAGCTCGAAGCATTGTAGGGCCTTACTAGTGAAGTAAATTGGTTTTTGTCCCTCAGGGTTTTTACGAATGAGAGTCGCGCTGACGGCCTCGGTTGCGGCGGTGAGGTACAAGTATAAAATCTCGCCGCTTTCTGGTCGCGAGAGGACTGAAGGTTGCAAAAGAAATCGTTTGAGATAGAGGAGGGCTTTTTCAAACTCCTCTTTCCACTCGAACACGACTTCCTTGTGCAAAATTTTGAAGAAAGGACGTACATGTTGGGCAGACTTAGCCACGAAGCGAGACAGCGAGGTGAACATCCCGTTTAGGGATTGGATCGACTTCTTCGAGCTCAGTGTTGGAAACTCAGAGAAAGCCTTGCATTTTTTGGGGTTTGCTTCGATTCCTCATTTTGCCAAATAGAGACCGAGGAATTTTCCTGCTCGAAAATCGAAGGTGCACTTATCTGGGTTGAACCTCATCATGCACCTCCTTGTCGTGTCGAAGACCTTTTGAGGTGGAGGGTATGGTCGGTTTCCTCTTGTGACTTCACAATCATGTCGTCCATGTAGACCTCGAGCATGTCCCCGATCTCACCTCAGAAGACTTTGTTCATCATCCGTTGGTAAGTAGCACCAGGGTTTTTCAGTTCGAAGGGCATTACATTGTAGTAATAGCTACCCGACTCGGTCATGAAAGTTGTGTATTACTTGTCGGTTTTTTACATGGGGATTTGGTTGTACCCCGAGTATGCATCCATGAGCGACAATAGTTTGAAACCTGTAGAGTTGTCGACCAAATTTTCGATGTTAGGCAGAGGATATGCATATTTGGGATATACCCTATTGAGATTGGTATAGTCAACACACATACACCAATCTATGGTTAACTGATGGTAAGCGACGTCGGGGTCCAATCTGGGCATCTCTACAACACTCCACGTGAACAAGTCATCATTCTCTCTGGCGCAGGTCTTCAGCTGCTTCCTCGCTAAGTCGGGGAGTCCCTTGCAGATCTTCACGCGTCTGTCCGGGTCTTTATTGAGGAGGATGAGCTCGAAGTCGCCATCTAGAATGGGGCACATTGGATGGAGAGGCTCCCCGTTGTTTCCAGCTATTAGAGATGCGTCTGGAGCTTCTCCGTTATGTTTTTGTTCGTTGGTGAAACGAATATTGAGGTCGACTAAATTGACGCGGGGAAGCGACTTCTGCTCCTCAGCCCAGGCTGGCTTGCTAACAGTCTTGGGCGTCATGTTGATCGAGTTCAGCCCCTTCGTTGCTTCTTCAAAGCATCTTCTTGTGGCCTCAATGTCCCCGTGAAGAGTGACGACACATCCTCTGGACATATAATACATCATCTTCAAGTGGACCATGGATGGCACGACGGTTAGCTCAACCAGAGTTAGTCTCCCTAGAATGCACTGGTATTTAGATGGGCACTCTAAGACCAAGAAACAGACTTTGACATGTCTGAAGGTTTCCTCGGTGCTGAAAGTGACGAGCAGCTCGATGTAGCCCTAAGTCTTGGTAGTTGTTCCATTGAAGCCTTGCAGGTCGGAGCCTATGTACAATGTCAAATGGATCTTGTCGAGCTGGATAATGGTGAACAAATGAGCATACATTATGTCGATGGATCTCCCTTGGTCGACCAGGATGCGGCGGACGTCGAAGTTCGCCATCTGTGCCTAACGAGAAAACGAATGTTGGAGTTGGGAGCACCTCCCAATAAATCCTCAAGGTAAAAGGTGATGGGATTTATTTCCCTTTGAACCTGTTGAGGGTTGTGTTCTGGTTGGAGCACGCGTCGATCATCTCCTCAAACATTCTCTTTACCAATCCCATGATGAGCTTGTTGAACTCTTTTCCAGATATGACCATAGCAAAGGGGAAGTTCTACCTAATGTTGTGAGCAGATAGGGGTGTGTCGACCTTTTCCGTGATGTAGAAGTCCTCAGGACGAGAGATGTAGAGGACGACCAATATGCCAGTGTTGTCAGAGGAAGGTATCTCCTCCTCGTCCTTTTTTTCCTCGCGGACGTCCTGTCGAGAAGCCTCGATCCTCTTGGTGTACTACTTCAGGCGTCCCTCTTTGATGAGGATTTCAATTGTATCATTGAGGTAGATGCAGTCCTCGGTCACGTGCCCATGGCTCCTGTGGAACCGACAATACTTGGATTTGTCAACATTGGGCTTGTGGGCGTCGACTTAGGAAAGCGGACTCCACCTTGTTGGAATTTCGAGTTTATACACTCGACCAAGATGCGATCGCGAGGAGCATTTAGCAGTATGTACTTGGAAAAACGGCATGTCGGTCCCTTAACTTTCTTTAGGGTTAGGTGAAAGGATCACATTATTTACAAATATTCTATATACTATTTTTGGGTGGCATATCATAGATACAATATGTATTAAAGTAATCACATCAAGTATAATTGATGCTCACCTGGGCCTAGTAAAACATTCCTTGGTCGTACATTTTCAAGAGTTTTGTTGACACAACTGTCGTTTCATAATGGTAGTGTCATATGTTCATTCGGTTCTGGAAATCAAGAAGCCCTAGCAAGTATGCAGTACTCTATGGATAAACTATGCCCACATTTTGCTTCATTGCTTAATCACCTGCGGATTTGTTGGTTCTTACTCATCCCTTCATTTGGAACTGGTGTAAGCTTCAACATTAGCGAGGACCATACACGCTCAAGTGTTAAGCCATCTTGTCTACTCCCAAGTCTAGGTCTGGTTTGGATTCGACATATTCTAGGCTTCATCACCTACGCTCTTAGTGTAACACCCCACTTTACCTCGTACGCGTAATATAATAAATATATATAAACAATTCATGAAATTCATCAGAGTTCTCCAACACAATGGGATATCACACTAAGTCACTTCATTTCATTAAAATAATCAATATTATTTAGTTTTCAAGTAAGCAGCGGAATACAAATAAATTCTCCAATATAATTCTCCTCGACACGAGGTCATACAACATAAGTCCAATAAATGAAGATACGTAACAATAAACAAATAAAGTAGTCAAATAACAACGTAATCCCGTCATCCCATGTTACGTATCAGAGCGACTCCTAAGACTCGATCAAATAGCAACACACTCAAAGCACTACTCAGGTACCTGGTCACCTGTACTCCCAAGAGAGCACAGACACAACAACAAAAAGGGGTGAGAACTACATTCAATAAATAAACGGTGGAATACACATGCTAAGGAGTAGTTACACACCACACATACAATCATACATAATTAACGCACATACACGTGCCACCTCAATCATTCGGCACTAATAGCCCACATTCAATTACAATAATGCAATGCGACTCACTGACTCGACACAATGCATGTGGTACCAACACAATCTCATACGGTTCACACTAGAACCCGATTCCCGTCGGAATCCGAATAAGTCGTATATACATTCCTCTGAACTACAACTTATCTCCACAACGACTTCCACAATGGAGTCCGGATGAAACTAGGCACCCATCATGATCCCACCTAGCCATCTCTACAAGACACATGATATGAAATGCATGTCAACACAATTATGCAATGTAATACATCATGCATAATTCACGATCAATCATGATCCACACGAGCCATCCGCTCACCGTAATCCTCTCGGGAATGACCATAATCGCACAAGATTGTCCACATTCGACCATCTTGGCCCACATCTATCAAAACACCAAGACATCATTGAACCAGAACATGATTCGTTACTAAAACATATACACAATTGACTTCTCAAACATAATTAGATATAAAAATATTGGGAAAACAATTCCATATCTATCTTATGTTATATCTATGTTCATTAGCTTTCCAACGCTTCGAACGAGGATCAAAACGGACTTACGGATCCAAAGTTACGTCCAAAATAATTTCGACCGAAAACATGAACATCTGTGACGGACAGAAAGACGCTGTTACGCTCCGGAACTGGTTTTCACTCAATTATTCTTGCGAATCACTTACTCAAAGCACCCAAAACATCACTAAAAAATTCCTAAGGTTATACGGCAATAACTGCACAACTTCTATGGTTTATTAGGCTCATCTGACAACATTTGCAACACATAAAACACTATTTCCTGCAATTGCTCTGAGTACTTCAGAGTTACTCACATTTGAATATTCCTATTCCTATAGGGACAACATATTACAATTTTTCCTTCAATTACACCCTACGGCATTTAAGTTACTTACTATCTAATATTTAATCACTTCAGGGTCAGACATATAACAATGTTAAGGTTCTGGTCACGAAGGTTCAATTTCCCATAAGTTTTTCCCTACAAGCACATATTAATATTCAACGATACATATCATTTGGCCATTTGGTCATAACCTCAGATTCTTACGGTTACCTCCCTATTTCCCACAATTAACCCAAATCTCTAAACCTTAGGGAAACCTTAGAGCATCGTACTAATAACGATATAACACATTCATTTCTACATATTTGCCCAAATCCCTAAAAGTTCAGATTTCCAGATCTACTACTCACTAGTATTCTATGACAGCATCAAGGATTTCTCACACGAATTCCGTATTAATTCTGGTTTCGGATACACAAAACATCATACAAACAATATTCAACAATAACAGAAAATTTGAGAACAAATCAATTTACGAAAATTGGATTCAAGGATCCTCAAGAACACATAATTCCTATGACAGAAAGGACCTCTCACTACCCTCTCATGTTAATTCACCCATATTGAAATCCATTCTCCCCCCTTACCTCGATTAATTGCTCAATCGTTGAAGAATCTTGAAGGATTGACAGCCCTAGCCTCCTTCTCTTCCTCCTTGTTCTTCTTCTCACTTTTTCTCCCAAAACCTTTCTCTGGCAGTTTATCGTGTTATAATTCTCTTTCCCCAAAAAAAACTTCTCTATTTCCTTTAATCCCTTATTTCTTATTTTATTATTTAAATTCTATAATAATAATAATAATAATAATAATAATAATACTAATATTATTCTCCCACTAATAATAATATTCATACAAATAGTAATAATATGAATAATAATAATATTCCACCAAATAATATTATTAATGTGAATAATAATAATAATAATAATAATAATAATAATAATAATAATAATAATAATAATAATAATAATAATAATGATGATAATCTCATTAACATTATTATTAATAATAGTTGGAATAATATTAATCACTATAATGTTCTCGATATCATAATTAACTTACTCCTTTATCTAGGTCCACAGTACCCCAACTAAGGTCACCTCTCTCCCTTACTCCTAACCTCATACCCTTAATTAAGGACACCACACAACTACACCTCACAGAAAATACCAAAGCGACTGAATAATTTAAATGGGGTGTTACACTTAGAGTGACTAGCTACCAAGAGGGTGTGTGTATAAACTATAATGTGAAATGTCGTGACTTTCTTTGCCTCGTGTTTTCTTTGATGAAAATTAACAACGATTCTCAGAAAGACAATTATATCATTCATTTAAAAATATTACATAGATGTGAGGGAATACATTTTGGACAAATATTGAAACACTTAGATGTATTATCATTCGAGTTTTATTGCATTCCATATCCTTGGTATGGTTCACTTGTCAGAGTTTCTAAAGTGTAAGCTCCATTTCTTGTGTTGGTATTTATTTTGCACTGTCCTTCTCAATTGGCTATGATTTTTCTGTCTCTAGAGTTTTGACCTCCAACGCCAACACACCTTAACACTAGGTCCTCTAGTTTGAATTTTCGGGGCTGAACTTGTTTCTTATACTTAGTTGTTGCTGCATGTTTGACGACCATGCTCATGAGGGCGATGTCAACTCTCTTTTCTTCCAGGAAATCAACCTCTTCCCTGGTTTCCTTGAAGTTATCTTCTTCTGCCATAGTGTGTGTCGTCCTTTAACTGAGCTCATCTATCTCAACCGAGATGAAGGCTTTGATCCTATTGGTTATCTAAAACGAAGTCTTGCCAATAGTTGAATGGGGGTATGGCCATGTATGCCTAGATGAGGTGTGGGAGTTCATCCGTCTAATTTCCTTTTGCTTATGTAAGTCTTTGCTTTAACCCTTTCATAACGACTTGGTTTGCTGCTTCGGCCTTCCCGTTGGCCCGAGGGTGTGCCACTGACATGAAATTTTGTTTGACTTTTAGGTCTTCCAAGAGATTCTTGAAATTTCTATATGTGAATTATGCCCTATCATTCGATGGTCTAAGAGATTATGTATAAAGCTAGGATCTTCCTCTTGAAAAAATCCAATATTTTGACTGTATTAATCATTTCCAATGCTTATTCTTTAATCCATTTGGTGAAGTAATCCACTGCCACGATTAGGAATTTGAGTTGTGTCGGCACTAGTGGAAAGGGACCAAGAACATCTATCCCTTATTGCCAAAAAAATCCAATGTGATGTTAACACCTGTATCTTAGATGAGGAAACACTTTGGACATATTTATGGTGCCGAAACATGTCAGATTTTTTCACAATCTCTTTAGTATCTTGGACCAAGGTTGACCAACAATACATAACTCTGATAACTTTTTTAGCCAATGCTCGTGAGCCTATGTGTTGCCATGCGATCCCTTAATGTACCTCAAATATGGTGTAGGCGGCCTCGTCCTTTTCTATATATTTCAACAAGGGGAATGACAATCCTCTCTTGTATAATGTCCCTTCAAACAAGGAGTAAGAGTTGGCTATTCTTTGTTCTATGTACATCACGATGGATGTTATCATAGTAAGAGTTCGGCCTCGTCCTTTTCTATATATTATCATAGTAAGAGTTCCCTGTTCTATGTACATCACGATGGATGTTATCCAAAAATGGTCTATCTTTGTCGCTTATTGCCATCATCACAACTCTTGGAATATTTATGTTGAGATTTCTTAGAGTTTATTGAATAAAGAAATGGTTCACACAAGACGATCTTATATTAGCCAACTTAGACATGAAGTTTGCCCTAGTGTTCTGATTTCTTAGATATGCCATGTCTCAGAGATTTAAAAAATTTCCAGTTTCCTCTTGCTAGGAAAATATTATTTTAGTAATGGTTCCTTAGTTTGGTCATCTCCTTTAATATTTGAGACCATAAGATGGGAGTTTGTCCTTATCTTGGTGATTTTCCACTCCCATCACAACGACCAAAGTAAGCATGACCATAATTGTTTCATACTCGACTTGGTTGTTGGTAGTAGGAAATTTGAAACGTAGAGATACCTCAAAAGTTATTCCTACTTCACTATCTATGGGTCTCCATGTACTTTTTGAGACCCACAAGTTTTTCTTAAAGCTAGTTACGTTCATGAAGAACAAGGTCACACCAGGGTCGGCCCAACCCGTTTAGAGGCCTAAAGCAAATTTTAAAACAAGGCCTTTAAAATGTATTTAAAAATAATAAATTTATGGTTGCTAAGTGTTGAACTCAATCCCAAATGGAAAAGAGACCTACATTTTACCAACTCAACTATGATAATATATGTAACTAATGTGTCATTAAATATTTTTATAACTAAATTAAAAAATTATGAGGCTTTTTTTAAGTCCGAATTTTTGAAGCCTAAAGCCCTAGCCTAGGTGGCTTGGCTGTTGGGCCGGCCCTGGGTCACATTGGCCTTTCAAAAGTTCCATCTCCTTAGAAGGGTTACAGGAAAGAACACATCACCATCTTTAGCATTCGCCAAGGAAAACAAGTAAGCACCCAATACAAGTTGAAAGTTGTTTCAGCCTTTAACTCCAGCTTAGCCATACCATTAAGGTTCTAGATATAAGTATAGTCACCTTCAAGGATGCAAGACTACACACCCTTGGCAGAACGTGGCCTTTGTGATATGAAGATATTTGGGAGTTTGGAAGAGATAAGAGCATACAAGTCACTTCCTAAGGTTACACTTTTGGAAGGGTTATCCTCTACATCTTGAACTTTATTTGGTTCCTCTTAGAAGTCTCAAGAGTAGCAGATATGGACGGATCATAAGACTTCTTACTTTGACTTTTAGATGACAGACGCCTTAGCTCTATCGTATTCTCGCGTACGAATTGGTCCGTTTGTGTCTGTCCGACAAGCAAACTCTCATTCTTTCTTAGGGTTGCATTTGTTTGTTTTAATTGGGGGTTGTGGTATGAGTTAGGGAGGGAGAAAAAAATCATCCTTGGCTAGGTATGCCTTCTTCCTTTTGAATATATTCCTAAGCACACTTATGTCATTTGTAAAACGAAATAAAGAAGACAATCAATAGAGATGTTTTGTGAATAATAAAGGAAATAATAAAGATAGTTCCCTCTCTTTACCAAAAAGAACTTTTCATTCGAGGGAACAAATTGCTTCCACAACTGAACATGAATTAATGTATCACCTTTTCTACTGTGAAGGTGGCGCGTCTAAAGTGTTAGCTCCCTCCTCATAACTAAACTCTCCAAGAAGGCGACTAAGTCATCTTTTAAGGTCTATTTGATCGGGGTCAAAGAGTTAGAGGCGTAGGCTATGTTTTCAGAGCACAGAAACAATGATGTCAGGCCTAACATATTTGAATCTTGTCTTTACATTTCACTAGATACAAACAAGAGGGGAAGAGAGGTAAATACCACATTTTGAAAGGATGCAAAATGAAGAATGAGCCTCTTAATTTTTTAAGAGAGGGTGGAGGGTTCACCAAAAAGTAATGGTCCTTGAAGTTTTTTCAACTCTCAAGGTAGATGTCAAACATCTTTAACGATTGGAAAAGTGAGACCAACTCTTGTCTATGGTTTTTACTAATCGAAGTGTTCATCACGTTAAACATATGGAAGAATAATTTCAAGGTTAGAACCTCCCCCTAATACTCACATCAATATTAGAACACGTTGACACATGCCTAAGCCACTGAGTGTAATTGAAAGGGTGCAATCCTCAAGTAGTTCATCACCCCTCCTCGAAGCTGTTGAAGGGCAACTTGAATCTTAGTATGAAAAACATACATTCATAGAAAGGTACAGAGCACTCCTCAAATGAATTACACGTCCTTTTGTCTAGGTCAACATGAGAAACATACCAATTAGAGGATGCTCCCACATCTTTGTAAGCATCCTCTAGATTTTGAGTGTTACTAAAGAAGGGAATTGTTCCTACTAACTCCGCCTCCACCTAATGGTAATGAGAAATATTAGTAGGTATGATGAGACCATGACGATCCTTCTGAACCATGTATTCCTAACTCTCATGAAAAATATAATTCCTATCATGAGTCACATAATGGCTATGGATGTTGAGGTGATCCTTAACCTCCTTAATATCAGGTTCTCGGTAAAATATAGATCTAAATTAATTAATAAAGATACGAGTTCTAGGTTCATCTCGATGAGGCTCAACAAGCTCAAGAAAATATGGGCCATCATGAGTATCCCTAGTGACAAGACCAACAAAATCATTTATATTTTTGCTAGGGTGGGAACTCGAGGGTTGCTGCCATCTTCGATAGAACACCCACTAGAGCAAAACATGTCGCTTAGAATGAGGTTTACAATGGTTAATTGATAGCTAAAAATGTGATGTTTGGAATTTCTGGATCTACTATTTCAGTGCGAGATAAAGCGTTACTCACATAATTAGATATGTATAGAATATTTGCAGGATCTCCTCCTTTATTAGCCATGACCAAAACAAAGAAGGGAAAAAAACAAGCGGTAAACAAGGAAAGAAATGGTGCTTGAAAGAACTGAAGCTTGTCGAAACGATTAAAACAAAAAATAGTTCTGAGGGTGCGATGAATAAAAAAATACAAGACCCGGAGAAGAAAAGGAAGACAAATAGAACATGAATCACTAAAGCTCACAGTAAAGTAATCAGAGCTCACATAAGGAGAAAAGTCTTACAATTTACACCAAGAGTGAAATGTGGTAAGCAAGATGAAATAAACTTTATATATTGGTGTGAGGCATGTAAATCAATGATAAAAAAAGAAAAGAAAAAAAGGATAGATGATAAACTACGTTTGGATTTGCATCGATATCGTAACGACACTCAAGTACACTTGAGCACCCTAGAGAGAAACACCACACCCTAATCTAAGAGATTAGGGCCATATGTGAAAGCAATCTTGTAAGACATTTCAATGATGGGATAAACATTTAATGTGCCTGTTCATTTATGTTGGCTCCCAAATCTACTCCACTTGTCTAAGCGATGGACCCGACATGATGAATCCGACCCAATTTTCTTAAGGACTCCCCATTGCCGCACCACGAGAAGTCTTGGGGGCTACTGTTCTGGGTCAGCTCCTGACCCAAAAAAGGAAGCCTGGTCATCAGTCTTGGCCACTCCATTAAAGCACCGAAGATATAACGTAACCCTGCTTTTGAGCTCCACACTAGATCCACACCAAGGGATATTGTCTAGTGTCAGATGTCATCGAACAATCTCTCGCATTTCACGTTGAAATGGTAGGGAATGTCTATAACTGCTATTCACATATAAGGCGTCTCACATGAGATTTAATATATTCTCTCTAATTCATAACTCATTTTACTCCTCATTCTCTTAGTGACTTGAGCCTTTTAATACTAACTTTACAAGTCCATTCCCGCGTCGTCGTACCAAAGATCCACTCCCTCATATCAAAATTCTACTTCGTCATATAACCAAACATTTCTGATTTCTTAACCGAATATTATTTTAGATAAATTTTTATAATAAATAAATATAGTAATGATATTATATTTTTTTTATCCATATGTAGATAAAACGAAAATAAATATTATCTTACTAAAGTATAATCTTATAACTTTTCAAAAACTTCCAGCCAAAATTCCCACCAAAATTTTATAACAAAAAATTCATAATAATAAATAAATAAAATCTAAATAGTTAAAAAAAACTTTTTTCCACGTTGCAAATTAATATGAAATTGTAAATAATAAAAATTCATAATAATAAATAAAAAAAATCTAAAATAGCTAAAAAAAACTTTTTCCACATTACAAATTAATATAAAATTATAAATAATAATAATTAATAAATTAAATTATCAATTAATTAATAATCTCATTTTCTCTTTCCATTCCTACGCTTCCACCCCATCATTAACTCCTCACTCATTTCTATTTCAAATGGGATATTTTTATAAATTCATAATTTATTAATATTTATTAACTACAATATCTACATTTATTTTTACCATTTGTTGGTTGTTAATTAGTATATGGGTTTTTCTTATACTATTAATAACAACAAAGACATCATTTTAAATATTTTTTCTCTATAAATTTTACAACTTTCGCTGCATGATTTATTTCTTATTTTTTAAATTCTGTTGAAAATATATATTGTTATATTAAAATTAACATAATTAAATTGTATATAAAAGAGAACCGTAAAATAAGACGGTGGGATATATATTTTTTATGGGTTCACTGTGTTTCAGTGATGCAAACAATGGAATTTCTTGGTAAGATTGATTTTTGTACCGAAAAAGTTTATCACGACCAAGAAGCAATTTTGTCAAATAGAATATGGGTCGGCCAAACAGAGCCAAAGATTTTAACTAAATATATATCGAAAGAAAGTGAAGAGTATACTTTGAGTAACCATGGCGTTTAGAACATGTTTTGCTACAATAACATTGTTCGTGATTATTAAAACTCAAATGTGTTTGTCTGAGTTCAACAGACATAGCTTTCCAAAGGGTTTTGTTTTCGGAACTGCTTCTTCAGCGTTTCAGGTTTGTTTTTCTGTATATAAATTACAAAATTAGAAAGCTATAACCAACAAAGCTGGAATAGCTCAGTTGGTTAGAGCGTGTGGCTGTTAACCACAAGGTCGGAGGTTCAACCCCTCCTTCCAGCGTTTTCATTTTTTTTCTTCATTTTTTGCTCTTTTTACTTGAGGTTGAAATGGATTTGATTGTAGTATGAAGGTGCAGTGAAAGAAGATGGAAGAGGGGCATCTATTTGGGATACTTTTTCACATTCTTCTGGTGAGTTACCTTCAAACATACTAGGTATTATTTATGCTCCTTGTTGTGCTGTGATTGAAATGTTTTTGTGGCAGGAAAAATACTAGGTAACACCAATGCTGATATTGCAGTGGATCAGTATCATCGATATCAAGTAATCATAACTTTACTTCATGGCTAAATAAATAACACTTCACTTGTTTTTTTGTACAAATTTTCTAATTAAAATCTACTATAACTACTAGAGAGACACAGAACTCATGAAGGACATGGGAATGGATGCTTATAGGTTTTCCATATCTTGGACTCGCATTTTTCCCAGTAAGATTTCTTAACAAACAAGCTTCTACTGTATACTATCTGTCATCTATCAACTATGAAAACCATGATTATTCTTCACATTGTGACTATGGATTATAATGTGTCAGATGGATCTGGGTTTCTCAATCAAGCAGGAGTTGATCACTACAATAAACTCATTGATGCTTTACTCGCCAAAGGTAAACTTAGGCAATATAACTAGTGTGACTCTTTTACAGATCCATCTTTAAGGGCATGTAAGACGGGCTACTGTCACACAGACTCAAAATTTGGCACAGTTAAATCGTAGTGATGTAGAGCCTCAAAATATTTATCAGAGTTAAATCGTGACAAAATATAGTTTCACTATTGAGATGCATACATACTTATGAAAAATTTGTAGGAATTGAACCATATGTGACTCTCTATCACTGGGACCTACCCCAAGCTTTGGAAGACAAGTATACAGGATGGCTTAGCCCTTTGATCATGTATGAAAATATTTTTTTTTAACATATTAATTACTACCTTGATAATGTTTATTAGTGTTACAAAATAGTAAATCTTTAGTATTATTTTGCAACAGAAAAGACTTTGCAGCATATGCTGAGACATGTTTTCAGAAATTCGGAGACAGAGTGAAACACTGGATCACATTCAATGAGCCTCATACATTTACTATGATGGGGTATGATGTTGGACAACATCCACCTGGAAGATGCTCAATTCTCTTTCACAACGTCTGTAGAACTGGAAACTCTGCTACTGAACCTTATATTGTGGCTCATAATGTCCTTCTTTCTCATGCAACGGTAGCAGATATTTATAGGAAAAAGTATCAGGTAATGTCATAAAAGAAGGGCTGTTTTTAAAGACGTGTAAGACAGACTACCGCACATACCTTAAAATTTGTCACAGTTAAATCCTACATAAATAGGATCTCATAACCCTACATAAAAGTATGTTAAAACAAATATATTTTGGAAAATTAAAAGAGCGTTGTTCTTCCACAGAAAATTCAAGGTGGATCTGTAGGTATATCTTTGGATGCAATTTGGTTTGAGTCAGCAACAAATTCTAAAGAAGACACTGAAGCAACTCAAAGAGCATTAGATTTTACCCTTGGCTGGTAATGCTGCTTTTGTTGACTCTTGAAATTATAGGTCACAAGCATTTTTTGTTGTGGTCTATAGATGAAGTAGTAATAACTATTAGAAAATTCACACACATAATCGTAACTATCAGTGTTCGAACTCTGGTGAGACGTCTAACCTAGAAATTTTGGTTTTTCTAGACTGAGATAAGATTTGCAGACTTGACAGACATATCTATATGCTATAATTATAACTATATTGATAACTAAAGTTGTTATGTACCTTCTTTCACAGGTTTCTTGACCCATTGATTTTTGGCGATTATCCAAATTCAATGAAAAGTAGAGTAGGGACAAGGCTACCAAAATTTTCTAAATCTCAATCTAGTCTTATTAAGGGTTCATTAGATTTTGTTGGTATCAACCATTACACTACATTTTATGCAATGCACAATGCTTCTGATTCACTCAAGGCTGCACTTCATGACTACATTTCAGACGCTGAAGTTCTTACCGTTCGTAAGTTAAAATATCGTACTCTTAAAAAAATTGAACTTGTTAAACAATCCCTTTAATTTTCTAGCTTATTTATAATTTTTTTAATGAAAATACCCCAAAATTATTAATTTTTGTGTGTTTTTTTTACTCCTTCAGCTTTCAATGGTACTGAGATTATTGGAGAAAAGGTATGTTATATTAGAATGTAGAATTGTTTGTTTACTAACTTAGATCTACTGCTTTATTTGTACACATAGGAGTACATTGTATTTTAGGAATTATGACTAAAATTTAAACTGTGATTTGTAGGCAAATTCTCTATGGTTGTATATAGTACCACAAGGGATGAGAAGCATAATGAATTACATCAAACAGAAGTATGAGAATCCTCTGGTCATTATAACTGAAAATGGTAATCTTTAAAATTGACAAATTTGAGTTTTATTTGCCTCTTGTTAAAAATTTCATTTTCAATGTTGGTATTCAAAAGTATTCAGTGAAATTTCAACATGGCAAAGTTTTAGAACTATTCAATAAATTATTACAAAATAGGATTAGGATCTCTCCCTATGGAACTCACAGAAAATAATTGATAAAACAGTTAGAAAGAATTATAAGAGAGTTGGATAAATAGAATGATGACCTTTCTTTCTTCAACAATATAATTTTCTACCATAAACAACCTCAAAGTGTGTTGTTCTCTTGGTGACTTGAAACATGGTGTTATCCCATAATTTTGCCAGTGTTGGGTGTAAGTAAGGATGGTTTACTCCTACCTATAATAAGTGAAATGTTAGATTTATAATTTTGGGTGGAGACGTGACTTATAAAGCACGGACACCCCAAATACGACTCCGACACTAACACAACGACGCCAATAATAATTTAAAAAAAAAATAAATTAAACATAATTATAAGTGTCGGTGCAGGTGTCCGACCCCGACATGGATACGGACACACCGTTTTTCAAAAGTGTGCGTGTTAAATAAGACGTGGTGTCTCCCTAATTGAAGCATTGGTCCCATTGACAGTCTCAACCTCCCCAAACTCCCCAACAATAAAGAGCCTATGGAGAATCATGGAGGAGTGAGAGTTGGATTCAGTGTTATATCCTATTATATAATACCGTATTAAAAATTTCAAAATTTTCAGTAGTACAAAGAAAGTTTATTTATTTTATTGAATATGAACTACTAGAAGTTTCATTTTAGTTGAAATTTCTGATATAAAATGGAATATTTATAATTTCCGATAATAGCACTCCACTCATGTAAATTTTTCTTAGAGTTTACAAAATTTGAATTAGTGCCATTGATTCATGTAATGTGTGCTTTACATCACTTATGCATCCTAAAACTATAACTTGGAATTGAAATTGAAATGGAAGACATAATTTTTCTTCTCTTTTTAGTTACCCATCACTTTCATTTGCACCACATATTGAACATTGAATTCATTTGTTGGCTACCTTTCACACTTTTATCACTTGTCATAGGTATGGATGATCCTAATGATCCATCAATCTCAATCAAGGATGCTTTGCATGATGACAAGAGAATTAGATACCACAATGACTATTTAAGCAACTTACTAGCTTCTATCAAGTATGTATTCATATTCTATACCTAATTAAAAGCACTTCTTTTTTCACATCCAAATTGGTGACCTAGTTTTATAAGTATTTTTGAAATGTGTATGAGTTATAAGGTCTAGTTAATATAACTAATGATTTTTTTTTATGTTGTTGATTGTAGGGAAGATGGATGCAATGTAAAAGGCTATTTTGTGTGGTCACTTCTGGATAATTGGGAGTGGCAAGCTGGATATACTTCTAGATTTGGTCTGTATTTCATTGACTACAAGGACAATTTAAAAAGATACCCAAAAAATTCTGTTGATTGGTTCAAAAAGTTCTTGAACTAAGCTCAACAACAAAGATGATTTACGACAGGGAAGGGAACATAACCTTTTATTTCCATGTCTAGTAATGAATTTTATGTAATTACAGTATATGATAGAGCCAGGGGAAATTGTAAAATAATGGGTCAGTTTGTTTCACATATTTTTAAATGTTCTTTTTTTATAATATTATATATTTTTGTTTAAAAAATTTAAATATAAAATTAGTTTAAGTAATTATTTATAAAATATTATTTTAGGTATTTTATCCTTATAATTTTTTTTATATTAAAATTTCAAAATGTCAATTAAATTTAAATAAAATAACTTTAATTTTTTTTTGAAATACATCTCTATAAAAGATAAAAGATTATGTAATTTGTCTATATTTCAAAATTCAATAATGTAGATTTATGTTACTAAATCTCAATTAAAATTTTTATTTATAAAAAGTAAGTTACTTTTTTTTTAAAAATAAAAATGAAAATGATATGATTTTTTTTTTAAGTTACAACAAATAGACTTCTGTTTAAGTATAACCTAAGTAAATGTGGATAAAGTTAAGCATTGTGTACCTTGATGATGCATAAAGTTAAGCATTGTGTACCTTGATGATCCATTGATCAATTTGTCTATGTTGGGCTAGGGGTAAGGGTCTTTTAAGCATGTTCATAATCACTAAAATTCAAGCACATTTTCTACTTGCTTGAGGATTTCTTGACCATTACTAAATTAGGTAGTCAAGTGGGGCACTTGATCTCTCTTATAGACATCGGCTCTTTAGCTTCTTCACTTCTTCATCAATAGTCATTCTTACCGCTTCTCCAATATTTTGTTTTTTCTATATGATTGACTTGATGGTGACATTGAGGGCAAGACGATAACAAATGATGTCGATGTTTCTTTTTAGCATATTTGAGGGGCTCCATGAGAATATGTCTACGTTCTTCAAAGCAATCATATATGTTCATTTTCTTCGACTTTGGTTAGGGAGATGCCCGACTTTGAAGTTTGGAAACTACGAGGGTCGATATAAACTTCTTTCAAATCTTTTGTAGGGACCAACATATCCTTTAGGCATTCCTCTCTTAGGTCGTGCTCCACGAAATTAATACTTCGGGCATTTGGCTTTGGCGGAGAACATGCAACTACTACCACTATATTTATCTTAAGGTTGACTCAGTAACATTTCCTTTGGCCTCGATCTCCCATTTTAATGTTTTACGTAAGGGTTAAATATACTTTACCTCTGCAATATTAGGGAATTTCAAGTTACCCCTAAATTTTTTTATTCTCCCTTGTAATGTTTATATTTCGTTTATTTGGTCCTTTGGGTGATGTGGCCTGTTTAGGTGGGATTTTTTAATTTTTATTTATTTTTTAACATTCACGTGAATTTTTAATTTTTTTAAATTAAAAAAATATTTTGAATTTTTTCAATCACGGAGGGGGTAAATCAAAACTCGCTCAAGTTGTATGGGGTACACCAATATAAAAAAAAATCAATTACACTTCATCTTTTTTAGTTTTATGCAGGTTGAAATAACCTTTAGTTGTGTTCTAATATTGTATTCATATTTTGTCAAATCTTGTATTCATGCGTACCTAATTTTCGACCTACACTATATAATCTTTTCATGACCCAAATCTTGGCCAAGTCAGTTAGGGTTTAAGATAACCAAAAACATTTTACTATATTAAATAATCAAGCTTATAGCAAGGATCGAGAAAAATAACAACAAACAAAAAATAATTTATTCTTAGTACATTCAACAATATCCATGATTAGATAAGTAGAGTTCAACACATTTTTAAATAAGTAGATAGAACTGTCAAAATAGGCTAACTCATATGGCCGACCCGTCAGACCCGAAAAATCATAGAGTTTGGGCCTTAAAATTAGAGTCTATATTTTTCATAACTTTTTTAACTCAGACCTAAAAAACCCGTTACCCATTAGGGCTAGCCCATATGGACCATGAGTAGTCCACTAGGCCCACATCGCTATAAATTTTAAAAAATATATTAATACTTATATTGTCTTACTCCAATAACATATTAATTTTTCTCACCTCACTAAATTTTATCTCTATTCTATTCAATCTTTATCTTTTAAACATTATGCATTAATGTAATCAACATTATTTCTTATATTCTACTAGTTTCTCTCATGTTAAATATTCGAGTATTATCTTATATAATTCAGACATGTATTGTATTTAAAAACACATTATAATATTTATAAAAAATAGTATACTATTTAAAAATATATTATGTTTAAAATAATATAATTTTTAATAAATATTATGACATTTTTATTTTTACTTTTTATTAAAAAAAGTCTATTTAGGACCGGGTAGCTCGAAGCCCATCTGAGGCCGGACTCGGGTAGTAATTTTCGAACCCATATTATAAATGAGCTTTTTTGGCCCAGCCTTAAAAAGCCCGAGCCCACCAGGAGCGACCCATTTAGGACCGGGTAGTCCATTTTGACAACTCTATAAGTAGAGTTCTATACATTCAACAATATTCAAACTTTGCACATCACTATTTATTAGATAACATTTTGCCACTTTCATAGATGCATGATGGACATAACTTAACATATGACAAACATTTATATAACTTAACAAAACAATAATAAATAAGAAAACATAAACACTAGTAGATGATTATGGACGTTTCAACATCATGATCATGTCATCGACAAATCTAGTAATTGTCGCATCAAACTCAATCAGTACCTTAGTTAGCCTACGATGATATGTTCTTTACATAACCTTCAAATCTTCATCACTCTTCATGTAACTCCCCATAATTCTTTCAAGATTACCGATTGAACCCACAAACTAACATGAGTCTTTTCAACATGCTTTGTCCTAACTCACAGGCTTTTCGAAAAACTTTCTTGAAGGTCACCCATCACATTTTTTTTCCAAGTCAAGCACGCTTAACATTGGAGTTCTTATGGAACGGGTTACTGGAAAGAAGACGCATCTTGTTTTAGGTAGCCCAACAAATAAGAACTCCACAGTTTAGGAGGTTTGACTTAGAGTAGTATTTGAATGGGTAACCTTATGGAAAGTTTCTTGGAAAGCGTGTAAGTGAGGACAAAACATGCTGAAAAGACTCTTGTTGGCTTGTGAGGTCAGTCGTTAATCTTGAAAGCAGTATGAGATGTTACACTTTTGCTCAATACGATCATATTTCACACTTCCATCAATATCAATCTATGGTGCTAGAAACTCTATCTTACTCACCTTTCTGTTCACGGTGTCAGACAACATATCATTCAACTTAGATCTCAAGACAGAGAGACATGCGGTGGCCTTTGGGAGCTGGAACTCTTCTAGAGGTTTCACCCAGTTAAAATACACTTCTGCCTTAAACAAAAATTGAGGCATTGTAAGATGTTTTTCTTAACAACGCATGACTCCTATTTATACAACTTTGAACTCATTCTAGAGCACACAAAACGATCAGCGCAATTATAGTCGTACAAAATTATCGGCAAAATCTCAACCCATAAAATGATAAGTAATATCCAAAACCCATTGGTAAGGTGCTAATACAAGAGAAAGGCTATGGTCCTTGGGTTCAAAATCCATTGGGATCATTTTTTTAACGTTTTAATATCCAAAATATTTTATAAAGAATTTAATAAAAAAAAATTTAAAAATATGTATAAAAAAAACCACGTAGATTTAAGAAAAAAAAATTAAATAAAAAGTCACCTAACAGTTAACTCACCAAATATCAAGATTTCATAATTGAGTGATCAACAAAAGGGTCAAATAAATGGAATCTTAACATTACAAGGCAGAAATCTATTTTTTTTTGTTGTAAGATTTCATAATTGAGGGATCAACAAAGAGGTAAAATATATTTAACTATTTAATTAATCATATTATAATAAAATCTGTAAAAGTTCAACTTGTCCAATTTTGGCCAAAACACTTTATTTATTTTTGTGTGTGTATTTTTAAAGTTTTTAAGACTTTAAAACTTCGTGCATTCCTCTTTCCATTCAAATAATGAGTTAAAGAAAGGAAAAATAAAAGCATCGATGGAGGAAAATATATATATATATATATATATATATATATATATATATATATATATATATATATATATATATATATATATATATATATATATATATATATATATATATATATATATATATATATATATATATATATATATATATATATATATAAGAGGTTACATTGATCAGAGTGACTATAAATTATTATTATCCATCAAAGCAATCGATATCCATTCCCTCCATCACCTTTTAATGTGTAACCATTCATCTCCAACAATTATCAATAGAATATTGAGATGGATTTTGTAGTATTTTATGAGTTATTATTGTAAAATCAACGAGTTATCTTATACCTATAAATAGAGAGCTAATCATGAATAAAAAATCGAGTTGAATTGAATTTTGTTAAACAAACACATTTTGTGATTTTGAGAGTTTTGTTGTAACACCCAACCTAATTGACCTATTGAAATTTAAGTTATCTAATAAATTATTGGAATTGGATAAAGGGTAAAATGAACTTTAATCATATAATAATAATTGCGTCAACCAATGGATCATCCAAGTTACCTTATTAATTAATTAGGGCATAACCATTTTTCACTTCACTTAAACAAGCTACATTTTACCTATAATGTGGAGCTAATCATTAATAAAAAATGAAGTTGAATTTTGATAAACAAATAAATGGTGTGATTTTGAGAGTTTTACTCATTTGGTTCTAGATTAGATCATGTTTTGATCTTATCAGTAATTCAAATTTTTCGTGGTGATCTTTATTAAGGCTTATTATCCTTTTCTAGTTCAGAGAAAGAGTGTGACATCTCATTTGTTTTCATCAATTTATTTCTTACGTTTAATTTGTTTCAATTATGTTTTGACTCCAATACTAGATAAAATTTTGTGATTCATACTCCATCTTATCACATTAAAATCACCAATTTATAAAATAATGAAATCATTAAAAGAAATACTTGAATTTCAATTAGAATACCAGTAAATATAATTGACCTTTTTATCCTTAAAATATTACAACACTCATGTTAAATAAAAACAATTATTAGTAAATTTCATTAAGAACTATTTGTGTTAAAAGTCTCAAATCAGATAATATATGGCTTGAACATGTGCTTATAATTGGGAGAAACATTATCCTACAAGCCAGCTTTATAGAATTGTGTTAGATTCAATCACACTTCTTAACATGATATCAAGAGTCAGATGTAAGATTCGATGGACTACCTGCTATCAGGTTTGCATTATATCAAGACACCCACCATTTATTTTCACACTCCAGATATCTAGTTCTAAACGTAGAAGGGTGTGTTAAGAGTCGCACATCAAAAAATATATGACCTGAACATGTGCTTATAAGTGGAAACAAACCCCATCTTACAGTCGATTTTGTAAGGTTGGGTTGTTGAGTTAAGCCCCACCACATTTCTTAACACTTCATTCATAAACAACACAAATAATCAAATACAAAATATTCAATGGTAAAAAATATTCAATATTTCAAATATATATAAAAAAATAATAATAATTATTAGTAATAATTCATATTTTATTATATTATTTTCTTAAGCCCATAAGTTTGTTAGAGGGCATTTCAGTATTTTATCTTATTCTAGTAACCCTAGTTTTAGCCTATAAATAGGGTGACAATCATTGTAACTCTTAATCCTGTTTCTTCTGCCGTCATTCTCTTAAATAGAATATTTCCCTATTTTCATCATTTATTCTATCTTTGCACCAACAATTGGTATCTAGAGCTCCGGTTCAGATTCATTGGGAAACACGGGAAACACGAGTGAACGTGAGGTCTTGTGTGTTTGATTTTGATTCTTAGATTCGTGTTGAATCTTGAACAAAATCTGATCAGAATTTTATTCTGTGGGTTGGGAAACACTGTGTGAGAAATCTGAGTGTATTGTGCAAAGTAGAAGATGAACGGAAACGGCAACATGAACACCAAACTTCCAGTATTTGATGGTAAAAACTGGAATCGTTGGATGATCCAAATGCGTGTACTATTTGGTGCTCAAGATGTTCTAGATCTTGTCACTGATGGTTATGTTCCAGTAGCAGCAGATGCAACCGATGAACAGAAAAACGCGCAGAAGGAAGTAAGGAAGAAGGATCAGAAAGCATTGTTCTTCATTCATCAATGTGTGGATGTAAACGTGTTTGAGAAGATTGCAGACTCTACAACAGCAAAGGCTGCATGGGACACTCTGGTGAGATGTTATGGTGGTGACGCATCAGTGAAGAAGGTGAAGCTTCAGTCCTTGAGAAAGAAATATGAGAATCTCAACATGAAGAATAATGAGAAAGTTTCTGAATACATCTCCAGAGTGATTCTGATCACTAATGAGATGAAGGCATGTGGAGAAACTCTTTCTGAAGAAACAATCATGGAGAAAGTATTGAGATCCCTTACTCCTCAATTTGATTACATTGTGGTAGCAATAGAACATTCCAAAGATCTGAGCACAATGAGAATTGAAGAGCTGCAGAGCAGTCTAGAAGCGCAAGAGTTGCGTTTGACTGAGAGAACTTCTGAAAGGGAAGTAGAGCAGCAGGCTCTGAAAGCAACTTATGATAGGAGGTATCAGAAGCAGTCAGAAGCCAAGAGAAGATCTGATGGTGGTCAGAAGTCAGAAACCTCAACCTCTGATAGACAAAAGAATGCTCAGAAGGGAAAAGAGAAGTATGACAAGAAGAAGATCCAATGTTACTGTTGTAAGAAGTTTGGTCACTTTGCTAGAGATTGTTGGTCAAACAAGGAGAAGAAATCAGAAGAAGCAAATATAGCCAGAAGTTCTGATGACGAATCTGTGCTATTGATGGCCTCTGAATCTGATGATCTGACAGACTGGTGGTATATGGACACTGGCTGTTCAAATCATCTTACTGGAAACAAGAAATGGCTGGTTGACTTTGACTCTGAAAAGAGAACAAAGATCAGATGTGCTGATGACAAATATCTTAATGCAGAAGGTATGGGAAATGTCAGAGTGACTCTGAACAATGGGAAAATAGCATTGATTCAGAATGTGTGGTATGTACCTGGCATCAGAAGCAATCTGATGAGTGTGGGACAATTAATTGAGAAAGGTTTCTCAGTTACCATGAAGGACAATCTTCTGAAGCTGTATGATTGTAATCAGAAGTTGATTATGGAGTCAGAACAGGGAAGGAATAGAACATTCAAGGTGAATGTCAGAACTGCAGATTCAGAGTGTCTTAGTGCAACAAGTACTGAGAAGGAGAGTGAGCTGTGGCACAGAAGATTTGGTCATTTGAATTTCAGAAGCTTACAACATCTGAATTCAAAGAAATTGGTACATGGAATTCCTGCAATTAAGAAGCCTGAAAAGTCATGCAGAGTTTGCATGGAAGGAAAACAACCACGTTTGCCATTTGCGTCAGAAGTTGCTCCAAGAGCAAAACATGTCTTGGGAGTTGTACATTCTGATGTGTGTGGTCCATTTCCAGTAGCATCAATTGGAGGGAATAAATACTTTGTGTTATTTGTTGATGAATTCACAAGAATGACATGGGTATCCCTTATTAAGTTTAAACACGAGGTGTTTGATGAATTCAAGAAGTTCAGAATGAAGGCTGAGAATCAGAGTGGTCAGAAGTTGAAGATTCTTAGAACTGATGGTGGAGGTGAGTATAACTCCAAAGAGTTCCAGAAGTTTTGTGAGGAGAATGGAATTGAGCATGAGGTTACTGCTCCTTATACCCCTCAACACAATGGTCTTGCTGAAAGAAGAAACCGTACTTTGCTTGATATGGTGAGAAGCATGCTAAAGGAGAAGAAGCTTCCTCAAAAGCTCTGGGGAGAAGCTGTTGCCACTGCAACGTATGTACTCAACAGATGTCCTACGAAGAAGTTGAAGGAAATAGTTCCTATGCAGAAGTGGACTGGAGACAAGCAAAGTGTTAGTCATCTGAAGGTGTTTGGTTCTGTTTGCTATAAACATGTTCCAGAAGCCAGAAGACAGAAGCTGGATGATAGAAGCAAAGTGATGATTCTGATAGGGTACCACAGTACAGGTGCATACAAGCTCTATTGTCCAGAAACCAATAAAATTGAATTCAGCAGAGATGTGATTGTGAAGGAATCAGAAGTTTGGAATTGGGATAAGTCTCAATCTGATTCTGATGTTGGAACCTCTGAAGAAAGGCCAGAGTTAAGAATTTCTGAAGTTGAAGTAAACCCTGATATTGACTCTGACTCTGATACTGATTCAAACTCTGAAGAAGACTCAGAAGATGAAGGTGACCCAGATGACCCAGACTCTGATGATTCAGACTCTGATGGCAATCCAGATCTTGGTGGCAATTCAGACTCTGGAAATATGCCAGACTCTGAAGATGGTCAAAGCTCTGGAGGTCAATCATCTGAAGCTAGAAACTCTGAAGCTCAAGACTCTGAACAAGTTCAGAGACCACAAAGAATCAGAAGCGTTCCCAGAAGATTTGCAGAATTTGACATGCTGCAAGACACTGAAGTAGACTCTGAAGGAGAAGTTATTCAGTGTGCCATGTTAGTAGACTCTGAACCTATAAGTACAAAGGAGGCTCTTAAGCAGAAGCTCTGGCTGAAGGCCATGAAAGAAGAACTTGATGCTATAGAGAGAAACAATACTTGGAAGCTGACAGAACTTCCAAAAGACAAGAAAGCCATCAGCGTCAGATGGGTTTTCAAGCAGAAGTTAAAGCCAGATGGCTCAATTGGCAAACATAAAGCAAGGTTGGTAGCCAGAGGATTTCTACAGAAACCTGGGCTGGATTATTCTGAAGTGTTTGCACCTGTAGCAAGACATGAAACAATCAGAATGGTGATTGCAATAGCTGCTAATAGGAATTGGCCTCTGATGCATTTAGATGTAAAATCTGCATTTCTGAATGGTCCATTAGAAGAAGTAGTTTACGTGTCACAACCTCCTGGATTTGTGAAAAAGAATCAGGAAGGGATGGTGTACAGATTATACAAAGCTCTATATGGATTGAAACAAGCGCCCAGAGCTTGGAATCAGAAGATTGATTCATTTTTCAAGAAGCAAGGCTTTCAGAAATGTGAGATGGAGTACGGTGTCTATGTTCAGCATACTTCTGAAGGCAATATGACTCTGGTATGTTTATATGTTGATGATATACTATTGACTGGAAGTTCTGAACAGGAGATAGCCAAGTTCAAGAAAGTTCTGATGAATGAATTTGAAATGACTGATCTAGGCAAAATGACATACTTTCTAGGGATGGAGTTCAGATATTCTGAGAAAGGTATCATTTTGCATCAACTCAAGTATGAATTAGAACTTCTGAAGAGATTTGATCTGAAGAATTGTAAGATGGCTGTCACACCTTCTGATACAAATCAGAAACTGGATTCAGACTCTGAAGGAAAGGATGTGGATGCTACAACCTTCAAACAGTTGGTTGGTTCTCTGAGGTATCTGTGCAATACCAGACCTGATATTTGCTACTCAGTTGGGATGGTTAGTAGGTTCATGAGTAAACCTAAGTGGTCCCATTACCAAGCTGCTGTCAGGATTCTGAGGTATATCAAAGGAACTCTGAAGTATGGAGTGTTATTTCCCTCTGGAGGAAATAATGAGTCAGAACTTCTGAGTTATTCAGACTCGGATTGGTGTGGAGACAGAGTTGACAGAAGAAGTACATCTGGGTACTTGTTCAAATTTCTGGGAGGTCCCATTTCTTGGTGTTCCAAGAAGCAACCTGTTGTGGCGTTGTCAACCTGTGAAGCTGAATACATTGCAGGTGCTGTTACTGCATGCCAAGCTGTGTGGATTCTGAATCTGTTGCAGGATCTGAAGATTAAGGTAGACAAACCTCTGAAGTTGATGATTGACAACAAGTCTGCAATCAACCTTGCCAGAAACCCAGTGCTGCATGGGAGAAGCAAGCATATTGAGACCAAGTATCATTTTCTGAGACATCAAGTTCAGAGTGGAGTGTTAGAAGTTGTACACTGCAGCACTCAGAAGCAGTTGGCAGATGTTCTGACGAAAGCTATCAAAACTGATCAATTTCTCAGATTAAGGGATGAAATTGGTGTTACAAGTTTTGATGGAATATGAATTAAGGGATGGTATTAGTAATAATTCATATTTTATTATATTATTTTCTTAAGCCCATAAGTTTGTTAGAGGGCATTTCAGTATTTTATCTTATTCTAGTAACCCTAGTTTTAGCCTATAAATAGGGTGACAATCATTGTAACTCTTAATCCTGTTTCTTCTGCCGTCATTCTCTTAAATAGAATATTTCCCTATTTTCATCATTTATTCTATCTTTGCACCAACAATAATAACAATATTTTTTAAAAGTACTCGATCTATAAATATTTTTATTTTAAATTTAAAAAACTATAATAATTTTTTATTTGTAAATAAATAAAAAACAAGAGAGTTTTGAATATTAATGATTAAAATATAAAAATACGTGTACAAAGACATCACTTTTAGAAAAAGCGCTGCTAAAGAGTCATTAAAAAGAAAAGAAAAAAACAGCATACCTAAGACAACGCTTTTTGAAAAGCGCTGCTAAAGGGGGACCCTAAGAAAGCGCTTTATTTAAAGCGCTGCTAAATGTATGGCCTAAGAAAGCGCTTTTGTAAAGCGCTGCTATAGGGGCCCCTAAGAAAGCGCTTTTGTAAAGCGTTGCTGTAGGTGTAACCTACGAGAGCGCTTTCTTTATAAGCGCTGCTATATGTTGTAGGAAAGAAAGCGCTGCTATATGTCATTAAGAAGCGCTGCTATAGGTGTAATTATAATTAATTTAAAATACCCACCAGAATTTTTAAAAGAAACAGAACAGTCGTACGTGCATCTTCTTTCCTTCTTTCTCCTTTGGCGGACGTTGCCCTATTCACCACGACCGATTCCGTTGATTCCCTCCGTCCGACAGCTGCCGACCGTCGCCCTCCTCCGTTCATTCAGTTTGTATTGCATTTCTCCGTCATTTGTCCGTCCGTTTTCGACAGCCTCCGTCCGTTCATTCTGTAGCGCATTTCCACCATTGTTACGGTATTTGAAGTTTTTCATTTTGCAGTTTTCTGGATTATTGTCTTAGTATTTCATTTTTCTGGATTATTGTTTGATATGATGTTAGTGTTACTTCTTTTCTGAGTTATTGACTTGTTTTTGTTGATACCGTTGATGAGAATTACTCTTTTGATATTGGCTTGAGTTTTGTAAACAAGGTGTTTGTTGAAATGCCACAATGAGTTTACTTCTGTTAACTTTAAGTATATATCAGTTCATAATGATCGTAACACGTTTGCAAACGATATTGTTTGTTGCGAGAAATGTTTATATATTCAAATCACAATATATATTTGGAGAAATGTTTGTATTTTCAAATCACAATATATATTTGGACGAATTATATTTCATTGTTTATATAATCTCTATGCTTAATGTTTTTTATCATTTCAATATCTTTTAATTGATTTACGGTTTACAATTGTAAATGAGGGTGAAATTTGTAAATGTTTGAGGTTATTAGATATTATTGCCATTTGTAACCTTGAAATCTATAAAATTTTAGATAAATATAAACTCAACCATAATTTTAAATTTACTAAAATATTTGGGGTTATCTTAAGATTAAATATTTTATTGCTAAGAGATAAGAATTTTACAATTTTGAAAATTGGTAACAATATGAAGAATTAGTTTAGTATGTAGAATCTTATTTAATAATGAAAAGTTAGTATCCAAGTAATATTCATTCATGACCTCTTTAGCCATATAAATTGAAAATTAATTAATTTTATTGCAAGTTTTATCAACAAGTGATGTTCTAAGAATTATTTAATGTTGATGATGTTATTAACTTTGTCTGTTATAGGGGTTACCTGTGAAGAGCAAGGTTGTGATCGTTTTCAAGTATCCTACTGTGTAGCTTTCTTAGAAGTTATTGATTTCTTTATAGGTATTCTCTGTTCTTGTTTAACTTTCTTAGTTTAGTTTAGACTACTCAATTAGTATGGATAAAAAATGGATGTCTTCTAATTGATTGTCTAAAGAGTACGAGAATAGGGTATCGAAATTCGTTAAGTTTGCTGTTGAACACGCCAAAGACCCCAGTAGGATCACATGTCCTTGCTTAGGTTGCTGTTATGGGCGTCGAATTGACGCCGTTCAGTTGGAATATCATTTAATGAGACATGGAATTGATCGAAGTTATACATGTGGGACATTACATGGTGAGATAAGTAACGAGAATGTCAAACCCGGGGATAATACGACCTATGCTTCAAAGGACAATGACAAAGATACATATGATTGTGATCGAGTCGAAGAGATTGCAGAAGCACTTGAAGAAGATCTTCAAGATTGTCCCAAGATGTTTGAGAGGTTGGTAAGCGATGCAGAGAAACCGTTGTATAAAGGTTGCACTACTTTGACAAGATTGTCTGCGGTATTAAAGTTGTACAACTTAAAGGTGGGTAATGGATGGTCGGATAAAAGTTTCACAGAGTTGTTAGCCCTACTTCAAGAGATGCTTCCGGAGGATAATGTTCTTCCCAATCGAACCTATGAAGCTAAAAAAATGTTATGCTCTATTGGCATGAGCTATGATAAGATACATGCTTGTCCAAATGATTGCATTTTGTTTCAAAATGAATATACATCATTAAACGAGTGTCCTAAATGCGGTGTATCTCGGTATAAGAAAAGTTGTCATCAACAAAAGTCTTATGGTATTTTCCTATAATTCCGAGATTTAGACGCATGTTTCACAGTGAAACAGATGCAAAACACCTGACTTAGCATGCAGATGATAGAATTATAGATGGGAAGTATCGACATCTGGCAGATTCACCACAGTGGATGAAAATTGATAATGAGTATCCTAATTTTGGAGAAGAAGCTAGAAACCTTCGCTTGGCATTATCGACTGATGGAATGAATCCACATGGTCTGCAAAGTATCTCACATTCCACCTGGCCTGTAATTATTATGATTTATAACCTACCTCCATGGCTATGTATGAAGCGTAAGTACATGATGTTATATATGTTAATTTCTGGCCCTAAACAACCAGGGAATGACATAGACGTATACTTGACACTTTTAATCGAAGACTTAAAGAGTTTGTGGGAGAATGGTGTAGAGGTTTATGATGGATATAGGAAAGAAAGTTTCAATTTGAGAGCGATGTTGTTTGGCACAATTAATGATTTTCCAGCATACAAAAATCTATCGGGGTATAGCATTAAAGGTCAATGTGCGTGTTCTATCTGTGAAGAAAACACAGATTGGACGCGGTTGGAATTTGGTCAAAAGAATGTATTTCTTGGTCATCATAGATTCTTAAATTCTAATCATCACTATCGTGGGTGGAGAAAAGCATTTAATGGAAATTCAGAACAACGTAGAGTTCCACCTACATTGACCGACGAACAAATTTTTGAAAAGGTGAAAGATGTGAGTACTCAGTTTGGCAATCCTTTTTCTCATACGCTTGTCACGCGTGGGTGGAAGAAGAGGTCAATTTTGTTTGAGTTGCCGTATTGGAAGTCGGTGTATGTAAGACATTTTCTTGATGTTATGCATATTGAAAAAAAATATATTTGAAAGTGTTATTGGTACGTTACTCAATATAAAAAGAAAGTTTAAGGATGACCTTAAAGCAAGAAAGGACTTGGTAGTAATGAGAATAAGAAATGAATTAGGACCCTTGAAGAAAGGAAATCACACATATCTACCACCTGCTGCTTATACTTTATCTAGAAAGGAGAAATAGATATTATGTAAGTTTCTGAGTGAAGTTAAAGTTTCAGAAGGATACTCTTCAGATATTAGAAGACTTGTTTCTATAAAAGACCTCAAGTTAAAGAGTTTAAAGATACATGATTGCCATGTTATAATGGAACACTTTCTACCAATAGGTATACGTTCTATTTTTCCAGAAAAAGTGAGAGGTGCAATAACTAAATTGTGTTTTTTCTTCAGGTCAATTTGTAGTAAGGTGATCGATCCTGCGATCTTACCAACATTGCAAAAAGAAATAGTTATTACTTTGTGTGAGCTTGAAATGTATTTTCCTCCATCATTTTTTTGACATAATGGTACATCTAGTTGTCCATCTTGTGAAAGAGACACAATTGTGTGGACCAGCTTATATGAGATGGATGTACCCTGTTGAACGTTATATGAAAATATTGAAAGGGTATGTGAAAAACCGAAGTCGACCAGAGGGATGTATTGTTGAACGATACATTGTTGAAGAAGCTATTGAGTTTTGTACTAAATATTTGTCCAACGTTCAATCCATTAGCCTCCCAAAATCTAATGTTGTTGAAAAAATAGTAGGTAAACAGTTAATTGGAAATAAAGTTGTGACAGTTTCAAGGGATGAACGGGAGCAAGTGCATTTGTATGTTCTGCACAATGACATTGAGGTTGAGCCGTATGTTGAAATGCACAAGGACGTTCTCCGAGGTTTAAATCTGAATCGAAATGAAAATTAGATAGTACGTGAGCATAATCGAAGTTTTATAACATGGTTCAAGGATCATATTTTTTTAAAGTTTTATTCTGATCCCGCTTCAATAACAGAAAGGTTGAGATGTTTAGCATAGGGTCCAAGTTTGCATGTGTTTTCTTATAGCGCATACACAATTAATTGATACACATTTTATACCAAAGAACAAGATGATAAGAGTACAATGCAAAATAGTGGTGTCACCGTGCTTGCCGAAGCAATGCATATTTCAAGTGTGAAGGACTTAAACCCCAAATATGCGAATCTGTCGTATTTTGGGGGTTATCGAGTGCATTTGGGTGTTTGATTATGAAAAGTTTCAGATTCCTATCTTTGGATGCAAGTGGGTTGAAAATAATAGTGGCATACGAATGGATAAGTCAGGATTTTTGCAAGTGGATCTTAATAAGGTGGGGTACAAAGATGAGTCTTTTATTCTAGCCACGCAAGCTAAACAAGTGTTCTATGTCACTGATCCGACAAGTACGAAATGGTCTATAGTTCTTTTTTCCAACAAAGTAATCGATGATAACATTGGAGACAAGGGGGATGTTGATGTTGAGAAGGAATCTTATATTATAGATGATCCAGATGAGAATATTAGAGCGAATGAATCATATATTAGAAATGATCATAACGAGGGAATTTGGATCAATCCATCCTTCCGTGTTGTTAAGATAAAAGTAAACCACGTTCCAACTAAGAAAAGAAAGAGATCTTAGTGACAAAGGTACTTGTAAAATTACATATTGTCTCATTGAATAAAATTACATATTTATATCATGCAATACAATTACATATTATGTCATTCAATAAAATTATGTATGTGTTTTTCTTATTTATACATTTCTTATGTATATATTTCTTATTTACATATTTGCATGTCATTCATTTGATACTTTGGTTTCTGAATTACAGGTATTATGGCCACCAATGAGGAAACATCACATGATGGAAACAAAACAACAAAAGACATGGAAGGCGATATCAAAATAGGAATAACGATTATGAAAAAAATCATTCGTGCGAGAGATAAGGGTGTTAAGTATGATGTGCATTAGAATGAAAGAGATCAATTAGTTGAGCCTAACGGTGCGATGTTGACAAGTTACATTGGAGCACTTGTACGTTCGCAAATTCCGATTACTTGCGATAATTGGAGAATTCCCTCGCTACAACCGGCTAAAGACAAAATTTGGAGTGAGATACATGTATGATATTTGATTATTTTTAATTATGTTGACGATTACATCTTTAAATTAATTATACTAACATGTTATATGTATGTGTATTTGTTTGCAGAGATCTTTTAATATTGATGATTGCAGAAGAAAATATTGTCTTCAATTGGCCGGAAAACGACTGAGGGGATTTAGAGCGTTTTTAACGAACAAGTTTCTTAAAGATTCTGATGGAAACTTTGTCGACTCGGAGCGTCCAAAGAAGTATGCTGATCTGATTACAGAAGAAGAATGGGAGACATTTGTTGCGAAGCGAAGAACCAAAGAATTTTTAGTAAGTATAACTTATCATGAACAATGTATAGTATATATACTTCTTCCACAAGAGTTCTGATATGACTTAAACTTGTTTTTTCAGGTTGTGAGTGGCGTAAATCGGCAACGGGCATCAAAACCCGCGTATCCATACAAAAAATGGCGTTTGGGATATGCACGCTTAGAACAAAATATAGTAAGTATATATAAATGCTTTAATATGATATAGTTACCAAAAATAGTAAGTATATATAATAGGATATGAATGCTTTATTATCCGTATTAATGCGTAGTTAGAAGAGGAGAAAAGTGATGCGATATCTCTTCTGGACCATGTTGTGTGGAAGGCTGCCCGTGTGGGAAGAGATGGAGTCGTTCAGGAAGAAGTTCAACAAGTATTTGAGCAATGTGTAAGTACAACATTAGTTTTGTCAGTAACTGATCACAAGTGTATAATATATTTATATATGCTTTTATCTATATTTCAGGAGACTCTATCCCATAGTATAACTCCAGCTGAGGACGATGATTGCAGGAGCATACTGAGTCGGGTGTTAAATATCCCTGAGTATTCTGGGAGTGTGAGGGGTAAGGGATTTGGTGTCACTCCATCAAAACTGTATAAGCAACCAAAGAAAAAAAATCCTAGCAATAAAGAAGTGATGGATACGTTGGAGGAATTGAAAGCTCAGATTCGCGAATTATAGAAGGACAAAGAAAGATACATGTCGAAAAGGTGCGGTCCAGAGGGTAAAGATACTAGTGACAAAGATAGTATCAATTGTCCTCAGAAGCTTCCAGAGGTAATTGTATATATTACATTGAAATTAATTTAGCACAATTTTCTTAATTGACACATTAATCAGCATCATTATCTGTTTAGGGCATTTCACCTTGTTGGTTATATTTATCGTTACCGACTTATCGCATGGTTGGCAAGGGAAAGATGCATAACATTGTGGGAGACTTACTTCACCATAAACTGCTCCCTGCTGGATTTTTGAAAGTATCAGTTGATATTACGTTAGAGGGGGTGCGTTGTTGCCTATACCAGATGTTGTTTCAGACGCAACAGTGGTGGGAGACGTAATAGGAGCGTATGTTGCATGGCCGACAAATCTCATTTTCATAGATGATGAGGTATGTTGAACACCATTATGAACCTTGTAATATTCAAATGTTTTACGACCCATAGATGAAAGTTATTCTTACATTTATATTTTCTTATTTACATGATGATCTTAGACTCCTACAAAATCCAAATCAAAAGATAAGGGAATCATTATGCGGGAAACTGATTCAGCTGCATCAAAGAAACATGTACTACTACAATTACATGATTATCTTATTATACATTAATTACTGAACTTATATGACTTTTAGGTTCATGATCAACAGTTGCAACAAGTCAGCAAGGGTAAGATGCCTGAATCTTCCAAGGTGCCCAACAAAAAAAAGGTCGAGCCAAAAAAAGCATATGTTCCTTGATTTAGGTTGTGCCTTGAAACATATGTAGGAACAACAGATGTGACTGAAGGTGGCATCCGTCAAATACCTATGGAGGAAGGTATTTTCGGTTTTGAATATACCGAAACAATTGCTAAGGAGGATTTGGACCAGATTTTCCAACATTCTGAATTGGGCGTCAGTGTTATGCATTCCTACATCAAGTACTCTGATCCATTTTAATTAAATAATTGGACATTTTAAAATTTGCTCATTTAACTGAATATTCTAATGTTGATTATGTTTTTCTTTTAGGCTCTTGTATGACAAATTGTTGGTCCCGCATGATTTGACTTAAATATTCACATTCTTATCTGCTAGTTGTATCAACTCACGGACAATATATCACACACCAGATGTAGTCAAAGATTACATAGTCCAAATATTTATGGTCGCGACTACAGAGAAGTTGTTCTTGTTGCCATATAATACTGGCCATGGGTATGACTTCATTCTAAATTTATTTATTATAATTATTCGATTTTTGTCATTCTATATAACATTTCCGTCTAAACTGTTGTCTTATTTTATAATGGACACTGGTTGTTGTTCGCGATTAATCCGATGAAAGAAATAGTGTATTATCTGGATTCATTGGATGACGATCAAACAAAATATCCTGATATGAAGAATATGATTGATACGTAAGTGATGAGATATATTGTTCTGAATAATTATATATCTTTATTTATTATGTAACATTGTTCTAAATATGTGTTTATATTATGTTAGAGCTATACAAATATTCAGAGCACAAAGACAAGCAACAATGTCAAAAAGTAAGGCTAACAACATTAGCTGGATCAGAGTGCAGGTATATTTTCCCATTTTTGACTGTTATAGTGGTCCTACTTGATAAAACTATGTAAACTATATATTCTGATAAATGTTCGTTTGTTTTTTCCATTTACAGTGTCCTCGTCAGCGCAATGAGATTGATTGCGGATATTTTGTAATGCACTTTATGAAGGAAATTATTCATTCTGGACAATAGAGATTCCAATCATGGTATGGATCAATTCATAAATTATATGATTCATTTTGATAATTAATCGATGTTTCATCTGAGTAATTAGTTTTAAAACTAAATCGTGCATGTTCTGTTATATTTTGTAGTACTTTGATGAATTCAAGTGCGGTACTTACTCGAAAGTAGGATTGGAAGAAATAAAGGAGGAATGGTGTCAATTTATTCTTGAGTTGAGAATTGTATAAGGTATATGTATCATCCAATATTGATGCGGGATAATAATATTTCTGGAAGTCGTATCTATTTGTAAAGTTAACAAATTTGTAATTATATGTAAATTGACTGTATTTGTGATGTTGTAATTCTGAGGATCGGATTGTGTTGTAATATATTTAAGCAGGTTTATGTGTATTAAAATGATTATGGGCAAAGTGATGAATTACAATGTATACTTAAAGGCCAAAGTGTTGAAATAAAGACCTGAATTATAAGCAGGTTTATCGAAAAATATATAAAAAGTGTGATTATTTAAAAAAAAATTTTTAAAACCGTGAAGATTAAACAACGCTTTTATAAAAAAGCGCTGCTAAAGGGGACACAGAGATCGCTACAAAAGCGTTGCTATAGGTGGGGAAAGGGGGGGGGGGGGGGTCTAAGAAAGCGCTTTATAAAAGCGCGGCTAAAAGGGGGGGGGGGGGTGGGGTGTCTAAGAAAGCGCTTTAGAAAAGCGCTGCTAAAGGGGGGGGGGGGGGGTGTCTAAGAAAGCGCTTTCTAAAAGCGCTGCTAAAGGGGGGAGGGGAGAGAGGAATAGGCAGCGCTTTTATAAGCACTGCTAAAGAGGTAAAAAACGCTGCTAAATGTGCTGCTAAAGGGAGCCTTTAGCAGCGCTTTTTCCACACAAAAAACGTTGCATTTACCTTTAGCAGCGTCACTTTAGGCAGCGCTTTTAAGCGCTGCTAAAGGCCAAAAAAAGCGCTGCTAAAGGTCTTTTTTGGCATAGTGTATAATTGGGAGAAACATTATCCTACAAGCCAGCTTTATAGAATTGAGTTAGATTCAACCACATTTCTTAATATGATATCAAGAGTCAGATGTAAGATTCGATGGACTACCTGCTATCAGGTTTGCATTATATCAAGACACCCACCATTTATTTTCACGCTCCAGATATCTAGTTCTAAACGTAGAAGGGTGTGTTAAGAGTCGCACATCAAATAATATATGACCTGAACATCTGCTTATGAGTGAAAACAAACCCCACCTTACATTCGATTTTGTAAGGTTGGGTTGTTGAGTTAAGCCCCACCACATTTCTTAACACTTCATTCATAAACAACACAAATAATCAAATACAAAATATTCAATGGTAAAAAATATTCAATATTTCAAATATATATAAAATAATAATAATAATAATATTTTTTTAAAAGTACTCGATCTATAAATATTTTTATTTTAAATTTAAAAAACTATAATAATTTTTTATTTGTAAATAAATAAAAAACAAGAGAGTTTTGAATATTAATGATTAAAATATAAAAATACGTGTATTTATATTTATTAATGTCTTGTTGAGAGCAAATAGATAGCACATAAACTTTTAATATATTTTAGTAAAACTAATTTAACTTTTTAATTTAAAAAATAAAGAATAATTTTTTTAATTTAATATATTATTTTATCTCTCTTCACATCTCCCCAATTGGGGAGAAACACTAATTATTATATGATTAATTATTTTTTTTTATTAACGTGCCAATACCTGAGTTTCTTTTGATAGGGAGTTAAGTTACTATCAAATAAAATAAACTGAAGTGTTCAAACCAATTAAATTTGTTTGATTTAGTTTGTTAGGTTGATGAGTACGACTTATAAAAAGAGCTTTAATCACGAGGGATTGCTTGAGAATGTGAATGCAATAGATTATGTGAGTTTTTTCTTTTACTTGTGATGGAAAATTTCTTATAAGTCATGTTAACTAGAAAAGCCAAAAATGGTCAGAAAACGGTAAAAGTTGGATGGGAATCCAATAAAAGAAGTGTAAGTGATACATCACCAACCTCACATGAATTGTTAGCATTACGTTAATCTAGCCAACAGTTTAGGAAGATACCAGTAAATTTTTTGAACTAGATGTTGACTTTGAAAGCCTCATATTTTTGTCAACACATTTTTTTTATTCCCTTTCTACCAAAGTATTTGGACCACAAATAAATTACGTAGTACTCCCTCTAGTGAATTTATAATCAAAAAATCAATATTTCACATTTATTAAAAAATATATAATTATTTGAAGTCATAAGTTATGTATTTTTTTAAAATCTAATTTAAGGGAAGATGTAAAAATAGTTTCAATTGATTGTTTTTATAAAAAATGAGAGAGGAAGCAAATTAGATAGAATTTACATGTAATTTTATCTTTGAAAAATATATTTTAAAAGTAAAATGATTAAATAGAATAAATTTGATATTTATATTTATGATAAACACTATTTGGATAAATTTTTCGGAGGCAAGTTAGGTGAGATCACAATCGTCCTGTTTATAGGAGGTGTAAGTTGTCGGTCTCTTCTTTGTTGAGAAGTCCATTTTTATACTTGTAAACTCATTAAGGACCATTAAGGAATGCCCCTTCAGATCTCATGTTTAAGTGATCTCTAGTAACATCCACTGTTTTCTCAAGTAACACCTTTTTCATTAATTTTTTTTAACCCCATGCAATCATGAAGTTATTTCGTAATCGTCGTATGTGACTAATCAAATCGTCTTGTAACACCTTTCAAGAAATTGGATCCGATCTGATATCGTCTACCAATGTTCTTATGGGACTGAGACTGACTTGCTCATGCTATATATCAGTCATCCCCTTGTCCGGGATCCGACTTGCCCATGTTATACGCAACTCGACATTTGGGAATTCCGGATGCACACAAGTCCTGATCACGAGATCCAACAGGTTGAAGTGTTTGGACAGAAAAGTCTTGAAATTCCTTCCCTCTCGAGTCGGTCACCTATTCGGTAGGTTACCGTGTGATAATGGTTTTTAAAAGAGCAATAATGATCATCACTTTCTCTTTCCTCGTCATGATGATTTTTTATGAGAAACCCAACTTATCATCATGATCTTAGCACGATATAGCTTCTTGACCGTTGTAAACTCACTTCCATAAAAAGATTCCTTCCTTTTTTGTTCCTTTACTTAAATTGTGATTTCTCATTTCTTATCGAGAATTGTTGCCTAATTTTACCTTGCTCCCCCTATTAATCGTGTTCTGCAAACTCAAACCTCAAATATTGTTTTTCTGCCTTATTTTTCATTTTCTCTCTTTTTTATTCTTTTATTATGGTTATAATACATGATTGTGGCAATTTGGGGGAAGCACCAATTTCCCTTTTCGCCCATGAGAGAAGAAAACTCTGCGATGAATGCATGAGATCTCTTCACCTCATAGTAAAACTGACCCGGAGTCTTCATCATCAGGTTACATGGATACTTCGATGGAGATGACAGGGATTTTGATTGACAAAGAAGTTTTAAATTATGACCATATCGTCATTGATGACATAAATATCTCAAAACTTTACTCAAACAGTCAGATTTCCTCTACTGGAATTGAGGAGGACGTTGTGCTAGAACCTTGCGTGGTTGGTGAGAGGGTTTGCATTACCCAACCTAAGGGAGTATTTGATGAGTATTTTTACTTTTACTCAGGGGTAATCGAGAATTTTAAGATCCATATCCCCCTCACCGTCTTTGAATCCAAACTTCTCCAAATCCTAAACATCACCCCCTCTCAATTAGACCCAAATGAATTGGGTTTTATTAAAGCCTTTGAGCTTGTTTGCGAGAGTGTGAACATAACCCATACTTTAGGTTTGTTATTTTCCTTCTTTGAACTGAAAGGGGTGGACAAAGGAGGCTGGGTCTCCATTTGTGAAATCCCAGAGAAAAGCTTCCTTCAAGCTTATACCACCAATTATAAAAGTTTCAAGGATAAATTTCTTCGAGTGAAAAGTGAAGAACAATGTCCCTAAGTCATGTATGCATTCTACCAAAGTATTAGGACCACAAATAAATTAAGTATTAATTTTTAAGTTTTTTCAACAATCATAATAATAATAATAATAATAATAATAATAATAATAATAATAATAATAATAATAATAATAATAATAATAATAATAATAATAATAATTATTATTATTATTATTATTATTATTATTATTATTATTATTATTATTATTATTATAAAGTATCATTTTATTTTACACAGGCTATTAGCGAAATTAACATAGTATTCACATTTATTAAAAAAAATTTAAAATATAATTAATTATTTGAAGTCATAACTTTTATATTTCTTTTTAAATTTAATTTAAGGAAAGATGTAAAAACAACTTCAATTGATTGGTTTATAAAAAATGAGAGAAAAAGCAAATTAAATACAATTCATATGTTTTTTTTTATCTTTGAAAATATATTTTTAAAATAAAATGATAAAATAGAATAATTTGATGTTTTTTATTTATAATATGTGACAAAAAAAGTACCATATCTTTTTCCTTATAAATCAATATAAATGGAGAGGGAGAACACACTAAATATTAATTGAAAAGTAGAGAATTATATATATATATATATATATATATATATATATATATATATATATATATATATATATATATATATATATATATATATATATATATATATATATATATATATATATATATATATATATATCTTTAATATATTAATATTTGTGTTTTTTTTAATATTTAAACATGAATTGTGTTTGCATGAATTTTCATAAAATATATATTATTAATAATTATATCATATTGCAGAAGGATGTCTCAAATCTTCATATATTATATGAAGTAAAAACACAAATATTTTTTTCGCGTTGACTTTTGGTTAAAGAGGTAACACATAGTCCAATGATCACTGAATTTCAGTAGTTATCAATATGTATCTCTATCATTTTTGTTTGTACAACTTTCAGAATATTGGTAACTGATCTTTGGATTGTTATTTCTAGTATTTGCATCGTTCTTTCTAGTCTTTTTGTTTGTCATGTTTTATGCTTTGCTTTGTATTTTTTTTGTGAATTTCAGGGTTTAATGAGAATCCAAGACAAAGAGGGGTCAACGACTAGTAAAATAAAGCAAAACGACAATTTGACAATTTCTCTCATACTAAAGACTAGGGGACTGCTACTCCCATCCGTAGAAGTTGCTACATGCCGTAACAACATGATGCCCTAGCTCCTCTATTTGAATCCCCTTGGTACAAGAGGCAGTGGCCTGCTACGGCCATCCATAGCAGCTGGTACAAGTTGTAGCAGGAGAAGGCGGGAGAAAAGTCAAAGATTTGTGTTGGATCTTGTAACACGGTGGGAGAACTGACTTTAAACAATGTTGCGGATAGCAAGAGTCGCCACCGACTTTTATTTTATCCATAAGGAAAGGTTATAAAAGAACAGGAAAGACCTTAGAGAATATTTTGGGTCCGGGGGGTAGGTTATGAAAAGGGAAGGTGTTAGCACCCTTTTCATCCATGGTTATCCACGGGCTCTTAGGTACTTAAGCTCACTTTAAGTCTTGGAAGTCCATTTAGCCTGATTAAAGTCAAAACCCTAGTTTTGGATGCACTGCTTAGGAGGTGCATTGTCTGAGGGAATTGTCAACTCTTCTGACCAATTGTGAATTTTGTGAACCTTATGAACCTTCTTGGAACACAAAGTCTTGTATTGTGAGGGCAAATTTTGGGGTGCAACAGCTGCCCCTGTTCAATTTTCTGAAACCTGAGGGGTTAGATTGGTATATTTGCCAGTCGTAACCTGGAAGGTTGAAGGGGATTGAACACAAAAGCCCAAAAATTTGCACTCACCAGTGCATGGAGTGATATTGATGGTTGGTTGAACATGATTGAGTGGGCTTAAAGATGCCACTAGGGGAAAGTTCTTCAGTAGTATAATGAGAACTGTCAGGAGTCTGGAGTAATACTGATGTAACAGCATGTCTTCATGAGGATAGAGCAATCAATAATGATAACCCTAAAGCAGTCTTGAAGTGATAAATCTGACCTCAGGAGGATAGAGCAATCAATAGCTCTAAAGCAGTCTTGAAGTAATAATGGCTTCAGGAGGATAGAGCAACCAATAGCTCTAAAGCAGTCTTGAAGTAATAGAATGGCTTCAGTAGGATAGAGCAATCAACATCTCTAAAGCAGTCTTGAAATAATAATGTGATATGTCTTCAGGAGGATAGAGCAATCAATAGCTCTAAAGCAGTCTTGAAGTAATGATTTCAGGAGGATAGAGCAATGGATAGCTCTAAAGCAGTCTTGAAATAATAATGTAATTTCAGGAGGATAGAGCAATGGATAACTCTAAAGCAGTCTTGAAATAATAATGATGGTTTCAGGAGGATAGAGCAATCAGTAGCTCTAAAGCAGTCTTGAAGTCATGAGATGTTCTCAGGAAGATAAAGTAACCCTGAAGTTACAATAAAGCAGTCCCAAAGTAATAAGAAGCTCATCAGGAGGATAAAGTAACCCTGAGGTTACAATAAAGCGGTCCCAAAGATCATAAGCTTGTTTGTTGGATAATTAACCTGAAAACAAGGTAGCATTCTGTAGAACAACATTAGTTTATGCTTTATGTATGCATGTATGACATGATGCACTTAGGTAATGTACTATAGACATATATGTTATGGTATGATGTAAATGATGTATGTATGATATGACACTGCTGGAAGTGTCTGGATATCCTTGTATAACAACTGCTGGCCAAGGAAAATAAATCCCGATTCGTTGTTGAAGAATATATAACCCTCCGTCTGCTGGGGATAACAAGGTATAGATAACCTCCCGTTGTTGGGGATAGTAGGGTATAGATAACCTTCGTTTTCGTTTGATAGTAGGATAAGTATAACATCCCGTCTTCGTTCATCGTGCCCTTATTGGAAAGTAATTTCCCGTATATCCGTATGAGGATAAAAGAGATGGATATAAATTCCAGGGGAGATTAGACTTTGTGAAAATGGATTAGTCCTACTGATGGTTTGTAACTGTCTTGTAAAGATGAACCGGCGAAGCTTCGTTGAAATCCTTCCCTCGTTCGTCCTTAGTAAATACTATTACTGCATTTTCATGCATTTTTGGTAAACATCAATCATATTAAAAGCATACATGCGTTTCTGGTAAACATCAATCATATTCAAAGGCATACATACATTCAAACACAACCAATGGACGTTTCGCTTATGTAAATAGGGTAAAAGTGAATCTGGATTCAAAAGATGGAATTTATTTATATCAAAAGTGACCCATACACGGGTAAGTTTGTATAAGGAGACATAAACCCTAGTAAGAGAATTTTGTCATGAAGTTTTACAAAAAGAATCAGCTATGTGGGAAATAATCCTATTGAGTTTCAATTCTACTATTGCCACTCAAGTATCTCATCTTCTTGCTGTTGAGACGGAAACGATTGGATTGAGCTTTATCTGTTTGAGCTTGAGTAAGTAATACAACTGGTTGCAGTTTCATGAGTGATCCAAACGAGACATAGTCATACGCTTTAATCCCTAACTTTTGCCTGGATTGCCCTTTCAGGTTTTCAATCCACCGGGATACCCTTTTTTGCCCAAGCCGCCTTTTCAGGTTTTCGACTTGCCGGGTGTACATCTTTTTATATATATATCCCTAATTTTTGCCCAAACCCTTTTGGTTTGCCGGGATGCCCTTATTTTTGCCTAGGCCTGTCAACCTAGCGGGTCTCTTTTTATGCGTAGTATTTTTTAACTATGTCTGCGTTTACAGGTTGTGGGAATTCTTCACCATCCATTGTAGTTAGTATCATGGCACCTCCTGAGAACACTGTCTTGACTACAAATGGTCCCTCATATGTTGGAGTCCACTTGCCCCTAGGATCACCCTGTGGTAATATGATACGCTTGATTACCAAGTCACCAGCCTGATATACCTTTGGCTTAACCTTCTTGTTAAAAGCTTTGATCATCCGTTTCTGGTACATCTGGCCATGACAAACTGCTGCTAACCTTTTCTCATCAATCAAATTTATCTGGTCAAGTCGAGTCTGAATCCACTCATCTTCATCCAAGCCTGCATCCTTCATAATTCTCAAGGAGGGGATCTGAACTTCAATAGGCAGAACTGCTTCCATACCATAGACTAAGGAGAATGGGGTTGCCCCTGTTGAAGTACGTATTGTAGTACGATAACCATGCAGAGCAAATGGTAACATCTCGTGCCAATCCTTGTAAGTAACAATCATCTTCTGTACAATCTTCTTAATGTTCTTATTAGCAGCTTCAACTGCCCCATTCATCTTTGGACGATACGGAGAAGAGTTGTGATGCTTAATCTTGAACTGCGTACAGAGATCAGTAATCATAGTGTTGTTCAGATTAGAGCCATTGTCAGTGATAATCCTTTCAGGGAAACTAATCACAACACCAACACCATTACCATGTGCATGGGAGGCACCATCAAAAACCATAGTCCATCGGGATCCTTGTTCAGGTCCGTCATATTGTCCAGGTTCTTTGGTAACAGACATAATGTCTTCATCAGGGAACTCAAAATTCATTGGCTGGTAATCATCTACTGCTTGATGAGCCAAATGATCAGCAACAACACTCCCCTTAATGGCCTTCTGAGTGGTATACTGTATATCATATTCCGTCAAGATCATTTGCCATCTTGCAATTCTTCCGGAGAGAGCAGGTCTCTCAAATATGTACTTGATTGAATCCATCTTCGAAATCAACAAGGTAGTATGGGTCAACATATACTGTCTTAGTCGGCGAGCAGCCCATGCCAAAGCGCAGCAAGTTTTCTCGAGCAGTGAGTATCTTGTTTCACAGTCGGTAAACTTTTTGCTAAGGTAGTATATTGCCTGCTCTTTTCGACCAGACTCGTCATGTTGCCCCAATACACACCCCATTGAGTTGTCTAATACTGTTAAATACATAATCAAGGGTCTTCCATCAACTGGTGGCATTAAAATTGGAGGTTCTAGCAAATATCTCTTGATTTCATCAAAGGCAGTCTGGCACTCATCATTCCATTCCATCACCTGATCTTTCTTCAACAACTTGAAGATTGGCTCACAGATGGTAGTTAATTGGGAAATAAATCTTGCAATGTAGTTCAATCGTCCCAAGAAACCTCTAACCTCCTTCTCAGTACGGGGAGCTGGCATCTCTCGTATAGCTTTCACTTTTGCAGGATCCACTTCAATACCTTTTCCACTGACAATGAAACCCAGGAGCTTTCCAGATCTAACTCCAAAAGTACACTTGTTTGGATTTAATCTCAACCTGTACTTCTTCAACCTCTCAAACAACTTGTGCAGATGATCAAGATGTTGTTCTTCATTCTGAGACCTGGCTATCATATCATCCACATATACCTCTATCTCATGATGAATCATATCATGAAACAAAGCCACCATAGCACGCTGATATGTTGCCCCTGCATTCTTCAAACCAAATGGCATTACCTTATAGCAAAAGTTGCCCCACTGTGTCACAAATGTAGTCTTCTCCATATCTTCAGGTGCCATCTTGATTTGATTGTAACCAGAGAAACCATCCATAAAAGAGAATACCTTATGCTGAGCAGTGTTGTCTACCAGAATATCAATATGAGGAAGTGGAAAGTCATCTTTAGGGCTAGCCTTGTTCAGATCTCTGTAGTCTACACACATACGTACCTTACCATCTTTCTTAGGAACTGGTACCACATTTGCAACCCACTGAGGATAAGAAGTTACGGCCAAGAACCCTGCATTGAACTGTTTCATTACCTCTGCTTTGATCTTTTCTGACATTTCAGGACGCATACGACGAACCTTCTGCTTCTTTGGACGACAATCTTCTTTCACTGGCAAACGGTGAACCACAATGTCTGTATCCAACCCTGGCATATCTTCATAAGACCAAGCAAAGATCTCCACATAGTCACGTAGCATCTGTATCAACCTGCTCTTGACACTGTCCTCTAAATCAGCCCCTATCTGGACCTCTTTTCTGTTTTCTTCAGTTCCCAGATTCATAACTTCGACTGGCTCTTCATGTGGCTGTATAGCTTTCTCTTCCTGTTGTAACAACCTAGCAAGCTCTACAGGTATTTCACAATCGTCCTCGTTTCCGTCTTCAGTTTGATAAATCGGATTCTCGAAATTGTAATTGGCAATAGTAGAACTGTTATCAACTGGATCCAGAGTGGATGAGGATCTGCATTTTAGTGACGTGGGTGTGTGTAAGAACACATAGCTGATAAAGCAAAAATAAAAGAAAAAGAAAGACAAGGAACACAATATTTACGAAAACGAAACGTCCACTGATTTTATTGAATGAAGTATGCAAATGAAATGGCAACCCGTAACAAGCACACCATTGTGCCCCGGGTAAGGCACATGGCTTGAAAGTTTTAATTGTTCCAGAAATTATAAATTTAAAAACATAACACAGTAATAGTATTTACTCCTGACTAAAGGAGATAGGGATAACATCTTCAGCTGTCCAATTATTGAGTCCAGCACCCACAGTAGGAAAAATCCATGCCTCCAAGTTGTAGTCTTCATCTTGATCTCCCACAGCATTGATAACACCTTGATTGGTGATACGAACAGCACGGGCACGACGGACAGCCTTCTGGGACTCTGCAGTGAAACCCAAACCAAACTTGTCAGACTTGTATGGAATATCAGGAAGCTGACCCCAAATAGTACAACCACCTTCTTCCACCACAGCTTTTGCATCATTGAGGGAGGCCATTGCCATTGTTGGAGGGTTTCTGATGACCACAGGAACCTTCTTCACAGCAGGAGGCATCACACAATCCTTAACAGCCCAGGGAACCACTTCAAATGACTGACATGGAGTTTCAATGTATTCACCTTCTACTTCCAGATACTTGAAAGTGTTTACATGGCTGACAAAGTATTCTTCCTCTCCAAAGACAGTAACAACTTTTCCATTCACCGGATATCTCAACTTTTGATGTAATGTGGAGGTCACAGCACCTGCCCCATGGATCCAGGGACGACCAAGCAGACATGAGTACGAAGGACGAATATCCATCACATAGAATGTAGCAGTAAACACCTGAGAGCCAACCTTGATTGGAAGATCAATTTCCCCATGCACTACTCTTCTAGGACCATCAAAAGCCTTTACCACAATATTACTGGGCTTCAATACCGTATCTTCAGGACTCAGTTTGTTCAGGACTTCCTTAGGCAACACATTCAGAGAGGAACCATTGTCTATCAGCACATGAGACAGGGTAGTGCCCCTGCATTCAATTGAAATATGCAACGCCCTGTTATGATCCCTCTTGGCAGGGGTCAAGTCAGCATCAGAAAATCCTAACCCGTTGTCATAGGTCAGGTGAGCAACACAATTCTCAAACTGGTCCACAGAAATTGCACTGGGTACATGAGCCATCTTTAGAAACTTGATCAATGACTTGGCATGAGCCTCAGAACATAATAACAGGGAGAGCATAGAAATCTTTGAGGGAGTATGCCCCAGCTGATCAACAATATCATAATCACTCTTGCGAATGATTTTCAATACTTCTTCCATCTGCTTAGAGAGGTCATCAGCAGCTGGCACATCAGTAGATACAGGCTCAATAACAGGACCCTTGCCCCGAGCATCAGTGGCGGAAGTAACAGCAGGAGTAACTGCACTCTTAGAAGCAACTGGAGGAGAGAAGACTCTTCCACTACGAGTGATCTTGCTAGATCCAGCAATATTATCAATGTCAACAGGCATATCAGGTAAAGGCTCCTGCTTGACACCATGGATGTAAACATCAGACCCGTAGTGCCAAGGCACAGCTTTGTCAGATGTATAAGGAATAGGACCAGGAGTGGTAATGATCAGAGGAGCTACTCTGGCTTCAGCAACAACTTTCACAGGACCTTCAGCAGTAATCTTGATTGGGCCCTGATGAGTGATTTTAATGGGACCCTTTGAAGTGATTCTTAGTGGTACTTTGTCAACCATGTCAACCTCTTCAATCTTCTTATCCTGAGTCAGATGATCCACCATACTTTCTACAGATGCTGGTCTTCTTTCAAACACTATAGTATATTTATCCATGAGACGTTGAATCCCATCTCTCAAAATGAAGCAACTATCTGGCTTATAAGTACAATATAGACAATCTTCATGACAACCTGGAAAGATCCCAGCTTGTACTAACCTCTTTTTGATAACAGACAATGGTGTGCTCAACTCCATAACTGAATAGACATGCAGATCTTCATCAATATCTTCATCAATGGCGTTGACAGTCTTCTCGTGATTTGGCATTGGAGCTGTAATCACATTTGGAGTACCTGGTGGATCAAACTCAATTTCTCCAGCATCAATCATATCCTAAATTTTGTTCTTCAAGACCCAGCAGTTATTAGTATCATGTCCTGGACAGTTTGAATGATATGCACATCGTGCATTGGGATTGTACTTGGGAGAGGTAACATTGGGATTCTGAGGGGCCTCCCTCAGGGTAATAAGTTCAGCTTTCAACAAGTGTTCCAATGCCTGAGCCATTGACATGTTGATCTTCGTAAACTGTCTTCTAGCCCTCTGTTGGTTGCCTTGAGGCTGCTCTGTTGTTGCAGGAGTTGGATTTGAAATATGAACTGCACTAACAGACTGATGCCTTCTGTTACGATCAGGCTGACCATACACAGCATTAGATTCTTTCTTCCCAGTGGGAGGCTTCTTTGCAGCACCTGATGAAGAAGTGCCCACTTGGATCTTACCACTCTTGATACCATTCTCTACTCGCTCTCCTGTCATGATCAACTCAGTGAAGCCAGATGATGAGCTTCCAATGAGATGACTGTAAAACGGACCATTCAGCGTACACATGAACATATCAACCAACTCCCTATCAGTCAAAGGGGGTTGAACTCTTCCGGCTAAGTCTCTCCACTTCTGAGCATACTCCTTAAAGCTTTCTTTGGCACCCATAGACATGCTTTGAAGCTGCATGCGGGTGGGGGCTAAGTCAGCATTGTATTGATACTGCTTGTAGAAAGCTTCAGCAAGGTCATTCCAATCTCTGATGTTGACACTCTCCAACTGATAATACCACTCTAGCTGAGCTCCAGATAAACTCTCTTGAAAGAAATGGATCCATAACTTTTTATCAGCAGTGTGGGGTTGAATTCTTCTGACATAAGACCTCAGATGCAATTTGGGACAAAAGACCCCATCATAGACAACAAATATAGGAACTTTGAATCCAATGGGTATGACCACCCCAGATATCAAGCTCAAATCCTCAAAATCCAGCCCAGATGATTTCTGTAATTCCATAGCATCCATTCTATCCACCAGCATCTTGAATTTGTCTTCGTTAGGCTCATGGTAGTAGTTAGCCTCAGAATCAGAGTCCCCCATAGTGTTGTGGAGACTGCCTCTCTCCTGCTCAGATTCTTCAGATTCATAGTCTCCAACCTGTTCCTTGGTCTTGTCAGGACCTTTGAACCTTCTTCCCATGTTGAGCAACCCAGCAGACCTTCTAGCCTTCTTAGTCTTCTTGGCCAGCAGTGTCTTCAATTCATCCTGCCCCTTGGATAGGTTCAGGATCAGCTCTTGGAACTGTGCATTCTGTGCCTGGAGATCCTTAACTGATTGTTCAAGAGCCATTGCTGAAATAAACAGCGAGAAGATGAGAAGCCTGTGCACAATTATAAACCTGTGATGCAATGATATGGGAATGCATATGCAATGTTTTCAAGGACCGCAGGATTTAAATTTGCTTGAACAAACGAGAAAGTAACTTTTTATTAGTAATAACTTGTTTTGCCTTTTAGGCTCACAAAAAATGAAAACGAAATAAGTACAAAAGATGGGGTTTTAAGTCTCCCATGGACGTTTCCTCTTTGTGTTGAGGTATGAGTTGAGGTTTCGTTCCTCATGAAGTAGCTTTGTTAGCTCTAGGATCCTTGCTTGGCTTGCTTTGTAATGAGCCTCGAAAGTATCCCTTTGCTCTTTCAGTTGGATCCATGATCTCTGCAAGTCTTCCATATCAGTAGGCATGTCTGGGTGAAGGATGGTATAAGCTGTGTCTCCTTCAGCAACAGGTTCCATGGTAACTGGTAGGACGGCAGGATATGGCATCATGAGTGTCTGAGCACGAGATCGTACCCATCTGAGATAAGCCTCCATAGGAATAGTGTACTTAGGCTCCAGTGTCTTGCTGTCAATCCTGTTTACCTTTCCCCAAGCTCGGATGAATCTCTGACGGTAACCCTGAAGATCGTTGTCGTAATCAAACACAATGCCCTGAATCAACATGTCATGTGGACCATCGCTCCGGGCGTAACCAAACTGTCGTAAAGCTAGAGATGGGTTGTAGGTGATGCCTCCTCTTATGCCTAGAAGTGGCACATTAGGAAACTCCCCACAACGGTCAATGATGGTGACATTCTCCATAGATCTGGAGCACCAATGGATGTCTGAGTGAGAAAGTGACATGATCCTCTTGGACCATCTGAACCCTTGCTCATTCTTCATTACTGAGCGAGGAAGGTGAGAAATAAACCACCTAGAAAGTAAAGGTATGCAACACATCAAAGTTCCTCTTGCCCTTGTAGTACGGGTGTGAAGAGAATGTAGGATGTCTCCAAGTAAGGTAGGCACTGGATTGTGACTCAGGAATATGTTGATGGCATGAACGTCTATGAACTGATCAGGATTGGGGAACAACACTAAGCCATAAATCAATAAGGCTAAGATCTCCTCAACAGCATCGTAGCTCATAGCCTTCAAGAACATTTGAGCTTTATCCACTAATACCTTGGCAAGAATACCTTTAACTCCACTTCTCGTCTCTAGAACAATGTCAGACTTCTTCAGATGTAGAGCTGCAGCAATAACTTCTGGTTTAAGCTCCTTCTCTAAGCCTGTGAATGGCTTCTGATCGAGAACAGGTATACCCAGAAGTTTAGAGAACTCCTCCATGGTTGGAACCAGCTGATAATCAGGAAATGTAAAGCAATGGTGCTTAGGGTCAAAGAACTGAAACAGCACACTCATCATGTCTTCACTGAACCCTGAAGTAACTAGATCCAATAAGTGACCATGTCTCTTGTTGAACTGGGAATGATCAGGCACTAGGGAAACCAACTCCTTGAGCTTAGCAGGTATCCCTACAAAGTTGATCCTGATGGTGTTTCTACGAGCAGAAGCCATGACCTGCAACAAAGAACAAAGATAAATCCTTTGGTCCTTGAAATGGTTAGGGAAAATGATATGCTTATGATGCATGATGATGTCATGATGTCATGCTCAATCACAAACATGTGGCACACACAAACAAGTCACACCATAGCCCTAGGTTTAAAGGCTTGCATGAGGTTCAAAGGCAAGTACCCTCCCCTGAAGTTAGATGGTTCATCCTGTCCTACAAAAGTAACCAGGTTCTAAGGGATCTCAATATCATTGATCCTTCACAAGGGTGGTTGTTCAGAAGGCAACTTACTTGCCAACCAAAACCCTCCAAGTTTAAGATCTCAATGAGCGTAGTATCGAGTGTCAACCAACTTCAGTCTGCACCAAAGCCGGTTACCTCACTACTTTCTAAAGGCCAAGATGAGTTAACTAGGGTTCTAAAAGTCAGTTAGTGCATTGACAACATATGGCAGCCTCAATATTATCCTCAACTTGACTTAAGGAATATAAGCACCAACCAAGAAGTCGCACTAACTATGGCCACCAGATCAACCGTATCGATATACGTCGTACAGTTTCCTTGGTCTATTGCCATTTACCTAAGGTACACTAGATCCGGGTTAGGACCTTTCACACATAAGAGCACCCCAACAATATAATAATAAAGCAAACAAGGCAAACAATTTAAAGTGATCTTAATTCCTAAGGGTACCCCTCTTAAATAGCTCCCCAGCAGAGTCGCCAGTTCTGTAACACGGTGGGAGAACTGACTTTAAACAATGTTGCGGATAGCAAGAGTCGCCACCGACTTTTATTTTATCCATAAGGAAAGGTTATAAAAGAACAGGAAAGACCTTAGAGAATATTTTGGGTCCGGGGGGTAGGTTATGAAAAGGGAAGGTGTTAGCACCCTTTTCATCCATGGTTATCCACGGGCTCTTAGGTACTTAAGCTCACTTTAAGTCTTGGAAGTCCATTTAGCCTGATTAAAGTCAAAACCCTAGTTTTGGATGCACTGCTTAGGAGGTGCATTGTCTGAGGGAATTGTCAACTCTTCTGACCAATTGTGAATTTTGTGAACCTTGTGAACCTTCTTGGAACACAAAGTCTTGTATTGTGAGGGCAAATTTTGGGGTGCAACAGATCTTAAGTATGATTGGATTTGTATCAAATCTGAATATTTCACATTGAACTGAGGATATTATGCACTTTCATTATTTCCCTATAAAACTCATAGCATGCTATGAGTTTAGGGTTCCTAACTTTTTTCGCTTTTCATTCCTAGTTTCTAAGTTTCTTTTGTTCTATTTTTCTTTGTAACTCAAGTTTCCAAGAGAGCAATTTGTGGAACACGGTTATTCATATTTCAAGTTTTATAATTTATCCTTTGTATATTATTCATCTATTGTGTTTGATTGATATGAGTTTGATGATTAATACCTCTGTGGTTGTGTTTTCCCTCACCATGAGTGAGTAGTTTCCTAGGAACTATAGGTTATGGGGATTATTTCATGATCTATCATATGATATGTTACTATAGATTACGAGAATTTTAGTTAAACTTATTTTATAATCCGAGTTTAGGCATTCCAAATTCGTTATGAAAGTAAGTGGTTCTCAAGTATCGACCGTAGTTTAAAAGGATATATGTCAACACCGGAGCACAAATTCTTAAACAACCTAATCCGGACGATGCGAAAGTCGACAAACAAATTTGAGAAAACATATAGCTAGGCAAAAGTAATGAATCGTCGAATAATAATTCAGACGATACAAAAGCCGATAGATTATTCATCGACGATAGGGGCAATGCGCTAGCGAAATCAGGTAGTGCCCAATTTTATCTATTTTCTATAGTTTATGTAAAAGACTCACAATAGATGTGGCAAGGATCGTATGATTGTGTTACAAACATTACATGTAACCGCGAGCCCTGTTTGTCTCGATTTGAGACCTAAGTGATTTTTCTGTTAATCTATTTTTACTTAATTACTTTTTCTGTTAAGTTGCTTACCAAAACTCCCACTTTTGATTTCTCTAGATATACAATGGTAGGACGAGAATTCGGCACTTAAAGCATTGGTCTTTGCGATTCGATATCTATTTTATTACTTCACAACAGTCGTGCATTTGCGGCTGCATCAAATATAGCCTGAAAGATAGAGGGAGAAGGTGATACAATCTTATGAGAAATTTAGAGAGGTAAGAGTAGAGATTCATATGATTGTATTTATGGAATTTTGTAAACCTTTAAAGGTATATAGTAGATCAAGAAACCACTATAAACATCTTAAATTTATTTGATTCATATATTGAGAGTTGGATAGAGTGAAAAACAGTTAGGTAGAAAATAGGGTTGGGTATTGGAAACTTGGGTATCTATTTTCTTGTAACTCTTTTGTAATCTCTTGTAACAATTCTTGTAAGTATAGTGAATCATAGAATTTCTCTCTCCCACATAGTAGATTAGTTTCATCAAAATGGGTAAAAAAAAGTTTCTTTATGTTCTTGTCTTTTATTTTCTTTTAACTTGTTGTGTATTTTTCTTCACTCTGGATGGGTAGTTTTTGTTGCTTGAGGTCATTTATTTTGGTTGTCATTTTTCTTTGTTCTCACACATCAAATTTCTTGGCGTTTTGAACTCAGAATAATTCTATCATTTTTTACATCAAGTGGCACCCGCCGTAGGGCAAATGGATTTTGTTTACAAGTGAGTACCATGAGTTCTAAATGGTAGGTCAAGAATTTTTCTGAAGACAGTGATTTTGTGTTGTGGAAAGGGAAGATGGAAAATTTTTTAACTACATAGAAGTTCATTGAATCATTAAAGTGTGATGCATCCATGACTGCACACCTATCATAACCAAAAAAGACCAAGATGATGTATACGACCAAGGTTGCCATTATATTGTGCCTCGAGGATACAATTCTAAGAGTAGTTACTAAAGAGAAGACTACATATTCTATGTGGGAAAAACTTGAATCGTTGTATATGACCAAATCTTTGAATGATAGAGGACAAATCCATAGTGGGAAAATTGACAAAATTTCACAAGATCATTGATGATATGGTGTTTACTGTGAAATTTAGTAAACAAAAACAAGTTTTATTTTACTTAAGAGATTAAACTCGAAAAGACCTTGGGACATATTTGTGTAAATCATAAGTTTAAAAAAAAAATCATCAAGGTCAAAATGTAAGGTAAGTTTAAAATAATGACTGAAGTTAAATGTGAAATCGAAATGCAAGGAAAACTTAAAGAAAATGACTAAAACTAATTCAATGCAATAAGTGACTAAAATAAAGACTTTAATTAGTAAAAGTGGAATACATATACGTACATTCTTGACTTTGTTCTCACAAACACACGAGTACTTTAAGCTTTACAGAATTTTGTATATAAATGGGGACCCCAAAACTCAAAGTGAGTGCTACTTATATACTAATCCTAAGTTAATCATCTGCAACGATCGACTAAGAAAAATACGCCATGTCTTGCTCTCTGTTGTACCCCAAATTTTACCCTCATATTATTTTGCATTGCCTGTGTATTATATCATGTCTATTATTTTTCATAATACCCAATTTATCAACTGAAATAAACTTCTTGGAATTATAGTCGAGTTGGTCAAACTAAAAGTCAACTGTGTGAAAAATCAGCGAACAAAAAATTTTAAAGTCGAGCCTGCAAACGTTAGTCTTATTAATCTACGTTTCACGTAGTTTAACCTGACGTGCTCATTTAAATTTTTCGACCACTTTTCGGTCGCATTTAGACAGTTTAAGTCAATTTAGCGGGTAAAATTTATTTCAAAATTTGACAAAGCGTCGTATTTTCCTGAATGGTATATTTTACGCTGATCATTTTGGTGTATTCATTTTATTTTTTTAAGCATTTCAATACCGGTCCAATTTTTTTCGTTTTTTTTACCGTTTTTATTTATACTTTTAAATAATATATTTTTTAATTAATCAATTTTTTTATAGTTAATACCCTTTCTTATTTTATATTTAATTTTTAAAATTTTGATTTTGATTTTTAATTTTTAATTTTAATTATTTTTTAGAAACTTGTCAAATAAGTCTCATAAATTACTTACTTTTTAGAAACTTGTCAAATAAGTCTCATAAATTATTTACTTTTTAGAAACTTGTCAAATAAGTCTCATAAATTATTTACTTTTTAGAAACTTGTCAAATAAGTCTCATACACTCTTCTTTCTTTTCCAACCTATATAAAGGAAGCAACCACACTGCAAAATCTCACACTTCATGCTCTTTTCCTTATCACACTTCCACATAAACTAAAAACTCACTATCCACCATATTCTATCATCACTCTTTCATACACAATATCTTCCATGATATGAATAACTCACCTTTATTTTTTCAATAATAAACCACCACCTACATTTCTTTTTCTTCATTCTACCTCTAACCTCACATAAAATATCATCCTCCAAGTAGACACAATACTCCCTCATCTAATCTTTATCAGGTTTTTTTTCTTCTTTTCTTTTACTTTATTCATTTATTTAGTTTATTTTAATTTGTAAAATATTTGGAAAGACAAAAAGGGATTTTTGATTATTTATTTTTATTAGTTAATTGTTAAATATTTAAAAATGCAAAAATATATGTTGTAATTATTAATTAATTTAAATATTTGTATTTAATTTAATTAATTAAGTTATTAGTTAATCTTGTTAAATATTTATATTTAAATTGATTAATAATTTTGTTGGTTGCCTGATTCTATTTGTGACTGATTTTCTTCCATGTACATGTTACTTTACTTCTATTCCTTGTTGACCTAATCCAAGGGAAGAGACTGTGTGTTGACTTATTGTCATTGTGCATGTTCCTTGCTTACCTGTCTTAGTTGTTCTTGGTTCTTAGAACCTAACAAATCGTAGTTTCACAAACTACGGACGCTCTGATTTCTCAAGTCCCTCTTGAGGATACGTAGGCACAAGATGCGATTTCTTGGCGAGCTCACTAACCACTAACTTCCTGTTACCTTTCTCAATTTAGGATCTGAGTCTTCATACTCACATTTAGCGTCCCGCCGTGGACATCCAATTTACCCTTTTATCCTAACCTTAGGACCTGAGTCGCCGTACTCATGTTTAGCGTCCCGCCGTGGACATTCTTTACCATAACAATCTCAACTTAGATTCAGGAGTCGCCGCACTCCATGTAAGTACTTCCCTATGAATGCTTACATCCCCTTGGAACCTTGACCACAGTCAAGAGTTCCTCACCCCACCAGGGGAACTACGGTTGCTCTGATTCCATTCCCGTCAGGATACGTAGGCACAAGATGCGATGTCTTCGCGAGCATACTTTACATACTTTACATACTTTACATACTTTACAAACTTTATACATACTTTATACTTTATATCTTTACCCCTAGCACTTTTCCTTTAGCAAGCAAAATTTAGCAAACACAAATATTAACAAGAGGTTCCTGTAGAGTACTACAGATGTTTAGGATGTGAAATACCTACCCTAGGTATAACCAACCCCCGAACCTTTAGATCTCTCTTTGCTTAGCTTTAAGCCTTGCTTTTTGCTTTGCACTTTTATAGGTTTTTTCTTTCTTTAAACCTTTCCTTTTTGGATAAATTAAAGTCTGGTTGTGAATTTAAGAATTAAGATTCAAGTTAATCAATAGCTTGGTATCACAATTCTCACCGCAACAGAAATGGCGACTTCACTGGGGACTCCCCTAAGAGGGTTAAGCCCACCTTGTTTATATTTGTGTTTGCTATATGATTGTTTGCTTGTATATTTGTATATATTTGTACATATATTTGTCTGTGCCTGGGTTTATCTGTATGTAGGGTTATTACTTGGAGTGGTGAGGATAAGTCCTATACCCGGACTTGAGTGCACCTATGATAGGATGGTGGTATATTCAAGAAGGCTTATAGGGAGTTGATTCCCGACCAAGCTAACTTGAGAAACCACCGCTCAGTGGAGGCCCTCTTGAGAGTTAGTTTTGTTGAACGAGTATTTGTGAAAACATTACTACTTTCGATTTAGGAGCCTTTGACACTGAGGACCTTTAGTTACCTTTTATCCCCACTTAGCCTTTTAGGACGTAGTGCGATGACTATGAGGGAGTATTTCCGAAGTAGTTGATACGCGATACTACACTCAGACGAGACTCTCTTGAGAATATTATTGATTTCCAAGTATTTGGTGTGTCGATAATATCCGAAAGATGGGTCGATGACTTTGGGAACTTTGTTAGAACCCGCTGTGCAGGTGTTTTACCCATAGTACATACCCTGTGGTTAGTTCTTTACCCAGACCTCATGCTGTGATCTCGAACCTGTGATCCTGTTATGTATGTTTTGCATCATGTCTTGCATCGCATTGCATTGCATTTGTATCTTTGCATGGTTCGTTGCATACCTCTGTTTGTCCAGTCGCTCATCTCCAATTGTCTTCATCGTCTAGTGTGCCTTTGAGTCGTCAAGCTGATTCCTCGACACCGATATCGGACTAGAGCTAACTATAGACGCAAGATGTCAGAGCAGGAAGCACACAACGCAGAAGTCCGAATGGAGATCGATGAGTTGAAGTCAGGCATGACTAAACTTACCGAGATGCTTCAAGTATTGATTGCCAGAGGAGAGCCATCTCAAAGGACTGTCATTCAAGAAGTTTCAAGTGCTGATGCTCCTCCTGTTCAGATGCCACAATCTACTTGGCCAGAGTTTGGTTTACCTCCCAACTACTCTCCGCCCCTTGCATCTACTACTATGATTGGTCCGACTATCAGACCAGTTTTTCAAGCTCCCATCTTTACAGAGCCCAGACCTGTGGTCCACGCTGTTGCCCAGAATGGCCGAGCCCCCTTTGAGACTCCTTTCTTTGACTACAATGCTGCTAGTGCTCAAGGAGAAGACCATGAAGATTTTGTTGAGCCTGAGATTGTCCGCGAACAATTTCAAAACATAGACAAGAGACTCAAGGCCATTGAGGGTACTGATTTCTTCAAGGTCAATGCTGATAATATGTGCTTAGTCTCTGGCCTCGTCATGCCTCCTAAATTCAAGATTCCAGATTTCGTGAAATATAAAGGTCACTCATGCCCAAGAGCCCATTTGGTCATGTACTTCCGAAGGATGGCAGCTTACACTAACAATCAGAAGTTGCTCATCTATTGCTTTCAAGACAGCTTGAGTGGTGCTTCTCTTAATTGGTATATGAACTTGGAGCACAATAGTATCCACTGCTTCCAAGATCTCGCCAATGCTTTTATGAAGCAATACAAATACAATCTGGACATGGCTCCTGACCGTCGTCAACTTCAAAACATGTCTCAAAATGAAAAAGAATCGTTCAAAGAATACACTCAACGTTGGAGAGAGTTGGCTTCCCAGGTTGAACCCCCTCTAGCAGAGAAAGAGCTAACTGGAATGTTCATGGATACTTTGTCTCCTTTCTATTGGGAAAAGATGATTGGGAGTGTATCTTCAAACTTTACAGATCTGGTGACCATTGGCCAAAGGTTAGAAGAAGGACTGAAAAATGGTAAAGTATCCAAAGCTGCTAAATCTTCTAATGGTGAAAAGAAATCCTATGGGAATTTCCAAAAGAAGAGAGAAGATCAGACCAATGCTGTCATGACTGAAGTGAGAAGGCCTCGCTCTAGACCTCAATTTGTTGATCATCATGTTGTTGCTGCTGTTGCTGCTCCACGACCAGCTCAGATTCCTCAACGTCGAGCTGTTGGACAGAACCAGTATCAGAATAAGAATCATTTTGATCCTATTCCCATGACGTACACAGAACTGTATCTTGACCTGGTTCGACAAGGGTTGATTACTACGAAGACTTTACAACCTCCTCCTTATCCTCCTCCAGCTGGATTTAGAGCTGATCTTCATTGTGCTTTCCATGAGGGTGCCCCAGGCCACGACTTGGAACATTGTTATGCACTGAAAGCTAGAGTGCGTGAGCTGATTAAAACTGGAATCCTTGGTTTTAAGGATGACCAACCGAATATCCAGAACAATCCATTGCCATAACATCAAAAGTGAAGCTTCAGTCCGACTCCAGCAGACTATCTTTTTTGAGCGCCAGTGTTTCAGACAAGACAAATTTAGTCACTAGGCCTTTTGTTTCTCTTTGTTTGCATTTTCCTTCATTTTCTTTAAGCTTGCTTGCTTTTATTTAGTGTTTGTACTTTCATCTAATGAATGAGCATCACAACTTTTGATTCCAAATCATTTTGCCTATTGTTTGCACTTTTATGCTTTATCTTTCAAATATTTACTCCTTGTCCAAACTTTTGATTATGCAAATTTTTGAGGGAGAATGATGAAAACGTATTATCCATAACTGCTGTTAGTATGCTTTCAATCAAACTTTGTTGACAATGTAAGACATTGTTTCAAACCCTAAACACTGCAGAAATAAGGAAGGTAATCCCTCGTTAACCCCTTCGAGCCTAGAAGTTGGAGTTTCTTTCTTTACAAAAACCTGCAATTTTAACCTTGGGGTGGGTAGTTCTCAGTTAACTTGGCTGTGTGTTCACGCAAGACAGGTTGCAACCACAATTTATTTTCCTTCGCACACAACAAGCAAGTGTCGGAGATGTTTTTCAATACCAAAAAGCCGATGATGGTTCACCGTGATCATTAAGCCAGACAATCACTTTCTTTCAAAAAAATCAAAAGATAAAAGCCCGCTAAGTTAAAACCTATGAAGGAGACTTAGGCAAAACTGGGGCATCCCGCTAACTGTAAGTTTCAAAAGAAACAGTTCAGGCAAAAGTTAGGGATAATAAATAGAGGAGATCTTTAAATCCTTTAATTTCAAAAACAACAAAATGTTATAAAGAGTAGTGACTACCTTTTTTAGAAAGTCCCTTGACTTCTGAACCATCATCACAATAATCAGTGCAATTCCTAACCTATGGAAAACTGAGTGAATAGTATGAGCTAACTGAGCGTAGGACTGAAGATCATCACGTAGATTGGGTGGACACAAATAAAATTTGAGCCTTTATCCTTTGTTTCTTAAACCGTGAACCAGGCCACGTTACAACCCTCAAAAGACCTAACTGAAGCAAGGTTATTTTGAAAGCATATTACAACAAGGTTGCGTAAACTGACTCCAAAAGATCTTTCCAAATCAATTATTTTGGCAGTACACCTTTGATTTAAACCTTGAGTGTCTTGAACCACCGTGTTCCGACCAATGACTCTTTTACTTTGCATCTTTCAAAAATGATTTTTCATTTCAAAAGTTGCATGAACTTTGCATTACCATGTTTGTATGAACACTTTTGTTTGCAAATTGGCTTTCCTCTCAAGGAATTTTCAAACATTGAGAAACTTGGTCAAGTGATCCTATCAGAGGCAAGTTCCTTCCAGATCCTGTCGAAGAATCAGTTCAATATTTGTTCAAGGCAAAGTCTTCTCAGATTTAATTTATCCAGAAGATATTTCAAGACTTAGACTGGGGCAATCTCTCCAAGCACTCAGTAAATCAGTCATCTTCAACATCAGACAAGTTGAGACAATTATCAATTCATCTACAACAGAAAGCTAAACTGGGGCAGTTTACTTGAAGAATCCCCAACCAATTATTCACCCTTCCTGCATATCATCAATTTGATGCAATTTACAATTGTAGTGGAGGTATGCTCAATAGTAGCATCTTTAGTCCCCAAGCAGATTGACATTGATCTCCGTGTTGAGGAATTAGTCTTCTAGTCTTGTCATCTCACCAAAGGAGTTGAGCCTTGTCATCAACATCTGCATTTACATTTAATTATATATCATATCATATCCGTATACATATGCATATTGCATATCATGGGTGTTTTATTACCCATTTGATTTTTCTCCCGAGGTCGTGTTTTACCCACGTCTTACCTTATGGGCAAATTTCAATTTATCTAGCATCATGGGTGTTTTATCCCCATTTGTTTTTTCTCCCGAGGTCGTGTTTTACCCGCGTCTTACCTTGTGGACAAAATTTCAATTTATCTAGCATCATGGGTGTTTTATCCCCATTTGTTTTTTCTCCCGAGGTCATGTTTTACCCGCGTCTTACCTTGTGGACAAATTTCAATTTACCTAGCATCATGGGTGTTTTATCCCCATTTGCTTTTTCTCCCGAGGTCGTGTTTTACTTGCATCTTACCTCTTGGACGAATTTCAATTTACCTAGCATCATGGGTGTTTTATTCCCCATTTGCTTTTTCTCCCGAGGTCGTGTTTTACTCGCGTCTTACCTTTTGGACGAATTTCAATTTACCTAGCATCATGGGTGTTTTATCCCCATTTTCTTTTTCTCCCGAGGTCGTGTTTTACTCGCGTCTTACCTTATGAGCGAATTTCAATTTACCTAACATCATGGGTGTTTTATCCCCATTTGCTTTTTCTCCCGAGGTCGTGTTTTACTCGCGTCTTACCCTTTGGACGAATTTCAATTTACCTAGCATCATGAGTGTTTTATCCCCATTTTCTTTTTCTCCCGAGGTCGTGTTTTACTCGCGTCTTACCTTATGGGCGAATTTCATTTTACCTAGCATCATGGGTGTTTTATTCCCCATTTGATTTTCCCCCGAGGTCGTGTTTTACTCGCGTCTTACCTCGTGGACGAATTTCAATTTACCTGGCATCATGGTTGTTTTATCCCCATTTACTTTTCCCCCGAGGTCGTGTTTTATTCACGTCTTACCTTGTGGTCAAAGTCCAACTCACTTGGCACCTACCAAACAATTTTGTGTCATGACTATCTGATGGTTTTCCAGATATTTATTTCTCTCTCTGATGGTTTTCCAGATTGAGTCTTTGTTGCTTATCTAATGTTCTCCCAGATATATCTTCAAACCTTTGCCCGTACATTTAAATACCCTTCTAAATGTTTCAGATATATCTTCAAAATATATGTCTTCAATGTGCTTCTTTGATATGTTCCGGAGTTTATTCGATGTTTTCCGAGTATCTCTGGTATATTTCAGAGTTTATTCGATGTTCTTCCGAATGTCTCTGATGTTTGTTTCTGTGTCCCTGCTATATTTTCCAAGTTTCTCTTCACCTCATTCAAATGATCTTATGAATGTTGTGACTCTTTTCCATCCAGTTTCGTTCATGGATGATGACTGTTGCTTCCTCAGTGTTGCTGTATTTTCCTAGTGGTTACTCGTTGTGTCGTCTCTGTCCCGTTTTACTTTCGTATTTGTCTGCATTTTAGCATCTCATCATTTTCATCATACTAGAGTTCATGGCATGTCAGCATCGCATTTTTTTCTTTCTCTTGTTCATAGCATAGCATGTCATTGCATCTGAGGGCAAAATTTTTGGTTATTTGTATTTAAATACCTTCCACCATGATTTCATGAGGATTTTCATCACTCATGTCATCCTGTGAGGATATTTAAATAGGGGCAACTGTTGTACCCCAAATTTTACCCTCATATTATTTTGCATTGCCTGTGTATTATATCATGTCTATTATTTTTCATAATACCCAATTTATCAACTGAAATAAACTTCTTGGAATTATAGTCGAGTTGGTCAAACTAAAAGTCAACTGTGTGAACAATCAGCGAACAAAAAATTTTAAAGTCGAGCCTGCAAACGTTAGTCTTATTAATCTACGTTTCACGTAGTTTAACCTGACGTGCTCATTTAAATTTTTCGACCACTTTTCGGTCGAATTTAGACAGTTTAAGTCAATTTAGCGGGTAAAATTTATTTCAAAATTTGACAAAGCGTCGTATTTTCCTGAATGGTATATTTTACGCTGATCATTTTGGTGTATTCGTTTTATTTTTTTAAGCATTTCGATACCGGTCCAATTTTTTCGTTTTTTTACCGTTTTTATTTATACTTTTAAATAATATATTTTTTAATTAATCAATTTTTTTATAGTTAATACCCTTTCTTATTTTATATTTAATTTTTAAAATTTTGATTTTGATTTTTAATTTTTAATTTTAATTATTTTTTAGAAACTTGTCAAATAAGTCTCATAAATTACTTACTTTTTAGAAACTTGTCAAATAAGTCTCATAAATTATTTAATTTTTAGAAACTTGTCAAATAAGTCTCATAAATTATTTAATTTTTAGAAACATGTCAAATAAGTCTCATACACTCTTCTTTCTTTTTCAACCTATATAAAGGAAGCAACCACACTGCAAAATCTCACACTTCATGCTATTTTCCTTATCACACTTCCACATAAACTAAAAACTCACTATCCACCATATTCTATCATCACTCTTTCATACACAATATCTTCCATGATATGAATAACTCACCTTCATTTTTTCAATAATAAACCACCACCTACATTTCTTTTTCTTCATGCTACCTCTAACCTCACATAAAATATCATCCTCCAAGTAGACACAATACTCCCTCATCTAATCTTTATCAGATTTTTTTTTCTTCTTTTCTTTTACTTTATTCATTTATTTAGTTTATTTTAATTTGTAAAATATTTGGAAAGACAAAAAGGGATTTTTAATTATTTATCTTTTATTAGTTAATTGTTAAATATTTAAAAATGCAAAAATATATGTTGTAATTATTAATTAATTTAAATATTTGTATTTAATTTGATTAATTAAATTATTAGTTAATCTTGTTAAATATTTATATTTAAATTGATTAATAATTTTGTTGGTTGCCTGATTCTATTTGTGACTGATTTTCTTCCATGTACATGTTACTTTACTTCTATTCCTTGTTGACCTAATCCAAGGGAAGAGACTGTGTGTTGACTTATTGTCATTGTGCATGTCCCTTGCTTACCTGTCTTAGTTGTTCTTGGTTCTTAGAACCTAACAAATCGTAGTTTCACGAACTACGGACGCTTTGATTTCTCAAGTCCCTCTTGAGGATACGTAGGCACAAGATGCAATTTCTTGGCGAGCTCACTAACCACTAACTTCCTGTTGCCTTTCTCAATTTAGGATCTGAGTCTTCGTACTCACATTTAGCGTCCCTCCGTGGACATCCAATTTACCCTTTTATCCTAACCTTAGGACCTGAGTCGCCGTACTCATGTTTAGCGTCCCGCCGTGGACATTCTTTACCATAACAATCTCAACATAGATTCAGGAGGTGCCGCACTCCATGTAAGTACTTCCCTATGAATGCTTACATCCCCTTGGAACCTTGACCACAATCAAGAGTTCCTCACCCCACCAGGGGAACTATGGTTGCTCTGATTCCATTCCCGTCAAGATACGTAGGCACAAGATGCGATGTCTTCGCGAGCATACTTTACATACTTTACATACTTTACATACTTTACAAACTTTATACATACTTTATACTTTATATCTTTACCCCTAGCACTTTTCCTTTAGCAAGCAAACTTTAGCAAACACAAATATTAACAAGAGGTTCCTGTAGAGTACTACAGATGTTTAGGATGTGAAATACCTACCCTAGGCATAACCAACCCCCGAACCTTTAGATCTCTCTTTGCTTAGCTTTAAGCCTTGCTTTTTGCTTTGCACTTTTATAGGTTTTTTCTTTCTTTAAACCTTTCCTTTTTGGATAAATTAAAGTTCGGTTGTGAATTTAAGAATTAAGATTCAAGTTAATCAATAGCTTGGTATCACAATTCTCACCGCAACACTCTCATGCAGCCTTTGCCTTTGACAGGATCCCACGTGTCCTTGAATAACTATATATCTTATCCAATTACACCTCAATCGACTGCGTAAAGTAAACGTCTTGGGAACTCTGAATTTTACTAAGTCCTAAAAAAACCAACAAACTCCCTGGTCTCTGTCTACTTTCGACCAAAGTTAGTACCATTCTTCAACAAGTCAAAATCATCGAGATCTTTATGGTCATAACTGACCATTTCGAATATTCCACAAAAGCATTATTACATGATCCATATCACATTTTTTTAATTAATGTTTATGTCGAAAATCTGAGATGACAAATTACCCCTCAAAATGCCATATTTCGAGTTCGAATAAAAAAGAGAAAGGTGTACTTTTGAATGTATTTTCGACATTGTTCAAACCCTCTCGCTGACTCATCATCATCAATACCACTTTATTGCTCGTTGTCATTTTCCAAAAGATTTTTTACTCCTATTTTCTAGGAGATCATGCATTTGTACGTTTCATTAACTGCTCCACTCCCATCATCTTTCTCACTTCTTGAAACATGAATTATTTCATGTCAACATGTGTACATCAAGTGTCTGTCACTGACAAAAGACATGAATCTATAAATACTCTCTCTATATTATTTTCTCATCTTCGTTTTCGCTATCAGCATCTTACATAGACAAAACCCTTTTTCGCGACAAGATTTTAAACTTCAACAATGGCAGCCAACACTTCAACTTCCAAACTTGATACTGAAAAAAATCCTTTGGCGTTCAAAATCCCACAAGAAAAAGATGAACAAGGAAATGATTTCATTTCTGAACCACCAATGGCCAAAGGAAAAAAATCACCATTTGAGCTAATCAGGTACTCGTCCCTTTTTCTTTATCAGATAAACTACTTGCATTCTTAGGACCATACCTAACTGCTAAATCACAACCTGGGAAAGTAAATAAACCATTCCCATGTTATCCTGTTACCATGCCCTCAACGTTCAAAGATAGCTCTCTCGATCTACATTTTATGGAAACACCTACGTGTGTCTTTTGATCTTCCCCCTACTCAAAATAAAGAGCACATTGCCTGACTCGACAAATTTCAACTCTAGAGAAAAGACCAATGGGAAAAAATAGGCATCTTTGACGTGATTCAAATTTCTAAAACTGGCCCTAGGTACAACTCATCCATGTTGCTCGCGTCAATCTTCTTTTGGGAAGGTTCGACCAATATTTTAAAGTTATCCTGTGGAATTCTCACGTTGAATTTGTTTGACGTGGCAACTATCATGGGTCTTAACCCTGTAGGTGAAAACTTCATTCCAACAATACAAACTATGAACGAATTCATTTTCGAACGCTTTAGCTTTAAAAACTACATCATCGATCACCATAACAAGATAACTGTAGAGGTTTCCTACCAAGAACACATCACCTTCTTGAACCTCTAGAAGTCCTACTATATCTTCTGCTCAAGCTCTCCTCAGATAGCTAAGAAATATGTTCCTCTAGCCATTCAACTTATTGAAGGTCGAAAGATCTCACTGAGCAAACTACTTTTAGTCAATCTTTATCAATCAATCAGAAATGACTCCTATAAATTAAAACACCTTCTTGAGACCAACAAATCATACATTCTTTTTGGCCCTTTGTGGCTTCTACAACTATAGTTAAGTGCCATGTTCGAACCTAAATTTCATGTAACTGAATCTAAGGCCTTGATGGAAGAAACTGACTCCAGAGACACGGAAGGTACGAGACTTGCTTTAGTCACCCCTTATGACACCTCTTTAGAGATAAATTTTATGAAATACATTAAAATGTTCCTTGAATCTACAAATATTGTTTCGAACATCCCTCCCTTCATGGATAGATGTATTGGTCCATCTTGGTTTTGAAACAGGTTTCATGGCATAACCCCTTCAGCTGCTGCAATGTCTAATTTTGTCTAGGAAACCTTCTTAACTCCAACACTATTATCCACTCGAATTGACACTGGAACTGCTAGCTTCGGCTTTGTCGGTTACCAACCCAATTTGGTAGCTAGGAAATTTGGTTTTAGCCAAATGCTGCCATGCTCACTCTATACTTGGGAGGCTGCTATTTGCTGGTTGGAAAGGTAGTTCACTGACCAAGAGTACAAAGACTGTATGACGTTCACTCATAATCAAGTCTTCAAATTTCCTACTTTCCACTTTCAATTGTCCTTCTATATGACAGTGGAATATAATAATTGGTGGACGAAATACTTTCAAGGCAACTTCTCTAAAGAGAACTTTCGCAAGAGATTGTCGACCTCCTTTTCCAACCTAAAAGAGAATCCATAAAAGAAAACAGGTATATACTAACCTTTTATTCGAATTCTTGTTATACACTTCAACTTCTCACATGTTTTGATTACAGGTGAAACTGAAACAAAAGACAACACTAATGTCGAAGGCTCCTCCGATGCTGGTGAAACCAAGAAAGATAAAGAACCCCAAAAGAAAAGTCTTTTCCCATATGAATTTTAACTAATATCGAGATGACTCTAACATATTTTTTCTTTCAAAATCAAAAACATGATCCCGACTCTCCAACTACCACAAAAATCAATAATAAGAAGAAATCTAAAAAGGATACCTCGACACAGGTATGTATCTGATTTCATATTTGGTGGTTTTGATGATTCACCAATTTAACCAAATCAATCTTTCCAGGCTACTCCAAAACCAACATAAACTTTGGCTAAAGCCTAAATTTCTAAAGATAGTTAGAAAACTCTAATCTTCTTGGGACCTAAGCCCAAGACTTCTCCTAAACCAAGCGTTATCAAGAAGAGAGACGTCACTCAAAAAACCAACCCTCAAAAGAAAACGATCAATTCGACTGCTGGCCCCTCTAACAAAGGAAAAGGGAAAGAGACTTGTCTATTCCTAATGACTCAGTATAAGATTAACCTAAATAACTTCCTGTTGAAGAAGATGAGATCAATGATCCCAAGGTATTGCTATATACAAAGAAAAAAGTTTCTCTTTATATCTTCTCAACCTTAGTTTCCACTAACCATTCCTCTACTTTTTAGGAACCACCAAAGTTAGATAAAAATGTGGTGGACACACCCACAGGTATCCCCCGTTTGATCCCCTCTGATATCTTTTCTCAAATCTATTTGTCAGATATTATTGATTATAGTATTTTGTATGTTCATATAACGAACAAGCTAATTAATGAAAATGCAGGTTCTGCTCCACAAACAAACCTTGAAGCAGAAGCTGGTGTTGAACAACTTTCTCTCCAACGAAATGAAGAACTGGACCATACTATGGCCTCTATCCAAGACAACCTAACTCATGACGACCCAAAAAATAAAAGCCCAGGAAAAATGGATGAAGAGCAAGCTAACCCTGATGTCGAGACTGCTCCATCAGAAGAGAAAGGCCAATCCATTATAGAAGATAAAAGTCAGGCTCAAGATATTATTCACGACTCTTCATCCAACACCTCCGTGATCCGAGAAGAAATTCTCGCCCTTAAAAAGAATAACCCTACAAAAGCTTTGAGAAGACTTCAAAAACTTTGCAAGCTTTAGACTGGCTCAAGATCTTCCCACTCTTCTAATACTTCATTAATTGACACAGGTGAAGATTCGATAAACCCCTTGATTCAACAACTAAAAGCAAATATTTTTGAAGTTGATCTTCTCAATTTCATTGAAGGAGATGATCAACTTGGCACTGGCATTTAAAAGTTATTGGTTAAGCTTAACAAGAAAATGGTATCTGATTCTATGGTCCAATTCTTGTTCGAATTTGAAGCCTACTTCGACTAGACATGCCGAGGCATCAACTTTAAGTGGACCTACAATGCCTGACTCCAACAAACGAAAGAAGCCATGGTTGTAGCATGATACTTGAATGGTGCGTCTGAAAAGGAAGTCGATAGGATCAGAACTCGACTCCAAGAGTATTTAGACGAGAAAGCTTCATTAGATGAACAAATTTCATAATGTCGTGCCAAAATTCTTGAATTGACAAAAGAAATAAACAATCTGAAAAAGAAAAAAGGTTGAACATGCATGGGAAAACTCACTGCCCACTAGAGAAATGATTGACCAAGAGGCTACCAAAGGTGTCGATCATGCTGAAGCTGGTCTTGGCCTGGGACTTGAAATCAGCTCTCTAGAAGAGGCCTATAATCGACTTACTATAAGGCTCAACTTTTCGAGGACCAAGCCTGAGGATTTCAAATCTAAATTTCCTGTTTAACTTGTACTTTGATTTTCTTGTTTTTAATGCTTTGTAATGAGTATGCCATTTTGGAAATTTATGAATACCATTTTGGCATTTTTGCTTCCCATGCCTAATACTCTTCTGAAATTTGAATTTCATGTAGCATAAGTTTATACCTTTTTAAGTATTTACCATTTACTCTCAAGATTCAAAAATCAAATACCAACTTTTCATTCTCATAAGCATTATTAAAAAATGCTTGAATAATTCGAATGGGGCCTTCTTAATTACAAGACCATTTGCCGAAAGTCATATCTCTTTGATCCATAGGCAAAATAACCTTCCACATATAGTCTCCGATTGAAAATGTCTTCACCTTAACCTTTTTATTATAGGCCTTAACAACCCGCTCTCTTTGCCTTATCAAGACATCCAATGCTTCTATCCCTTCCTCATCCAAATCGACCATTTCATCCAACATCATGTTCCAGTAATGGTTAGATGGAATTTCGTACAACCTCAAAACTTGAGTCGACTACAAATATATTTCGACGGGTAGGACAACCTCATGTCCATATAAGTCAATCAAAATGGAGTAGTAATCGTCGCCTCATTAGAAGACATTCGACATGCCAATAAGACTTGGTATAGGGTCTTATGCCAATTCTTTGGCTTCTTCCCCACATGCTTCTTAATCAAAATAATAATAACTTTATTGGCTACCTAGACCTAGCCATTTGCTTGTGCATAATAAAGCACATACATTAGTAACTTAATCCCAATTTCAGAGGAAAAATTCTGCATCTTTTAACTAGTGAACACTAATCCTTGGTCAGTTGTAATGGTCTTAGAAATTCCAAATCTATAAACATTGTGTTTTTGAATAAACTCTATTATTGCTTCTTAGTCATCATTGACTAGAGGAATCACTTTCATTCACTTAGTAAAATAGTCAATACCAACCAAAATATACTTCTGACTTTTAGATGATGCTGGTTGAATTTTACCAATCAAATCCAATGGCCAACCCCTGAATGGCCATGGTTTCACAATTGAATGTAATTCACTTGCAGGGACGTGTTGAATTCCTACATGCACTTAATACTCTTGAAAACCCTTGGCGAACTCTATACAATCCTTTAACATGTTAGGCCAATAAAAACCTTGTCAAAATAATATCCACCTCATTTTGTGTCAAACTTGATGGGCACCACATGCTCCACTATAGAAATTTGTTACTACTAGATATGACTCACTTTCACTAAGGCATTAAAGCAAAATACCTTCAGGTGTATTTTTGAATAATTTGTTTCCTATGATAACGTAGCTTAGAGATACACACTTAACCTTTTGATCAGTTTCTCCTATTAGATTCTTTAAGTATTCGACTATTGGTCTTCACCATTCAGTATCAATCAAATTTTCAATAACAAATACCTCAAAGTTTTCAGGATATGATAACCCCAACTTTGTCATTAATAGATCCTAAGGAGACAACCATGTGGATTTTAATCTTCCTCGAACTTCAATCAAATCTTATAGCTTTTCTTTTGACACTTTGTACCCTGAGGCAATTTGTGTCAACTCATTTGCCTCTTGATTTTCAATTCTAGGGGAAATGATGAATGTCCACAAAATTGAAACACTTAACTAGTCAATTTAAATGTGAGAAAAGTACACAAGAAAGAGGGGTTGAATTGTGCTTTTATTTTCTTAGTTTGCATCTGATCCGAGTTCAGAATCTAAACTGGTGTTTTAAATTATGAATAGTTTTTAGAAGTAGAATGTTAATAAAAGTAAATAAATAATAGCAGAAGACACAACAATTTATACTAGTTCCTCCCCTAAATGATAGTAGTCCAGTTCCATTGCTTCATAAGAGATTTTCACTATAATCAAAACATGATTACAACGCTTATGCATTCTGCACAAGACTTTTACAATTGCTTAGACCAAAGGTCCAAGACTTCTACTCAAGCTTCTCACTCGATACTTCTTTCCCAGGTTCCATGAACCCAAGACTTCCTTGATCAGGCTCTTAGCCAATGACTTCTACTCAAAGTCCCATGAAACGGGCCTCTCTGCTTGCACCCCTCAGGTCAAGACTTACTGCTCCAATTGCATGTACTAAGAATTCCTACTCAAGCCCCTCAGGATCAAGACTTATGCTCCAGGTTCCATGAAAGGAGCCTTTGCTTGCACCCCACAATTCAAGAATTACTGCTATAAATTTCATAAACCGAGCTATCATCTCAAGCCACATTGGCTCAAGACTTTCTTGCTCAATCAATTGACTTGATTAAGATTCTCACTGCTCAAGCACATAGCGAGAGACTTACGTAGCTCAAGCATCTTAGCTCAAGACTTCCTTGCTTGTATCCCAATGACACAAGACTTCTGTTCAATCAATCCACTTGATTAAGACTGTCACAACTCAAGCACATAGTAAGAGACTTACGTAACTCAAGCATCTCAACTCGAGACTTCCTTGCTTGTACCCTAATGACACAAGACTTTTATCTAAACTACTGAACAAGATCAGCAAAATATAGAACAAGGTGTACATGATACAAGTATCATAGGTACAGGAAATCAACATAACAAAGACCTAAAGAACTTAAGATTTCTAAGAAGTTTAATCTGTAAGAAATCTTAAGACTATTACAATTACAACCTACATCAGAAAAATCTACACATACATTGAGTTGATAATTGCTTATCTTGTTACTCCTTCTTCTAGTTGATCCTTGTTAAAGATTTAGCTTGAAACTTCAACCATATTTATAGCCTTTTCAGAAACTAGTAATTGAGGAGGTAACTTGATCAAGAGTCTTTGTTGTTACTCCATAGTACAAGAGCCGTTGAAGATAGATACACTAGAAGATCTTAATCCAATGATTAACATGTTTAACATGTTTAACATTTGAGTCTTCAAGAGATTATATACTATTAGAGTCGTTGAGAGTAGATATCCATAAAAAATATCAGCCTTTCTTAAGCCTTAAAATCTGTAGACTCTAGCTGACAAACTAATTCGACAATACAACTTGCTTTCTACAATACGAACATCTTTAGCTTTATCACCAACTCTGAATGGTACCAGAAGCCAATTTTCATTCACTAAGTGTAGAGACAATTATGTTGCTTCTTCTGATGCTGAGACCTTCAGCTTTATAGTCTACGTCAGACATCACTTAGCAAGTGGTCTTCATATTCTGCCACCAAAAGCTAGCAATTCAACATCTCTCAAAGTGTGCTTAATGTGGAACAGATTCTGACAATAATATTTACAATTATTAGAACCAGTACATATGTAACACACACATCAAATAAACCATTGTTCTTTCAATACTTTGTTATCATCAAAACCCAAGGAAAATATGTCATGAACAAATCTTGTTCTAACAATCTCCCCCTATTTAATGATGACAAACACAAGTATTTAAAGGAAAATATTGGGCAGTTATTATTTTCTTTACAACATCAGGGTATGAGGTTTATAAGCTCCCACAGAGTTTAATAGTCAAAAGCAGAGTTTTGTAGACATCATATTAGGTATTACTCTTAAGAAAAAGTAATTCAGTTTTCTTAGTAACATCAGAGTCTGAGGTTTGTAAGCTCCCCCTGAGTCAAATAGTTCCAAGGTTGAGGTTTGTAAGCTCCCCCTTAGTTCCATATTTAAGAAAACCAAAAATAATATTTTAACTTCCTTTGGTAACATCAGAATATGAGGTTTATAAGCTCTTTCGAGTCTAATAGGCTAAGGCTGAGGTTTGTACGCTCCTCCTTAGTTCTATGTATAAGAAACTTAAAATGTGTTGCCCGGGCAAGATAACCATAAAATCAGAAATATAAATAACAAAATTATAAATAACCAATATGTACAACTGAATAGGTAATTAATGGGTACAATTTCTAATTAAATACTTACCATTACTTCTCCTTTTTTTGTCACATCAAAAAGAAAATAAAAAGAGAAAAAGAAAAGAATTACAGTCATAAATGCATCACATATCATAATTACAAGATCAGTTTCCAAGGAATTGAAAAACAATCAAGTAACATGGGGTCATTAAGGAATTTATAATGCATGCTTTAAATTTTTAGTGGCAATTACTGTTCCAAGAATCAAGCAGGATTAAATCATTCGTTTAAGTTGCTCAGAAGTCATTATAAAAGCAGTCCAAACCTAGTTAATTTTCATCAACATCTACTAGAGTCATGGAGGCATCAACTGAGAGTCATAAGACTTATGTAGTAACAAAAATCTCTGAGAGCTCTACAAGAAAAGATGTCCAGAATGTTCAGAAACGAGTTATTTCTGAATCATCTACCATTGGGCATGTGCCTTCTACAAGACTCACTTCTGAAGAAGCAACGCCAACAGCTCCAACACAACCTACAAGAGTAGGTTCATAAGAAGCTATGATGAAGCCTAGAAGAAAGATAATGAAGAGATCGAAGAAGAGAAGATGGTCCAACAAGATGTTCTACCGTCCAATCCCAGAGGCAGAAGAAAAAGAAGTTAACATGGATGAGCTGGGCATAGACTATGACAACTGTTATCATCATAAGGCTCATGATACTTAGATATGGATCTATACTAAGCATTAATAGTTCCTTATGAATCAATATTTTATAATCCTCAGCTTCAATTAATGAAAAGTACCTTTTTGACCAATTTTTGTTTATTGCATGCAAATACTTTCAATAACTTCCCTTAGATTTACTGAAAGACATTAATTAAGTAAAGCTGACACCAAAAACATCAGTTAAACGAGTCAAGTATAATGTTCATAGCTGTTAAAGAATATTTAATAGGTTAGATACAATTTCTAAGATAGATCATTTAAGATATTGATAAGACTTAACCAATATTAAAATAACAGATACTTGGAACAACATATGTAACACGTCTATATAAGAACTCATAGCAGGTTTACTTTCATAAACACTTAATCCTCAAAACAACAAGATGTACAAAAACAGAAGCAAATTTGGGTTCCAAAGAGAGATTTCAGAAAGATAACCATACTGAACGCAACAACTCAGGCAAGTGAAAGCAAAGCAACAGCTGAAGGATCTACTAACAAGCAGATGACTTCAGAAGCTCTTACCTCTTCAACATCCTTTGTGAAGACACACAGAAGAAAAAAAATCTTCTGGGTTCAGATGCAGAAATCAACTGAGAAAAAAGGCTTTGGAGTTTGCCAAGGAAGAATGACAAGATTACTTAGACAACCTGGACATGTCAGATGATCCTAGGGAATACCTTAGGTTTAATCCAACATACTATAATGTCTAAATAATTTGTAATCCCTTCCTTCTAATTAATGATAAAAGTTGGAAATATTAAGTTCTTAGTCCCATTACTTTTAATTCTTTCAACAATAAATAAATATAATCAACAATTAAATGAACAACAACATGAACAAACTTTGAATTAATAATAAGATAACTTAATACAAAGGTTCTAACAATTACAAGACATAACTATGCAGAAATCTAACATCAAAATCTTTCATAGATAGATTCAAACTTGTCTCTCCAGATTTTAGAAAAATCAGCCACTGAACTTATGATAACTCCCTACTGAACAAGTAATTCTGAAAGAACTCGTCCAAAAGGAATGAAGAAAATATTTCCCTTGTGAAAGGAAGAAAAAGTCTTCTTCAAATAGTCAAACATAACTTGAGGAAGATCAATTTACAAGTCTGAATTGAGAAGTAGAAGTATATATTTTCAATAGTGTCCACAAGGTCTAAACGCTTATCCTTAGGAAATGAGTTTGAATTCAGAATCTAATTCCAATCAACAACATCAGGACAAATATTTGAGACCATTAATATATTAGATGGATTTACAAAGATACACCAAGTAGGAAGATAGTGTTCCCAAACAAGAGTTTCTGTGATTTCTCTGATTTCCTTATAATTGATCACATTAATCGCTTTAGAAGTTTGTGTTATAGAAACACAAGTTACTTTAGAGAGAATAACACACTCAGAATTCAGCTCAACAATGGAAGCATTAATCCAAAACTCTTTGATAAGATCTGAATAAGTGAAACCCTATAGCATCTCAAAGTATCCATTCCATCCTTGTTCACACACAGTCTTCTAGAAGATAAAGCCTAACTTAATTAAATCATCAAAATCCACAGATTTTTCATTGATGACTACCAGTTGATTCAAAGAAGAATTGACTAGGAAACTCATTACAAGTTTGGCTTGATCAGCACACAACCACTGAGAAAATAAAAATAAAAAGAACTGAACAAGATTCATAAAAGAATAAGAATCTTGTCATAAGAAGGACAAAATGATATGTCAAAAGACAGGGGATAGTGACAATAAGTATCCGAAAAGAAAACATCATTACCCAAAAGTTCTTATCCAGCAGATTCCTTGAATCCACTAGATGAATTTCACCTTTATGAAAAATTTAAGTATTATAAAAGTCTTGGAAAACCTTTTACCTAAACTGCTTTATTAGAAATAAAGAATCCTCTTCTGAATCTTAGAATCTGACAACTTTAAAAAGCTGTCATCCATCAGAGTGTAGTAGAACTAGACTGAGAAAGAGATATCTTCTGTCAGTCATGAGTCTCTAATATTTTTTTCAGAACCAACACTTCCTCTTGAAACAATAGTCAAAAGTGATGGATAAATATTGAATTGTTTCCCTTAAAAGCTAACAAACAACAGTAACATCACAAAAAGTGAGGAACTTGTTTACATAAATATGCTCATCATCTAGCTTAATGAAATACTCAGTATAGATAAATATGATAGAGTTTCTTCTTAATGATTTCTGAAGATCCTTTTTCAAAATAACTTCTCTAGAAATCTAACAGAAACTTTGTATTTACACTTACAAAAATATCTCATCGAATCAAAAGATAAGCCAGAAAAAAGTAAGCATACTTTTTTTTTGTTATTTTCTCGGTCAGACACGTATCAGTATTCAGACTTGACCATAGAGTCTGAACACTTCTTTTAGTGGATTCTAATTCAATGGGTGTTAAATCAATGACTCCACTACTCTCACCAAACTCAGTACCTCTAGCACTTGAGTCTGGGCTATGGGCTTTTTTTCCATCATATGTTGTAAGCAACCTTTGATAAATGCCATGGAAGATGTCTCTGCTCCTTTCTTTGATATATGCAGCAAATACATTTAAATCATGACACTCATATTTCTATTAGACCATACATAAATGTTCAGTAAGGCTTTCCTTCGCCTTATGCCACATTCTGATAGTAGTACCATGATTCATTCTAGAGTATTAATCTAGAATAAACTATAATATGAACAAGATCTTGTTCTTAGCAGAATCATTAGTTTCATTGTCTTGACTCAATACCTTGATATCTTTGATAAGAAAAGAACCAGATGATGTTACCTATTAGAGAATGACATAAAAAAATTAAAGCACCATCATCTAATTGCGTGCAGAACACAAAGAAAAATTGAAGGTTTCTCATAGACTTGGCACTTAATACAAATTCAATGATGACCCTCAATCAAGGAGAAACGGAGTCTCTTAAGATATCACCTTAAAGAGCAGACTCCTTATTATCAAAGATTAAAGCAAGATAAATTTGGCATGATCTCTTTCTCTTCAATACTTGATTTTTATTTCAGGACTCAGATGCTTCTTCAGAAGCAGTAATGACTGGCAGAGCCAGATTACTCTTTTATTTAAATCCTGCACTAATGTTATCTTCAAAAGAATATGCAATGAAGATTAACTGACATTAGGTTCTGGTAGTGTTTCTCATTGCTTTTAGATATGGGAAATCAGTTGAAATACAAGTATTTCATAAGCTTTTGAAATTACTCTTCTATCAATAGATATTACAACCCATCTAGCTAGTTAAAAAGTACTTATGACAAGAAATATAAGTTCCTTATCATTAGACATTCCAAAGAACCAAGCTTTAGGAAAAGTGATCTGTTAGATAGCTTTACATCATCTAATTTCATTTTTTTCTTTGAATATTTTAAAGATAAACCAATATACCATAATAAGTTCAAGTTACATAACTTCTTGAATAACTGTAACCTCAAGTTTGAATCTAAACCAACCTCCTCAGAATTTGCTTGAAAGATCAGATGAAGTGTAACTAGACAAGCTTCAAAAATGACTCCCACAAATCTAAGCACAAGGATTCAAAGATAGTCCAAGCATTAGATATATCAATGATGTCGACACACTCAGAAGTGAGATAGAGCACCTACTAGAATGCAACTACCTCTGATGATATTCAATAAGCTTCTTCTGAGCTGGTGATAGAGACTTTCAAATAGATTATCTCTACACCATCAAATTCTATAGTTATACCTTTTGAAAGGATATTCTATATACCTTAAGAACCCTTTTTATCAAGACCAATAAGTTAAAAACATGTTTTGCTTTTCCATCATTTAAATTCAATGGAATCACCCTTTGAATATGGTAGGAAAGTCAGTATAATATTTTTCATGTGGCACTTGATTCCTTCTTGAAGGAAAGTCTTTGACATACATACTATTCTTATTGGATAATTATCTGCGCCACTGTTAAGTGTTAAGCACAAACCAGGCTCTGATACCAGTTAAAGGTGAGAAAAGTACACAAGAAAAGAGGGGGGGGGGGGGGTTGAATTATGTTTTCCGTTTTCTTAGTTTTCATCTAATTACAGTTCCGATTATGGTTATTTCTTAGTAGCGGAATGTTAACATAAGCAAATAAATAATAGCAGATACACAAATATTTATACTGGTTCCTCCCCTAATTGGGAGTAGTTCAGTCCCCTTGCTTCATAAGAGATTTTCACTAGAATCAAAACATGATTACAATCGCTTAAATATTCTGCACAAGACTCTTACAATTGCTCATACCCAAGGTCCAAGACTTTTGCTCAAGATCCTCACTTGAGACTTCTTGATCAGGTTCCACAAGCCCAAGACTTCCTTGCTCAGGTTCTCAGCCCAAGACTTCTGCTCCAAGTCCCATGAAATGAGCCTCTCTGCTTTCACCCCTTAGGTCAATACATACTGCTCCAATTCCATGTACAGAGAATTCCTGCTCAATCCCCTCAGGCTCAAGACTTCTGCTCTAGGTTCCATGAAACGAGCTTCTACTTGCACCCCACCGATCAAGACTTACTGCTTCAAATTTCATGAACCGAGCTATCCTTCTCAAACCACACTGGCTCAAGACTTTCCTCCTCAATCAATCTACTTGATTCATACTTTCACTGCTCAAGAACATAGCAAGAGACTTACATGGCACAAACATCTTGGCTCGAGACTTCCTTGTTTGTTTACCAATGACACAAGACTTTTATCTAAACTGTTGAACAAGCTCAGCAGAATAGAGAGCAAGGTGTACATGATACAAGTATCAGAGGTACGAGAAATCACCATAACAAATACCTAAAGCACTTAAGATTTCTAAAATATTAAATATGTAGGAAATCTTAAGGCTTTTACAATTACAAACTACATCAGAAAAGTCTGCATATACATTGAGTTGATAATTGATGATCTTGTTACTCCTTCTTCTGGTTAATCCTGTTAAAGATTCAGCTCGAACCTTCAGCCATATTTATAGCCTTTTCAGAAACTAGCCGTTGAGGAGGTGACTTAATCAAGATTCTTTGCTGTTACTCCATAGTATAAGAGTCGTTGAAGATAAATACACCAGAAGATCTTAATCCAATATGTAACATGTTCAACCTTTGAGTCTTCAAGAGATTCTATACTATTAGATCCGTTGAGAGTAGATATTCGTAAATCATCTCAACCTTTTTTAAGCCTTGCGATCTATAGACTCTAGCTGACAAACTGATTTGACAATATAACCTGCTTTCTGCAGTACGAACAACTTCAACTTTATCACCAACTCTGAATGGTACCAAAAGCCAATTTGCATTCACTATGTGTAGAGACAATTATGTTGCTTCTTCTAATGCTGAGACCTTCAGCTTTAGAGTTTACGCCAGACATCACTTAGCAAGTGTTCTTCATATTCTGCCACCATAAGCTAGCAATTCAGCATCTCTCAAAGTGTGCTTAATATATAACAGATTTTGACAATAATATTTACAAGTATTAGAACCTGCGCACATATAAAACACATCAAATAAACCATTTTTCTTTCAATACTTTGTTATCATCAAAACCCAAGGAAAATATGTCATGAATAAATCTTGTTCTAACACGATTGGCTATAACAAAGTACATGATTGAGTTTTCCTTAATACATCTGTGCTCCTTCGTTATTTGCTTAACAACTTGTTCAACGTCTCCTCTTACTTTGACTTTTTTTCACCCCAAGTATAACAAGATTTCTAGACCAGCTATTAAAGCCTCATACTCTGCCTCAACATTTGAGCAAGAGCCGTCAATTCTATACTTGAACCTCGCCAGAATCTTGTTAGGGGAAATTATCAACATTCCAATGCCACTTCCATTTTTATAGCTGGATCCATCGAAGTATAACTTCCAAGGCTCTGGTTCCAGATGATATTGAGGTACCTCGAATATCGCATGATCCACGATGAAGTCGCCGACCACCTGCCCCTTTATTGCCTTTAAAGGAACATATGTTAGGGAGTTTTCTGTCAATGCAAGAGCCAATTTTCCAATTCGACTATGGAAAATTGGTTTAGATAACATGTGCTTAATAATGTAAAAATGCGAAGACACGTACACATCAACTGGTTTTATATAGTGTTTTAATTTCATACATGAGAAATACAAAGACACATATTTTCTATAAGACTATACCTAGTTTCTGCATCTTCCAAGACTCGACTGAGGTAATAAATGGCCATTTCGACACCATTATCATCCTCTTGTGCTAACATGCTTCTTATAGTCGAGTCCGAAGTAGAAACATACAACCTTATGAACTTATTTATAACAGGAGGGGATAAAATAGGAGGGTTCATCAAGTACTCCTTTATTTCATCGAAGACCCTTTGATGCTCTGACTACCATATGAGCTCTTCATTTTTTAGGCGAAGTAACGACGAAAATGCTTGAATCTTGCCACTAAGGTTTGAAATAAACCTCCTCAGAAAATTTATCTTCCCCAATAATGATTGGAGCTCTCTCTTAGTCGAAGGAGGTCGAGTTTCCATGATGGCCTTAGTCTTGTTTTGGTGTTAATCTCAATACTCTTCTCGTGGACAATAAAACCAAGAAAATCTCCAGCCTGCACACAAAAAACACACTTAAGAGGATTCATTTTTAGTTCGTATTTCCTCATTCTTTTGAATAATTGTCGATGGTGGTCAAGGTGATCATTTCCCAACACAGACTTAATAACTATATCATCTATATTTATTTGCATAAAGGTCTCGATATAATCATGGAAAATTGAATTTATCACCCTTTGGTAAGTTTCCCCAACATTCTTCAGGCCAAATGGCATCACCACCCACTCATAAGTGCGTAAGGCTCCTAAACATCGAAATGCCGTCTTCGGCACATCCTCATATGCAATAAAAATTTGGTTATAACCCGAATAACCATCAAGCATACTGAGATATTCGAAACCCGTTACTGAGTCAACTAATATTTCAGCAACAAGCATTGAGTATTCCTTTTTTGGGATTGCTGCATTCAGATCTCTAAAGTTGATACAAATCCTAAATGTTCCATTTTTCTTAATCTGGAACAACATTTGCAAGCCATTCAAAAAACCTTGTTGTTCTTAAGAACTTAATTTTCTAGAGTCTTTCGATCTCTTCTTTTATTTTGAACATAACCTCTAGTACAAACAATCTAGACATCTACTTAACCGGCTTCTTCACAGACTTTATTGGCATGGAAAAACCACTATAGTAGCTTTATTAAAGATGTACGACTTTGTTAACAACATTAGAAAATGAAAACAGTTGTTATAAATGTCAGAGGATTGGTGGAATATAACAACAAAATGAAATGCCTTTGCAAAGCATGTTAGAAGTCGAGGTTTTTGATTGTTAGGGCATTGATTTTGTTGGTCCATTCCCACCGTCTTTTGTAAATGAGTACATTCTTGTTACGGTTTACTACGTCTCAAAGTGGGTTGAAGCCATAGCAAGCGCTAAGGCAGACAAGAAAACTGTGATAAATTTTTTGAAAAAAAAAATATTTTTTTCTCGCTTTGGTACTCCGAGAGTGTTAATAAGTGACGGAGGATCCCACTTTTGTAACACTCAGTTAGCAAAAGCTTCGGAGCAGTATGGTGTACGACACAAAGTTGCAACACCATACCATTCGCAAGCTAACGGACAGGCCGAAGTATCAAACCGAGAAATTAAAAAGATTTTGGAAAAAACTGTGTCCACCTCTAGGAAGGATTGGTAAAGCAAGCTTGACGATGCTTTGTGGGCATATTGGACGGCTTTCAAGGCTTCGATTGGTCTCACCCCTTTTAAAATGGTCTACAGAAAAAAATGTCACCTACCGATTGAGTTGGAACACAAAACCTTTTGGGCATTAAAGTTGCTAAATTTTGATCAAAACGTGAGTGGCGACAAAAGAAAAAACCAGCTTCATGAGTTGGAGGAAATACGCCTACAAGCGTATGAATCCAACAAAATTTACAAAGGCCGGGTGAAGGGTTATCATGATAAGAAGATTGTGACCAAGAAGTTTGAGGAAGGACAAATGGTGTTACTTTTCAATTCTAGGTTGAGATTGTTTCCAGGGAAGCTAAAGTCTAAGTGGTCGGGTCCGTTTCAGATTCGCAACATTATGAGCTATGGGGAAATCACTATTGAAGACATGAAGACCAAAGAGAATTGGAAATTAAATGACCAAAGATTGAAGATTTACTTAGGTGGTGATTTCGAGCGGGACACCACCTCTGCGCCCTTTTGCGATCCATGATTGCATCGGATCGTCGAGCTCCAACGAAGTTAAACAAAGCGCTTGTTGGGAGGCACCCTAACATTGTAAGTATTTCCTGTTTCTTATAATTTAATTTGTTTCGCAAGATGTGGTAGAAACTTGTGGTGAAAAACTGGTCAGATTTTAAAAAACAAAATAAAACCTGTCATGTTCGCTAGCTTCTTCATAGTGCGAATAGCTGAGCAAACATGTTCGCTGGAAAGCTCACAGTGCGAGCAGTGCGAAACAGGTCTGCCACATCAGTGTTATTTTAAAATGCATTGGGCCACCCATGTGGGCCCAGTCTGCCTTTTAAATCTGAACTGATTTTAGTGTCTTTCCACTTATCTCTTGCACTCTTCTCACTTGCACTCTCACATAAGCAAAAACATACCCTTTGCACTTCTCATCTTGAAACCCTAATTTTTTGCCAAGAAACTTCTTTCAAGCTACATCAAATCAGGTTTGTTAATCTCTTTCATTTATTTTATTGTTTGGGTTAAGTTAGTTTGAAGAGGGCATGCCAAATGGGTTGATTGGGGTAGGTTCAATTTGATGAAAATATCGGTTGCATGTGTTTGTTAGTCATCCCCTAGTATTACCTAGAGTCATTTATCTTACTTGTATGCATAGAAATTTAATCATCTGGAACGAGGAGCAAAAACAGTAATGAAAATTCAAAATTTGCAGCCTTCGCTAGCTTCTTCGCAATGCGAACCTGAGGCGAGTTTTCGCCAGGCCTTCACACAGCGAAGTATGCAGCGAACATGACAGATTTTTGTTTTCTTTTATTATGAAGGAGACATTGTTCACCTTCTTGTTCTGTATGTTCGACTAATCTGTGTATGTTGGTTGATGTTTTTCTTCTCCTATGTTTTTTGTGCAGATGACATCAAAGAAGCGAAAAGTCGACAACACCTCACGCCCCTAACCAATTCAGTATGATAGTGACAGGTCTGCAGGACCAAAGCAGGTTGCTCGTTATGTGGCTCTGGAAAAGAGAAATTTTTTTCTAGAAAATAGATTCCTCATTCATCTGGAAGGATCCTACCGGGCCTTCGTTGGACTCATTAATAGTAAAAGGTGGGACGTATTGGTAACACCTACAGATAGCTACAACACAGAAGTGGTAAGGGAGTTTTACGCCAACGCTCTTCCAAATGATGATGAACCGTTCACATGGACTACAAAAGTATTGGGCCAACCATTAAGCTTTGACCGAGAAACCATCAACCGAGTACTCAGACGTCCACTGAACTTGGGTGAAGATGAGATTGATGAATACCATCGAGACCTAAGACTTCACACAGACACTAATTTGATTTTCGAGGCTTTATTGTTGGAAGGTAAGACAGTGGAATTGAACCCATCTGGGGTTCCAAGACGATACCATAGGGAAGATATAAAGCCCTTACCATAATTGTTGTTGTTGTTGATTTTGACTAACATCAAACCCAAGTCACATACTTCTATCATGCCGATCCCAGTGACACATTTGGTTCACTTCATTCTTACAAATGTTCAAATTGATATGGCTAGGATCATCGCTGATGAAATGTGATCCGTGGTTGAGAGTGGGTTGAAAGCTGGGAAGAGAGTGAATTGTCCCCTCTTTTTCCGTGTCTCATCATGGCTTTATGTGTCCATGCAAGGGTGAAGCTACCTTCGCATCGACAAGTGAAAATCCCAGCTGCCATTGATGACCGTTATATGGACGAATATTGCTGGCCAAAAGGTGTAAAAGGAAGTTTAGCTACTTCGGATGCTAGGGATACTGAGGGCCTTGATGTTGTATTCACTCAGAATTTTGATCCGTTTCAGCAGGTTGTCTGCAATTATAAATGGGATTGGATGGCGGCTACTCAGTGCGCCATGATTGACATTTATGACTCTATGCAGGTACTCTAGTTGCAGTGCCGAGATCCCTCCGTTGAGCGCAACATGATGACTAGGGAGTAGTTCTTGGAGCATGTGAGTTGGCCTGAGGTCAGGCCTACATTTGGTGAGGGGGCGGGTGCTTCTGGCCCTGATGCTGGCAGTGCTGAGATAGCAGATGATGATGATGATGACTCTGGTATAGAGGACGGTTCAGAGAGTGTGGAGGACACAGAGTCCGATGAGGACTGATTTTATTTTGTTTCGATTTTGTGAGCATGATATTGAGAAACTTCCTTTGGTCTTCAAAGTGAAGTGTTTTTGTGCTTAAATCATTGCTTTTGCTAGTATTATCGTACTTTGTTTCAGATTTGGTTTATGTACTATTTTGAGGTGTTTTTACACCTTAGCACATTTTTATTGAGTTTGATTAACGTCAACTTTAATTTTAAAATTTTGCTTTTCTTTTCAAGTGGTTTTTAATGTCTTCTTGTTGTTGAGTTTTAATTGAACTTCTAGATTGGTTGCTCTCTGAAAAGAAGTATCCAGTGAAGATTCATCCGAGTCTGGATGACAATGATAATATTAAGCAAGCGAATAATATCAAGGTATATGGCTACCTTTGGTTAGAATCTTAAAATACTTAAGAACTTAAATTTTGTTGTAAATGAAAATTGTTCTTTTAGCAACTTGTTGAATGAATGTTTCACTTAGGACTAAAAAATCACAAATTGTGAGGAAGCCTCCATTATATACTAAATGTTGGATTTCTAATAGACTTTGTTGATTCGTTTGATTCATGCTTTATCTTGTTATTATTGTGAATTTGTGGAAGCATTAGAAACTATCAAGGCACTTGTTTATATTGAGCACAACCATGTCCAAATGCAACTTACCCGTGAGCAGAGAGAATTCATTAACCCCTTTGAGCCTAAACAATGAGAATCTCATTCTGAATTTTTGTGAGATTCTAAAAATTTTCTTGAACCCTTGAGTTTTTTTGTTAATTGTCCTCTTTTCCATAAAAAGCCAAGAGCATTCACTTGAGGATTGAGTGAAAGTTAAGTTGGGGAGAATGAAAGAGAAGTATGGTTGGTTGCTACAACTTTTGAAAAATTCAAGCAAGCATTGAAAAAATTGTGTGAATATGAAGAAAAAAAAGAGAAAAAGAATGCTTGCTTGAAAAAGAAAAATAGTGAAAGAATAAGTTGTGAAATAAAGTTGGGAAGGTTTGCAATTGAAAAACAAATGGAGTGAAGTTGGGATGTGTAAATAACATATACAGTGAATGTCTCTTTTGCATCGGCAATTTCGTTTCAATGGCCTTAGAAATGTCCCTTGTTTGTAAACTCGACCAAGCTACAACCTTAAAAGACCTTAGTGATCTTCTTGCTTCCATATTTTCATTTTTGATTGTTAGATATTGTATGAATTAGATTGATATTGGCATTGTTTGTTAGGTGAGTGAAATTGTCTCCGCGGTTACAAACGTGTAATTTCTTCAATCCTTTTTCGAATAAGAGAGATATGGTGATTCATTCAAGAAAGACATAGTTATTGATTGATGCATGTTTTGATATTTGCTTTAAGACTTTAGTTCTTGTGCATTATTTGATTCTCAACATTTAGAGCCAGTGCTTGGGTGCATTCCATGTGTTTGAGCCATTTTATCCATTCTTGGGGGAATCTTAATCTTGAGCAAATCCTCTTGTTCATCAAGAGGCATACTTTGCTTGAGGGCAAACAAAGATCTAGTTGTGGAGAGTTGTTAGATGCCAAACTTTGCTTATTTGATCTATTATGGGCATCTTTTATTCCTTTTTATAGAGAAAGTGTTAGAATCATTCTTGTTTTGTTGATTTGCATCATTATGTGAAAATATCTTGGTTGCTTTGATTTGTGTGCTATGGTGCAGGAATTAGGCATGAAAATTTGAAGAGTAAGACAAAAAAATTATGACAAGGAAACCAAGTCAGCATGCAAACATCAATAAGTTCGCACAACGAACTTGCTCCCGAATCTACCAGAAAAACATCAGCAAGTACGCACAACGAACTTGCCAGCGAAGGTCTTGAAAACCATGGTACTGTTCATCTAGAAAGAAAAAAGACCTAAGTTCGTTGTACAAAGGAGATAATGAAGTATTCGTTGGAGTGAAGAGGAAGCGAATTCCTAGCAAACACCCCCAGACTTGAGACAGTAAGTATTTGGACAAGAATTCCTTGTGCGATGTTTGCAGCGAAGCCTTCGCACTGCGAAGGATTCTTCGCACATCGAACATGTGGAAATAGCTCAGGGGAGTCTTCACTGTACACTGGCACTTCAACTGCCATTTTGTATTGTTCATAGTGCGAACATGACAACTCAACATCATGTCTATAAGTAGTATGTGGTACTTTTTGTAAAAATATCTTTTTTCTTGTACTTTTCTTTTTAGAGATTTTTCAGAGCAAAAACCCTAGTTTCTCCATTTCTCATCATCTCTTAGCCATCTTTCATAAAAAGAAGTTGGATTCCCATCCAATGTCGATTATTCGACTCGGATGTTGATCAACCTTCTTCCAAAACTTGTTGCTCAAGCTATCATGGAAATGGGTGGCTAAAACCCCTCTTTTGTCAAGGTTAGAGGTAGCTAGTTCTAATTTTATGTATGCTTCTTGATCTTTTGTATGTGAACAAGGTTTTGATCAATGTAGATGAAGTTATTTGCTATCTTTTGTTATATTTATGGTTTGGATTACTTTAGACATGAACTTTTCAAGTCTTGACCTAATTTCTTCATCTATCAACTATACAAACTCTAGACATAGGTTTAAAAGTTGATATTCACTTTGTATTGATCTTAACCATTATTGTTTCGAGTGTTATTTAGAGAGATCATTTAAAGATCGAAATAATAACATTCACGAAATCGCTTTAGAAATGAACGTTTTTGCGAGGATACAAGATTATGTTGGTTAAAACTACGTTCACATATTTGATCGGTTGGATACGTTTAGGACGAATTAGTGAACCCTAATCTTGGCATGCTTTTTATCGAACTAAGACCAAATTTTATTCTTTTTTAATTCCTACAAACTCTTGTTACAAAAATCAAAACCCTTTTAAAAACCCCTTTTTAAAATCATTAAACCGTTGAACGGAAATCATCACATATTCTCATCAATCCCTGTGGATACGATAAAACACTACCAAAAAAATACTTTTAACACTAGGTCACAGGAGGTGTATCACAAGTCGAGATGTATTTTTCAATGAAGATGAGATGGATTTCAAGAAAATTGATGACATTGGTCGAAGTTCAAAGATTCCTATTGAGGTGGAGCATAATGATGTTGAATCGCAAGACTCAGATGAAGTTGAAGAAGATGTTGAAGCTGCTGTCGAAGCTGAGGAGACTGATAATGACTACTTTCTAGCAAGAGACAAGATGAGAAGAATCATCAAGCCACCTCAAAGACTTGGTTCTGCAGATCTTATAACTTATGCCTTAATCTCTCTAAGTGAGGTTCTGGATGAAGAACTTAGAAACTATAAGGAGGTTATGAGGAGTCAAGACAAGAATGAATGGCTGAAAGCCATGGATGATGATATGGAATCTCTTCATGATAATAACACTTGGTAGCTGATCAAGAAACTTGTAGGGGTCAGGTTAGTCAGCTGTAAGTGGATCTTCAAGGTTAAGGAAGGAATTTAAGGAGTGATATCAAAGCATTTTAAGGTAAGGTTGGTTGATAGGGGGTTCACTTAGAAAGAAGGTATCGACTTTAATGATGTGTCCTCACCTGTTGTAAAGCATAGATCCATTAGAATGTTGTTAGCCATGGTGGCGAAGTTTGACCTAGAACTTGAACACATGGATGTGAAGACAACCTTCCTATATGGTGATCTAGATGAAACAATCCTGATGAGGCAACCTGAAGGGTATGAAAAAAAGGGAAAGGAAACTTATGTGTGCAAGCCGAATAGGTCTTTGTAAGGCATGAAAAAAATATCCTTGACAATGGAATAGGAGATTCAACAGGTTCATGAGACACAATGGTTTCACTAGTAGCCATTTCGATCATTGTGTTTACTTCAGATTTTGACCTAGAAATTCACTTGTTATTGTGTTGCTATATATGGATGACATCCTCATAGCAAGAAACAGTGTCAAAGATGTTATGAAGATGAAGGTTGAACTCAATAAGGAGTTCGACATGAAGGATTTGGGAGCTGCCTCTAGAATTCTTGGAATTGACATCCGAAGAGATAGAAAGCAATCGAGATTATGCTTATCTCAAGAGGCATACCTGAAAAAGATTCTCGACAAGTTTGGTATGTCGAATTCAAAGCCTGTTCTAACACCGACTAATCCTCAGTACCTAGTGTTGAAGTCAAAAGATCCTATATGAATAACATTCTATAAGCTAGTATAATAGGTCCTAGGATGTATGATATGGTATGTACGAGGCCATACATAGTGTACAAAGTGAGCCTTGTAAGCAGGTATATGGCCAATCATGGAAAGGCACACTAGCAAGCATTAAGTGGATTCTTAGGTACATCAATGAGTCTCTGAGTAGAGTCTTAATGTATGGTGAAGCCTGTGGTGATGATAGTGAAGTCAAAGTCGAAGGGTTTGTTGACTTTGATTATGCAGGTTGTATGGGTTCTAGAAAATATATTTCTGGATATGTGTTCACTATGTTCGGCACAACAATCTGTTGGAAAACAACACTTCATAAGGTTGTTGCCTTATCAACCACTGAAGTAGAATATATTGTCCTTGCTGAAGTTATGAAAGAAGCATTATGTCTTGAAGGTTTTACTAAGGAGCAGAAAATTCAAGGTCGAATTATCATTGTTAAATGTGATAGTCATAGTGTAATACATCTGTCAAAGAATTCAACTTATCATGAGCGAACCAAACACATTGATGTAAGGATGAACTTTGTCAGAGAGATAATCGAGCGTGGAGAAGTCCAAGTGCTAAAGGTTTCGAATGATGACAATGCTGCTAATATGATCACCGAGACATTGTTGAATAACAAGTTTTCTATTGTATGCAATTGATGAAGCTGCATTATGAAAACTAGTTTGTCCCAAGGTGGAGATTTATGGTATTTTGGATCAAACTCTAGTGTCAACAAGGGTAGTTTCATGGTGAAATTTTGGTGTGCAGATCAAAGATGTCCCAAGAGATGTTGAGACATTGATCTCTGCATAACTAAACAAGGCCAAAAACTAGAACATTCAAATACTACAAATACATTACAGTGTCATGACATATGTTTCAACATCTATCAAGATATATATTTCAGAACATAAGAGCAGACTGGATTTAACATAACAGAAAGACAAAGAACACCAAGATATGATGACCCAGTTCGATGAACAACAACACCTACATTTGGGGGCTACCAAGCCAAGAATGAATACACTATTAGTAGTATTAAATTAGAGTTAAACTCCCCCGTTTACAAATCTTCACTTAATCCATACCCACTATAATTCTATCTAGAAATCACTATCTAGATAAGAGAAACTTATCTCAATTCCTAAATCACCTAAGTGATATCTAACAGTCATAACCTCTGGTGACTGTATTGAACTGTTCAATTGAAAGACACGCATTTCAATACAATATTCAGTCAAGATTCTTGACTAACAATCATGCATGGATTTGCTTAAAAGCTTCATCCAAGAACAATATACGATTCATTACCTACAGGTTTTTAAATATGTAAAACTATGTCTACCATAATGTATCAACTATTACAAAAGGTGACTTACAACACAAGAAAGTACACGACTCTCAAAATCCTAAACCCTTATAATTACTTTACAAGAATTTGTTACAAGGGCAACTCTCTTATTATTCCCTAGGTCTTGGTCTTTCTTTTACAGCCTTCAACAGTTCATGGGCTTCGAAGTCTCTGTCAAATCTTTCCTTGATCCACATTCTGATTGCACCTTAAATCTTGGAACATATCTGCAATAATCTGCTGTACCAGACCAAGATGTCGAGTCCATAATGCTAGAACATTTTTTCTGACATGTTGTTCTTTACAGTTCTTGTTGGAACATCTTGTGCAACATCATGTTTTACCAAAATTTATTCAAATCTTTGGAGCCTTCACATGGTTCGAGAAGAGTTGTGCATGCTGGAGTCGAAGTCTATTCAAATACGTTGTTGAAATTTGTTAGTTTTGTGTTTAAGTTAGCATGTCAAATTGGGCCTTACTTGTAAGCCCAATTATTAAATTAGCTTGTAGCCTAAGTTAGCTTAGTAGTCTATAAATAAACTAGTTCTCTCAGGTTGTTGAGGGAGGTTGATTCTTTGTATTTACTTGTAATCTTTGAACCCTTATTGAGTAAGTAAATAGAAAAACAGTTTTAACCAGTTCTTATTTTTCTTCTTCCTTCTTCTGTATCTTTTGTAAAACCTAATAGGGTTTCTTGTGTTTGTTCAAAAAAATCAATCTTTTTCTCATATTTTGGTTTGTTCTTGACGACATCAAATCACAACAATATATATATATATATATATATATATATATATATATATATATATATATATATATATATATATATATATATATATATATATATATATATATATATATATATATATATATATATATATATATATATATATATATATATATATATACTCTAAAAAAAATTAATTTCTCATTTAAAAGACTAATTTTTTGGTCTTTCATTTTCAATATTTCTCACGGTTTTCTCCTCTTCTATCAATTTTTAAGGTCGATTTTGTTGAGAGGCTGTGTCCAGGTTGATCAATTTAATATTCATATCATATTTTAGATATATTTGAGACATTCACTCCACCAAAATTGACTCTAAAATAGAGAGAAGTCAAAACACTTGAAAAAAATATGTATATCAAAATTTTATTTTAAAAAAATAGAAGATTAAAACTGCATTTAAATTTTTTATTTTCTCATAAGAAAATAAACAAAAAAATGTAAATGAGTAACATATAGGCGTTAAATAAATCTAAAAGAACATTTACATATTAGTTGCAACTTTACAAAACTTACTACATAAATGATTATTAGATATTTGATCTGTATATGAATCTAATGCTAAATAGTTGTCATTACTGAAATAATAAACTACTCAATATATTATTTGAGAGAGAGTGAGATCTTGCATCAACCAAAATAGTTTTCTAAAGCTTATAAGATGTCAAGATGTATTATTTTAAAAGATTTCTATAAACAACAAATGACACCATGATTTATTAAAATAGTAATGATAATTAAATGATTTATCAAAATAATAATGATCCATTATCTAGAATAGAACATAGAGAAGCAAACTCTAGTTCTGGATAGTTCAGAACACAAGACACAACTATGTTCATAATTTAGATCACAAGATACAAAAAGAAGACTCATAAAAGAAACTAAGACACAAACAAAATGTCAGAACATCCCATCCAACATCCTTGCAAAACAACTGCAAGAATAGACTCAGAACTCAACCAGAGATCGATTTTGTGTTGTAATGTGCAACACACAACTGAGATAGACACACAACCTATCTCCCCTTTTTAGCCAAAAATTGAAAAAGATGCCTAACACAGGTCCATACCCACATGGTACTTATCCAAACCTGAACAAAAACCATTAAGACTCGACACATCAAAAAGAAATACAGTCTGGAATAAATGAAGCTAAGACCCCCTTTAAATACCCAAGCAGTTTCTCTAGGAATTAAAGTTTCATAGAAGTTACCGAAGAACAATTCAATGAGGATAAAAATTTAGGTAGATAACTTCATCATAAATGACTGTACACCTCCCAAATCAGATTTGTCTGTTTTAACTTTAGGGAGAATCGTCCAAGGAATGCGCATGTACCAAGACACATGTTTTGCATGCTTTCTTTAGAGCACACTCTCCACCTTCCAATTAGAGCTACTTTGAACCAACCATAAGTCCTAAACAATGTCCTGACATCTGGTCAGACTTTGTTTAGTCTCTCGCTTGTCAATTTTGAAGAATAGTCATAATGCTTACTAATGAGTTCCATGTATAAACCTTTCATCCAGAATTAGAAAGTCCTAATCATGATGTCCAGACAGTATGTGTGACATCTCCCATTTATCAACAGAAGTTTCTATGGACCTTATTCCAAACTGCAAAGACAAATAAATTCTCCTAGACAATATCCAATCCTCTTCATCAGGTCTCTTCTAAGACACATGAACATAACTTAGTAACTTCAAAACCTTAATATGTCAAGCTCACAAGCAGAACTTATTAACCTAAAGTACCAACACACTATGATGTTAAGACTTTTAGTCTGACATCACAATATCACATGGTTCACATGAACATCTTCATGCTCACGAGAGAAAGAAACAAAATAGGAGCACCAGTATTGTACCATAACCAATAAACTCTTAAATTGAGATTAACAATCACCATTGATCACTCTCCCCCGAACACATCCACACACTGTACAAGTCCATCTTGAACTGTACAGGCAGAGACAATCTTGTTATTGAGAGTAAATCCAATCAAGCATGGAATGTTAACATTCCCTAAAGAGACATACACATTCTCTTAACCCCTTGATTAATCAAGATATCATCCACACATGGAAGTCATCAAACCCCTTCACCAAATGAATAAGAAAACCTCCTCAGCTTGCTTCCTTCTCAAGATTCAGTCTTCCAGCAGAACTAACCATTTCTGATCCAACTGGTGAGTACCAAAATATTTCCTTTATGAAGAAATCGTCAACTAAAATGATGTTTCAAACACTAGTTTAGACATCATCCTCAATCAAAGGACACATCTGTTTAGGTACTAAAGTCAACATCCATAGGAATAATTCTTTGCATGGTAACCCAAACATTTTTTGTGTGTGCAATGAACACATGAGGATTCTAATAGAACACAACTGTAGCAGTTCATAAACCATCGTCGAAGGAATAATACCACATAGAGAAATAAACTCTCACAAGCCTCATGAAGTTTCAACCCAGAAGCACAATATTCAGACATCCTATATGACATTACGAAGTCACCACCTATCCTTAAGCATCCAAAGATGAGAATCCCTCTGGCAGACACCATTATGACTGACAATAACCATGAAGATATAGATTGAACATCATACCAAAAAACAGAATTCTTTGCGAGGTCTGTTTCTCTTATGCCCTTCAATCTTCTATCCTCCACTTTGCACAGTTCACCCCAAGCCAAAGTACATCAGCACTATCAAGCAACAGACTTGAGCAGATAGTTCCTTAGAGCACACTCAACAAACACTTTCCTTCAAAGTAACCAACCAGAATACCTTTCACAAGGTCCTTGATCATGTAGGAATAAAAAAATAGAGCTTCCAATACTAACACCCCCTTACCCCAAACAGAACTCTGGATTGCCCATTCCAAACAACTTAGATGAGACACCAAGCAATCATCAACTCCCTTGAGCTTTTGTCATTGCATGATTCATAAAGGTTGAAATAGACTTTAGCACCACCCATCCTGATGTTTAGAATAATGTCAAAACATCAATGACTTGACTAGCCAAATGATGATACCACACATCCCTTAGACTTCCAGACATTATCCCACCTTGAAAGTCTTTTCCACCATAACAGAACAAGAGTTCCATGTTCTCATAGACTTGATCATTAAATTAATTTTGAGTAAACAACATCCATTTTATACATATCAATGGAAAAATAACTAGTCCTTTTCAAGATGAACAAATACCATGATGACAGTCTACTTCAAGCACAATTCTCCAAGGAAATTATCCACATACGATCAGAGTTCACACCACACTCAAACCAATAGAAGAGGTAGTCACATCTATCAACAAGATCACTCATATTCAAGTTTGAAAGACCAGAGAAGTCTCCAAGATGTCAGAGTGAATGTCCCAGACATGTTTCCTCGACTTTCATGTGCCCAGAAACTGGTAGAGAAGTCTTCATAGCCCTTCAACATAAATTACGCCACAAGATCCTGCAATAAAGTACCAGAAGTCTAGCTCCAAATCAGAAATAAACTGACCTAAAGAAAACTCATCAAAGTTGATGGTGTCTTGAACTTCATCTTCACCAACACAAAACTCTTGGATAGAGACTTCCTAAACTGCAAACCAAACGTCTCTTTAGGACCAATCTAAAGAAGATTTCCAACACTATTGATAAACACACATTTGATTATCCCGTAGAACATGTGCTACATCTCTCCTTTTGTCCAAGAAGTTCACTCCTTGGATCAACAAGAATCTGTGCATACTCTTCAGAAGTGATGTTTCAATATCTGGTTGAACATCAGGTCCTTTTCCCATGAACAAGTCATTGGATCTTGAGGTCTTGCCCTGTCTGAAGCTACATTTTCAGGAGTGACACTTTTTACATCACCAATTAAAAGGATAATGAATCAGATACTTGCTAAGGTTACAAATAACAATTGATTTTAAATCCCCAATTCTATATTCTTTAGTCACAAAATGTCAAAAGATACCCCTCCTTACTCAATCAACAACCTAAAGAAAAATCTTTAAGGCATAAATATTTCTTAGAATACCATCTTCTCTTTTGAACACATTCAGCAGTCAAGTCATTGAGTGGACTTGAAAAAAGAATTCAAGTATCTTGGGCTACTTCAGTCATAACATGGAGAGTTTATCAAATCCATAGATAATGAGTTAGATACACAAGACCTCAACTCAACAGTTTTTCCTCCTATTACCCTTCTTGTTACCTGATTGAAACTATCTTCCAAGCAACATAGAAAGGTCCTTCAAAAGAATCCAGATCACAGTGTTGTCTCCTGTCTATTACTCCCAACTAGAGGTAATAAGAACAACCATAGAAATTAATTCCATATTCAACATGCACCAGGTAAGATATCAGAACGTCTTATAAGGCACCGTGCGTAACAATAACATCATTATCATCAGCAGCGGACGAATCTTCACAGAGCGCTCAGTCAACCCTCAGTAGTTGTCAGGCCAGATTCAGAAAACAATCCTCCTAGCTTCCAATCTTCCTCGATCGCAGTAGTAATGGATGGTTTGATCATACAATCTTCTTTCCTTGTTCAAAAGACTAAAAAGTATCTTCCCTAGAACTCATCTAGAAACAGAACAGGATGCCTGCTCTGATACCAATTGAAATTCTAGTGTGCAGATCACAAATGTCCCAAGAGATGTCGATACATTGATCTCTGCATAACTAAACAAGGCCAAAAACTAGAACATCCAAATACTGCAAATACATTACAGTGTCATGACAGATCTTTCAACATCTATCAAGACATATATTTCAAAACATAAGAGTAGACTGAATTTAACATAACAAAAAGATAAAGAACACCAGGATATGATGACCCAGTTCAATGAACAATAACTCCTACATTTGGGGGCTACCAAGCTAGGAATGAATCCACTATTAGGAGTATTAATTTGGAGCTAAACTCTCTCGTTTACAACTCCTCACTTAATCCCTACCTAATATAATTCTATCTAGAAATCACCATCTAGATAAGAGAAACCCATCTCAATTCCTAAATCACCTCAGTGATATCTAACAGTCATAACCTCTGGTGACTGTATCAAATTGTTCAATTGAAAGACACCTCTCTCAATATAATATTCAGTTAAGACTCTTAACTAACAATCATGTATGGATTTGCTTAAAAGCTTCATCCAATAACAATATACAATTCATTACCTACGGGTTTCTGAATATATAAAATTATGTCTACCACAATGTATCAACTGAGACAAAGGGTGACTTACAACCACAAGAAAGTACACGACTCTCAAAACCCTAAACCCTTATAATTACTTTACAAGAATTTGTTACAAGGTCTACTCTCTTACTATGCCCTAGGTCTTGGTCTTTCTTTTATAGCCTTCAACAGTTCATGGGCTTCGAAGTCTCTGTCCAATCTTTCCTTGATCCACGTTCTGATTGCACCTTAAATCTTGGAACAAATCTGCAATAATCTGCTGTACCAGACCAAGATGTCGAGTCCGCAATGCTAGGACATTTTTTCTGACATGTTGTTCTTTACAGTTCTTGTTGGAACATCTTGTGCAACATCATGGTTTACCAAAATTTATTCAAATATTTGGAGCCTTCACATGGTTCGAGAAGAGTTGTGCATGCTGGAGTCAAAGTCTGTTCAAACATGCTATCGAAATTTGTTAGTTTTGTGTTTAAGTTAACATGTCAAATTTGGCCTTACTTGTGAGCCCAATTATTAAATTAGCTTGTAGCCTAAGTTAACTTAGTAATCTATAAATAGACTAATTCTCTTAGATTGTTGAGGAAAGTTAATTCTTTGTATTCACTTGTAATCTTTGAATCCTTATTGAGTAAGTGAATAGAAAAGCAGTTTTAACCAGTTCTTATTTTTCTTCTTCCTTCTTATCTATCTTTTGTAAAATCTAATAGGGTTTCTTGTGTTTGTTCAAGAAAGTCAATTTTTTTTCATATTTTAGTTTGTTCTTAACGACATCAAATCACAACAATATATATATATATATATATATATATATATATATATATATATATATATATATATATATATATATATATATATATATATATATATATATATATATATATATATATATATATATATATATATATATATATTTCTCATTTAAAAAACTAATTTTTTTATCTTTCATTTTTAATATTTTTCACGTTTTTCTCCTCTTCTATCGATTTTTAAGATCAACTTTGTTGAGGGGTTGTGTCCGGTATTCATATCATATTTTGAAAATAATAGATTGTTATATTTGAGACATTCACTTCACCAAAATTGACTCCAAAATAGAGAGAAGTCAAAACACTTCAAAAAAAAAAAATATATGTGTATCAAATTAAAAAAAAAAAAAAGATTAAAATTGCATTTAAATTTTTTATTTTCTCATTAGAAAATAAATAAAAAACGTTAATGAGTAATATACAGGCTTTAAATAAATCTAAAAGAACATTTACATATTAGTTGCAACTTTACAAAACTTACTACATAAATGATGGTTAGATATTTGATATGTATATGAATCTAATGCTAAGTAGTTGTCATTACTGAAATAATAAACTACCCAATATATTATTTGAGAGAGAGAGAGAGATCTTGCATCAACCAAAATAGTTTTCTAAAGCTTACAAGATGTGAAGATGCATTAGTTTAAAAGATTTCTATAAACAACAAATGACATGATGATTTATGAATATAATAATGATTAATTAAATGATGATCTATGATGAATAGCTTAAGAAAGCAGTTTAGTAAGAAGTATGAAGGAAGTAAAGGTCATTCCACATGTTATGTATCTTCTCCAGGAATGAGTTGGTCACTTGGTGGATGTCAGCTTTACTTGAAGAAGACGTGTGCATGCATATGAACCCACAGTTGACCGGTTAGATGACGGTTTCGTCATGGTTCTAATTCTTACAATTTTAAAGAGTTGAATTATGAATAGGAAGTGTCACCTCACCTGCTCAACTTCTGGGACAATTACAAAAATAAAAATAAAACACTTTATAGAAGGTTGTTAAGTTAAATTAATCTCTCTTTGTCTATTCTCATTCTATAAAGCTTTTGAATAATTCTGATTCAAGAAATTATCGAGATTCAAACGGCATTTCTTTAGAAAAGTGTAGAATCAACGAGAAGGATTACTTAGGTTTTTTTTTTTAAGGATTAAGCGATTCACACACTTTAAAATATATTTTTCAAAGTGTTTTTATTTTGAAAATTATTTTTTAAATCAATTAAATAATTAAAAAGTTATCCGATCTCTTTTTAAATAATTTTTGAATTAACTAATCAATTGGTAACTTATCGATTGACAAAAGTTTGTTGAGTCAGTCAATTGAATGGAGCATTAAGACAGCCAATTGGAGAAACGATCGACCAAACTATTATAATAACACCTTAATGACTTGCAATGACTCTATATCCAATATTTTCTTTTTTTTTTTTGGTGTGATAATCGATTAAAAACGACTTGGCAATCGACAAGGTTTTGACATACTAACTATGTCAACTAAGATGATTTGACTAACCTATCAAATGATTCGAAGCAAAGACTGGTTTGAAGGAGTCTTAGGAACAGATCCACAAGATTACAATCACTCTCTCTTCGAAAAATGTCCACAATGTCGAAGGAATTTACACAAATCAGTTCTTCGACAAAGGTTGAGATCGACACGTCCACCAGATATTAGGGACTTAAGATATTCTTATGTCCAAAGACTATGTGATATGTAGATTGTAACAACCTAAATATCCTCACGTAATTTAATTAAAATATCAGAGTAAAAATCAACACCAAAAATATTTAGGATGCTACAGTTCAACAAACACCTGCTCATGCAATCAAATATGTAACACCGGTCTCTTTTAAAAATTACTAACAGTAAATAATAATAGTAAAATATTCACTATTTCTAAACTTCAATTTTATTTAAGCAGCGGAAATATCAACATCAAATAATTATTCAAAATATAATTATAATGAAAATTTTAACATAGGAGATAACATAATTTTTCACCAAAAAGAAATAGACACACAAATGCCAACCCCCAATGTTACACATCAGAGCAGACGCCGACTCTAAAAATAAAAGGAATACAACATCTTCCACATACATCCACTCTCCTACTGCAGATTATCTGCACGATGCCCATGTAAAGGCATCATTTAAACAGAAGAGGTGAGATATCACAATTATATAAAAGAAAACATGATAATAAGCATCAAATTATCACACGCACAATCATCCATTCCACCAACGCACTTCCACACCATCAACAGAACAATCATTCACACATAATAACAATGCAACCATTATGCATTACAATGAGACTCAATAACTCAACTCAATCCATGTGGTAACAATATGTGAACTCTCAAGTTCACCGCTCCAATCCCCACCTAGAACCAAAGCCCACCAATTCGTTACCATCTCCACCAATAACGCTTCATTGATTCTATCACCACCGATATCAGCTACTCACATCCAATCCCCACCTAGGATTGAGGCTCACCAAAAACGGGTCATCGTCCAACACTATAAATGTAGGCAGCATACAACATGCAACAATAACAGCAATGCACAATGACCGTCATCATAGTCAATGTACCTTGCAATTACTGGCCACCATACACCAGACCCATGCTAGAACAGTTCAGCAACATCAACATACAGTACATCAAGCAGCAACAATGCATATACGAATATGTCACACCACAACATAAGCACTACAATGTATTTAACACCATCATACAAAAAGTTATTCATTTTTAGGTACTGAAACCAATTTTAGAATAAAGTTCATCGTGCCAGCTCCTAACGCTTTGAATGGTACCCGAATAGGACACCCGGAACTCAAGATATGATTTTTCAAAAATTTTCAAAAATTTCTCCCATTGTAACCAGTTACACTCATTGTAACCAGCTCAACCACGCAAAACATACTCAGTGTAACTGGTTACCACATTCTAGATAACCGACTATACACACAATTTTACCCAGAAACACCTTTAAAAAGCACTATAATCGGTTACACCAATTTTGATAATCATTTACACTGTGTGCAGAAGCACTTTTCTGCAACCTTTCCAAACGAAAATCATTTTTAATCCACCCCAAAACCTCTTTTTCTTTACAATTCATTCTCTACATTATTTTATATAAAAAATCATTTTTCAAAAGTCTCAAAACCACAATTATTTTCACCAAAAAATTCACGACTCGAGTTCCGACTCTGACTCACAACAACCATCAACAACACAACGTCTACATCACACAATTCTATTAACTAAATGGTTCCAACAACAACAACACAATGATTTAACAATCAATCACAACATCATCATACCACTCATAAATCATCAAACAATTATTCAATCCAACAACTATAAAATTGCAACAATGATCATGATATAGAGAGAAGAGAAACACAAATATGCATAGTTATATTCTACCCACTATCATCATATAAACCCTTAGATAATATGAATCTCACCCTTACCTTAGAGTTCTTGTAAAGTTTCTTCAACCTTTAGCAAATGGGGATTTTATCTACCTTCTCTTTCCTCGAGCCCTAGTCTCCTCTTTTCACTTTTCTCCAACTTTTCTAAATTTCACGATCTATCAGTTTACTCTCCCCACATCCTTTTTTCTATTATTTTATATTATTATACTTATTATTATCAATCCCAACTAATTAAAATAATAATCATAACAATAATACTATATATTTAATTTAAATAATACTCACCCAATATTATTCAATTAAATAAATATTATTAATACCAATTATTTAGTTCTACTCACAACACCCCTAATTTCTACACTTTTTTTCACACACCCCTAATACTTTAAATTCTATTCTTAAGGCCACTACCCCACACCTAAGGGTATCTCAAACACACCAAAACACAAATTCAATACATATTGTATGACATAACATCACATAATTTAATTACAAAAAATAAATAAATTAAACTAGAGCGTTACATAGATGTCTCAACAACACTATAAAAGTCGACCAAATACTCTCGGCGGATGCAATTAAGAGGTTCAAAGCAGTTGAGAATGAAATTATCAACATGATGGTTGGTTTTCAGCAGTTTTATTTTTGAAGATGCGTGGAAGCAAGTTAGAGCGGTTGAGCCTATCTAGTGGAATACATGTTAGATCCTGAGGATCTAACTGTTGTTGACGGTTACCCTGGTATTAATATATAAGTCAATATTAGTGTATGGAATCGAGGTCACAAGTTTTCACTCAATCTCTATAGAACTAAAGTATCCAAGTTACAGAGAGAAACTGTTTGTGGGAAATATATGAGTCTGCATCCATCTTTTAAATTTCTTTAAGTATTTTCAATTAAATAATTTATTTTATGAAATTTATTATGTTTTTATTTACTTTATTTCTTCAAATCAATTATACATTAACTTTCAGTTCGTTAATTTTTAAGCATTTAAGTATCAACCACAAACACTTCTCTTTTCACTTTTCTGCACGGATTGTCTTTGATATTTTCGAATTTAATCTCTTAAGTGAATCAAACTCGTGATTGTTTACTAAAAATATCCGTAAACAAATTGGAACTCCCAATGGGATCCTTTTGTGCAAGAAATTTTAAAGTTTTTTTGTAGAAAAGCGTTGTCTTCTACATTGTTTATTTTGTTCTTCATACATGAAATGTCTTCATTTGTCGGGTTTTTATGCATCTGAGGAGTGGTAAAACTCTTCCAAAAATGACTTGTTCAAATTTAAAAAATCCACTTCCCCCTCGGAGCAATGCTCCTAACGTAGAAGAATAATCAATAGATTTAACGATTGGAAATGCAGGGAATTCAACCACCATTGGAGAAAACCCTATTGTTATAAGCCAAATAACAACATTGAATGTACCACAAGAAGTGGTGGTTTCCTAACCACAAGTAACGAGTGTGCTCACTACTCCCAGGGTTACATAAAATATGATAGGAGACCCAAGTCCTCCTTTTCCCTTGAACTTTACATTAACCCTAAGTGGTACGGAACTCCCTTATGGCATGCAAACTGCTATAATGGTAGGCCTACAAACTAGTGCATCCATGTACGTAGATAATGAAAGGGCTAATGCATCCCCTACTAATCCATACTTATCATCAGGATCTGCTATTAGCAACCTTTGTCTAAGGGCACAACCACAAGGAGGGTTATGATATATTCCTTCAAGTATGCCATCCTTAACCACTATTTATCTCCAGTCTGTGAGGAAACAAATGGATGAGACTAATCATGAACTGGTTAATATGTTTACACATCAAATAGGAAGGATGTGCAATCCTCTAATTCAGAACACTAATCATAGTTACCAGCGATTGGCACACCAAATGGGTTGAATTGATGACTTCTTTGGTGCTCTTCAAATGCCTATTCAACAAGTACCTAATAACAAGATACCACAACAAGCGATACCTATCAAACCACCCATACCTAGGGTAGTCGAAGCCAACGCATACCAAAATGGCCCTGAGGTAGTATTGGTGCATAGAAACCAGTATGTTGCCTAAGTAATTAGAAATGTCAAACAAAATAATTTTAGAGGGAAGAACAATATAACTAATATGGTCGAATAGATACTGCTCATAATGGCCTTAATGTTGGCCTTCACCGACTAAACTTTGTGTCAACATTATTTGAATATGTATTTCAAACTGAATTTCACAAGGTTTGGAAAATTTCAAAGTTCACTAAGTTTGTAGAAGATACTAATGAATCCACTGTGGATCACATTGCTCGATATCAGTAAGAGGCAAGGGACTTAGCCAATAATGGAAATTTGAAAATGAAGTATTTCCCCAATTATTTGACCAAGAACACCTTCACATTGTTCACTACCCTTCCTCCATACTCTATACATAATTAGAGTCAGTTAAAAAGGGTGTTCCTTGAGCAGTTTTACATGGGTCAATCGAAGATCAGCCTCAAGGAATTAGCCAGTGTGAGACGAAAGATGGTTGAGTGAATAAATAACTATCTCAATAGGTTCATGATAATGAAGTCGAGGTGTTTCACTCAAGTTCCTGAACAAGAGTTTGTCAAACTAGTTGTAGGGGGTCTACACTATTCCATTAGGAAGAAGTTGGATACCCAATACTTGAGGGATATGACCCAACTAGGAGACAAAATTAGACAAATCGAACAACTGAAATTTAAAAAGGTTAGGTCAAGTAAATACCATGAAAAAGAAAATTTTGCATATGTAGAAGTAGATGAAATTGAACAAGTATCTGACATTGATTGTGATTATGTTAAAGAAAATGAGGTTAGCTTTACAAAATTAAAACCAGGGCTTCATTATGTTTGTAAGGTGTTAAAGCCATCAGACGGGAAAACTTTTGTCAAACTTATTAAAAATGAGAAATTTATCACTAAAATATACATATTTTATGTAACCAAGTGTGATGAAATCTTTGATTTGTTAGTCTCTGATGGCTAAATTATATTCCCTAAAGGGCTAAAAACACTGCCATTAGAAAAAAGGGTTATGTAAATTCCATAAATTTTGTGGTCATAAGACTTCTCAATATGTCCTTTTTAGGGATTTGGTGAATAATTCTCTAAAGGACTAAAAGGTTAAGTTTGCTGAGAAATAGAAGCCTCAGATGGAAGTTGGTGTAGACCCCAAGGCAGATGAAGCCCTCTTTGTTAAGCTTGTGGACGAGGTCAATGTCACTGAAGGCTTTGACACCAAAATAGACGAGGTCAACATGCTAGACCATACTGAGTAGTTAAATGTGGTATATCTTAGAGATAAAGAGGAACTAATAGACTTCTTAAATAAATGTAAGCTCAAAGACACTGAATTTATGCTTTGCACCCTCTATAATACAGTCTTCGATAAAAAGCTACCAAAGAGGTAGAGAAAATTAGACCTTACACCACCAACCAAGGAGGTTTGGTAAGCAAGACAAGCAGGGCAAGTTTGTCTTCGACAAGAGGAGAATCCCTTACAAAACACAACAAAACAAGACTTATGTCCACAAGCCAATGTCCCCTTAGGCGAATGGGTCAGACCTGTAAGAAAAACAGACAACGATTAACGCAAATGGATATCGATTGAAGTTGGTACAAGATCATCATATAATGACAGTTCACAAGGGTCGTAGAAATATTATTTTACTTCTAAGAACACTATTATAAAAAACACATTTAACCTCGGACGCAAAATGCATTTAACCTCGGCTACAGAGGCGAGGTAACGAAGAGCTCATGAAAAGTTGCACACTTTACCTCTCAGTTTAAAAAAAAAAATTAACGGGTATCTGAAAAGGTCATGGGTTCGATTCCCAAGGATACCTTTTTGTAATTATAAAATGGTAAAAACACATGTCCCATCGGTTTTGTAATTAGACTGACGAATGTATTACATTTTCACCTCGGTTATCTCATAAAATCGAGGGGTAAAACAAGTTTGAGTTTATTAAATCTAATGTGGATTGCTTATTTCACTAAATCCTATACTGAACATATAACTTCTCAAAATTAGTTAGGAAAATAATTATTTGAATAATTGTGTTATATTTGAAGATCAACTTACATTGTTTAGTGATTTTGAAGCTTCCAACAACTCATCATCCATCTCACTATTTTATGGTTAAAATCTCTCTAATCTTTCAAGTTATTTATTCAACATTTTATTTTCTACTAATTCATTCTTGAAAGTATGAAACTTGATTCTTTGAAAAATGAACAAATATGGAAGAAAGTTGAACAGAAAATAGAAGTATTGGAGAGATTTTAACTATAAAACAATGTGAGATGAACGATAGTTGTAGAATGTTATAAAATCATTAATTAGTGTAAGATAACTTTCAAATATAACATAGTTTTGCATATGATTATTTCCCAATTTAATTTACTAGGTTATATGTTCAAAGAGAGGTTAATGAAACAAACAATCAACATTATATATAATAGACTCAAAGAACAAGATGAGAGATGCACAAAGAATCACAAAAAATATAATCTTAATATCAATATTAACAACAAAAACAAAAACAACATCAAACACAACATCAAGAACAACAATATCAATAAACAACAACGTCAATAAACAATCTCTAGGGTTTAGGGTCTCAACAATAAGAACAATAACACCGACAAAAACAACAAAAAAAATAATAAGAAAAACTCTAGGGTTTCAGATCTCAACAACAACAACAATAACAATAACAATAACGACATCAACAACAACAACAACAACAACAAAAATATGACAAAAATATTAGTAGTGATGTTTGACGTACTAAATCTCTGAATAAGAAGTAAAAGAAAATGGTTTGGATCTCTGAAGAAGAAAAGAGAGCCCTAAACACATAACATATTCGTACTGAAGATGTATGTGTTTATGGCTCTTTGTTAGGGTTTTGTTTGTGTTTTTTAGACAAATAAAATTGAATGCTACAAGCTAAGGATATATATATATATATATATATATATATATATATATATATATATATATATATATATATATATATATATATATATATATATATATATATATATATATATATATATATATATATATATATATATATATATATATATATATATATATATATATATATATATATATATATATATATATATATATATATATATATATATATATATATATATATATATATATGTTGTGAATCGGATGTCTTTAACAAAGTATAAAATGGTTTCTTAATGATCAAGAAACACACAAGGGTTAGGGTTAACAAAGAAGACAAGGTAAAACAACAAGTAACAACAAGGATTGGTTATAAACTGCTATTCTTTCCTTTATCTTAAAACAAGATTACAGGTATACAAGAATAACAATATAACCTATCTCTCTTGAAATTAGGATTTTATCTTCCTATTTTTCCTTATTGCCAAGTTTGAGAAACTAGCATCCTATTTATAAGAAACCTAGCACACTAACCTAATGGGATTTTTAACAATTACTCATTACAAGCTAACTTAAACACTTGGGCTTACAAGCAAGGCCCAATCCAATATGCTAACAACCTAGCAATATTAACTAATGCATGTTAGAACAAACTTTGACTACAACACGCATTATCTTTGACAGCAGCATCCGAACAGACTTCGACCTCATGCTTAATTCCTGTCGAACCTGAAGCTACCCTTCGACCATACTAGTGTTCGATCCAACATCTCACAAATCTCCACCTTGGATCTAACTCTATAACATCAAGGAACTAGCTTTCTTCATGCAACTTTATCAACTGCATATAGTGGAAAAACTTGCAACTGGACAACGTCTTGGTGATCATATCAGCGACATTATGATTTGTTGAAACCTTCAGCACTTGGACTTCTCCATGCTCGATTACCCCTCTGACAAAATGAAGCCTCATATCAATGTGCTTGGTTCGCTCATGATAGGATGAATTATTTGACATGTGTATTGCACTTTGACTATCACATTTAACAGTGGTAACTCGACCTTGAAGTTTCAGCTACTTTGCAAAACCTTCAAGCCATAATGCTTCTTTCATAGCTTCAGTTAGGGCAATATACTTTGCTTCATTGGTTGATAAGTCAACGACCTTCTGAAGTGTTGCTTTCCAACTGATTGTTATCCCAAACATAGTGAACACATATTCAAAAATAGATTTTCTGGAATCCATACAACCTGTATAATCAAAGTCGACATATCCTTTGATTATTGCTTTACTATCTCCACCCAAGGATCCATCATAAATTAGGACTCTATTTAGAGACCCATTTATGTATCTTAGAATCCACTTCAATGCTTGCCATTGAGCCTTTCCAGGATTCACCATGTACCTGCTAACAAGACTTACTGCATATGCTATGTCGGGTCTAGTACAAACCATATCATACATCAAAGAACCTACTATGTTAGCATATGGAATTCTATTCATATAAGTTCTTTCAACATCAGCGCTATGGCACTGATCTATACTCAACTTGAATTCAGGGTTTGTCGGAGTCACAACAGGATTTGAATTCGACATACCATACTTTTTGAGAATCTTCCGTAGGTATGCCTCTTGAGATAAGCATAATCTTGACTGCTTTCTATCTCTTCGGATGTCAATCCTAAGAATCCTGGACGCAGCTCCCATATCCTTCATGTCGAACTCCTTATTGAGTTCAGCCTTCACCCTCATTACCTCTTAGACATTATTGCTTGCTATTATAATATCATCCACATAGAGCAACAAAGTAACAAATGAATTACCCGGTCGAAATCTCAAGTAAACACAATGGTCGAACTGACTTTTGATGAAACTTATGCGTGCCATGAACTTGTTGAATCTTCTATTCCACTGTCAAGGAGATTATTTCAGTCCATATAAGGATCTATTCAACTTGCACACATAATCTTCCTTCCCTTTTTCGACATACCCTTCAGGTTGCCTCATCAGGATTGTTTCATCTAAGTCACCATACAACAACGTAGTCTTCACATCCATCTGTTCTAGTTCAAGATCAAATTGTACCACTGTGTCAAGCAACATTTGAATGGATTTGTGCTTCACAACAGGAGAGAACACATCATTGAAGTTAATACCTTCTTTCTGAGTGAACCCCCTAGCAACCAATCTTGCCTTGTATCTCTTCGATGCCACTCATTCGATTCCTTTCTAAACTTTGAAAATCCATTTACAGCTGACTAACCTGGCTCTAGCAGGTTACTTGATCAGTTCCCAGGTGTTGTTATCATGAAGATATTTCATATCATCATCCATGGCCTTTAGCCATTTAGTCTTCTTTGGACTCCTCATAACTTCCTTATAGTCTCTAGATTCTTCGTCTAGAACCTCACTTGCAGAGATTAAGACATAAGCTATAAGATCTGCATACCCAAGTCTCTGAGGTGGCTTGATGACTCTCCTCAACCATAATCTTGCTAGAAGGTAGTCATTATCATTCTCCTCATCTTCGACAACATCTTATGCGTCTTCTTCAACTTCATATGGGGTACGCAATTCAACATCAACATGCTCCACCTCAATAAGAATCTCTCCCTGTTCCAGCTCTTCGTCAGCATTATCAGTTTTCTTGAAAGCCATCTCTGCTTCATTGAAAACTACATCTTGACTGGTGATACACCTCCTGTGACCTGGCTTTAGGCACCATAGCTTATAAGCTTTTACTCGTTTAGGGTATCCCATGAACATGCATTTCAGAGCTCTAGGTTCGACCTTGTCTTGCCTAATATGAGCATAAGCCACACAACCAAATACTCTAAGTTTGTCGAGACTAGGTGGATATCCCGATCAAACTTTTTCAGGTGTCTTCATTCCCAAGGCAGTCGAGGGACATATATTTATCAGGTAAGCTGTTGTTGAAACAACTTCCGTCTAAGACACCTTCTTCAATCTAGCACTAACCAACATGCATCTAACCCTTTCAAGAATTGTTCAATTGAATCTCTCAGCTAAGCCATTTTATTGAGGAGTACCTGCTACAGTCTTATGCCTTACAATCCCAGACTCAACACAGTAACTGTTGAACGCTTCATTGCAGAATTCAAGGCCATTGTCAGTTCTCAACCTCTTGACCTTTCTGCCTGTTTGAGTTTTGACCAGAATCTTCCAACTTTTGAAATTCTCAAAATTTTCATCCTTTGTCTGCTGAATGAATACCCATAGCTTTCTGGAATAGTCATCAACGATGGATAGGAAATACCATGCACCTGAGTGTGAAGGATTCCTTGCAGACCCCCAAAGATCAACATGAATGTAATCCAGGGATCCATGTGTTCTTTGCTTGCCTTTGTTAAACTTCGCCCTACAGAATTTACCAAATACATAAGATTTACAAAACTCCAACTTTTCGACTTTGTCACCTCCTAGCAGGTCCTGCTTCCCCAATTCGACCAGGCCTTTTCTGCTGACATGACCCAATCTTATGTGTCATAATTTTATCTTCGACACAGGTTTCATGGATGCAACATTTGTCGAACCACTTACAACCTCAACCTCAAGGGTATACAAGCCTTGTTTCTTCACGCCTTTCAAGACTTCTTTCGACCCTTTTATGACTCTTAGGATACTCTTCTCTCCTTGAAAAACATATCCCTTTCTGTTGAATTCACCAAGAGAAATCAAATTTCTCTTCAAGTCAGGTACATACCTGACTTCAGTCAATAACGTTATTGACTCATCATGGAGCTTGAATCTCACAGATCCAATACCTGAAATTTTGCAAGATTTGTTGTTTCCCAGCAGTACAGATCCACCATCTTGATCACATAGCTCCTCGAACAATTCTCTGTTTGGAGTCATGTGCCAAGTGCAACCTGAATCCATAATCCACTCTTTTTTAGAGTCGCCACTTGAAACCACAAGAACATCAGATGAGTTGAAGTTATCTTGAACAATGGCTGCGTTGACATTACCTCCATGATCTTTCAGGCGTTCAGGGCACACCTTTCTTATGTGACCCTCCTTCTTACAATGATAACATTGAATACCAGATGTTTCGCCATTATAAGACTTCTGTTGACTTTTATCTTTCTTCTTGTCGAACTTACCATCCTTTGCAAGAATTTTCTCTTAACGGCCAAACCTTCGTACACCGTCGAAGGTTTATGCTCCTTTAGTTCATTCAAGTCCTTAGAATACAAGGCTGATTGAACTTCTTCAAAGTTCAGGGACTCCCTTCCATACAAGAAAGTTTCTTTGAAATGAGCATGTGTTCTGGGTAAAGCACACAACAGCAACATTGCTTGATCTTCACCATCGATCTTCACATTAATATTTTCAAGATCAAGAATCAGCTTGTTGAACATATCCAACTGCTCAGCCAACACTTTGTCTTCACTCATCTTGAATGAGTATAAAGCTTGCTTCAGGTAGAGTCGATTCACCAGAGATTTGGTCATGTACAAACTTTCAAGTTTCACCCATAATCCCGACGTTGTAGTCTCCTTTGATACTTGTCAAAGAACCTTATCACCAAGGCTCAACAATATTATGTTTTGGGATTTCTCGATCATGCCCGTCTTTTCTTTTGTCGTTAACACAATGTCCATGGCTGCCTCACCCTTCAATGCTTCCAAACAACCTTGCTGGACCAGTAGGGCTTTCATCTTCAAGCGCCACAGACCGAAGTCATTCACTCCGGTGAACTTTTCAATCTCATACTTTGTTGAAGGCATCTTCTCCATGCTCACCGCACCAAATTTTTGTGAATCAGATACCTTGAAACAAAGTATAAACGATTTCTTAATGATCAAGAAACACACAAGGGTTAAGATTAACAAAGAAGACAAGGTAAAATAACAAAGATTGGTTATAAACTGTTATTCTTTCTTTTATCTTAAAACAAGATTACAAGTATACAAGAATAACAATATAACCTCTCTCTCTTGAAATTAGGATTTTATCTTCCTATTTTTCCTTATTGCCAAGATTGAGAAACTAGCATCTTATTTATAAGAAACATAGCACACTAACCTAATGGGATTTTTAACAATTACCCATTACAAGCTAACTTAGGGTACAAGCTAACTTAAACACTTGGGCTTACAAGCAAGGCCAAATCCAATATGCTAACAACCTAGCAATATTGACTAATGCATGTTAGAACAAACTTCGACTACAACACGCGTTATCTTGGACAGCAGCATATGAACAGACTTTGACCTCATGATTAATTCCTGTTGAACCAGAAGCTACCCTTCGACTATACTAGAGTTTGATCCAATATCTCACACACACACACACACATACACACCACACACACGCGCACACACACACACACACACACACACACACACACACACACATATATATATATATATATATATATATATATATATATATATATATATATATATATATATATATATATATATATATATATATCTGTGTGTGTGTGTGTGTGTATGTGTGTGTATTTTAGAGAAACATATTCACCTCGGTTGGTAAGAAAACTGAGGTGAAAAGTAGCGTACTTTTAAATTAAAAATAAAATATTCGAGAATGTGCCACTTTTAATGAGATAAAAACATAAACTAAGATGGTTGGGATTCAAAGGACGTACACTGAATAAGTTTATCCCTCAGTTTTCCATATAACCGACATAATATATTGTATATTTAAAAAAAAATAGGGTGCATCTAGGTATTTGACCTCAGTTTTTCAATACGTGAGGTGAAATTATCATCATGAAATGCATTATTTATAGTAGTGGAACTACCTGGGCAAGAATCCTAAGACCAGGACACAATGGAGAAGGCATCAGCGTAAGAAGAAAGCTACCTTCGAAGTAGAAAGTTCAAGCAAAAGTGATAGTGTTCTAGGCATGAGTGAAGGCTATTCGACCAAAAGGCATGTGAAACAAAGGTTATTCCTTCCTTTTCCACCTATGGAAAAGTCCAAGGAGAAACATGCCACACATGACCAAGACGAATACATGGCCACTGATGATCTTGATTCTGGTTCTGAACTTGAGCTAGATATAACCTATAACATGATATAATTGTTACCTATTGAATATGATACGGTTACTAAGGTGACCAAAGAGGAAAACAATGGTTTGAATGAATATTTGGCAAAGCACAAACCCTTGTGTTATTATATAATTAAAGATGGTTAAGTCGATGAAGGCAAGGTTGTATTTGAAAGGCCTAATAGGGAAATACAACAACATTTAGAACCCTTGTTCATAAGGGCCAAGGTCGAGAACATGAGGATAAAAAGGTTTTAGTAAATGGTGGGGATTGCATTAACATAATGCAACATTTCTTGCTAATGAACATTGGCATATACGACACAGATTTGAAACCCCACAACATGGTTTTATGAAACTATGAAGGAAAGACAAGTAAACCTCTAGGGGTTATACAACTGGATGTTGTTGTAGGGAGAACTTACAGACCCACTTTATTTGTGGTCGTTCCAACCAAGGCAAACTATTACTTAATCCTTTGTAAAGAGTAGATTCATGGGGTTGGAGTGGCCTTTTTGACTATGCATCAGAGAATTATAATTTGGAAACTTGATGGAATTGTCGAGAACATTGAGGTTGGTCAAAGTTATTTTTTGGCTGATGTGGACCATATAGACAAGAATAATTTTGATAGACAATTGGAAAATATTTCACCATGTACACCTGCTAGAATAGGATTTTCCTTGCATGGAGATCTATATTATTCAATAAAGTTGCACCCCACATGGATTCTTATGGGAGTATGAGACCATTGGAGGACATAATGGATGGCCAGAGTTAAATGATAATAAGGACTGAGTGGAGCGCACTTGCCCGAATTTCGACCTATATAGATGATAATAGAATAAAAAAAGTCCTTAGAGGTCGAATCCCACCAAAAGATAGTTGTCGAAGACACTTTTATTGAAACTAATAAAAATGATGAAATTGGTGGTGATCCAGCCCCAAAAATCCAAAGGCTCGACTGTATCTATGATGATGAGCCTTCGAGATTTTGGAAAGATCCTTTGAATTCAACTAGGAAGAGATCCACACACAAGAAACTTTAGAAGCATTTTAGGGAATGATACAATCAAAATTCCAACATTCATAAGTGCCCATTTTGAACCAAGTCATAAGTCTCAGATGATTGAGTTGCTAAGAGTGTTCAAGCACTGCTTCTCTTGGGATTATGATGAATTGTCAGGTCTCAGTCGAAAGTAAGTGGAATTGAAGATACCGATTCAAACTGGAAAGATATTGGTGAAGTAAACACCAATGAGGTTTGTGTGTACCAGAGATAATGTTAAATATTAAAGAGGATATATAAAGGCTTATCGGGAATAAGTTTATAAGAACTGCCATGTTTGTCAAATGGCTAGTAATTATTGTTCATGTAATTAAAAAGAATGGGACTCTTAGAGTCTATATAGACTTTAGAGACCTATATGTTGCTACTTTAAAGGATGAATACCCAATGCCTATGGCAGAAATGCTAGTTGATTCACCTGTAGGCTTTGAGTATCTAAGTCTTTTAGATGGTTATTATGGATTTAACCATATTTTATCATAAAGGAATATGTGTCAGAAACAGGATTTCGATGTCTTAGGGCCTTATGAACTTATAAAGAATGCTGGTGCGACTTACTAAAGAGCAATGAATCATATGTTTTATGATTTCATCGAAACCTTTATGCAGGTATACATTGATGACATAGTCATTAAATCCTCACTTAAAAATGGTCATATATACCACCTTTAACAATCCTTTGAAAGGATGAGGGAATATGGACTTAAAATGAATCCATTAAAGTGTGCTTTTGGTGTTCATGCAGGTGATGTTCTAGGTGTTATGGTTCATAAAAAGGGCATAGAGATCAACCCGAACAAAACAAAGTCTATATGCAATACCAAGCCTCCATCGAACAAAAAGCAACTCCAATTCTTGTTAGGAAAGATAAACATCTTGAGGATTTTCATTTCAAATCTAAGTGGCAAGACAAAGGTTTTATCGCTTTTTCTATGTTTGAAGAAAGAAGAAGGATCCAGATGGAAACCAAAGCATCAAAATTATTTTGAAGAGATCAAGACATACTTGTCAAACCCTCCTATATTGTTACCTCTTAACATGAATAAATCAATGAAGTTTTATATTTCTGTATCTAATTTGACAATAGGCAGTATATTAGCGCAATAGGATAATGATGAGGTCGAAAGGTCCATTTATTACCTTAGTCGAGTGTTGAATTATTCAGAAACTAGATATAGCTTAATAAAGAAATCGTGTCTTTGTTTATATTTCTCCTGTACAAAGTTGAAGTATTATATAAAGCCAACCTATGTGTTTGTCTATTCCCACTTTAATGTTATTAAACATATGCTATTGAAACCAATTTTACATAGTAGAATTGGAAAATGGGCTTTAGCTTTAACTGAATATTCTCTAACATATGCACCTTTGAAGGCCATAAAAGGTTAAGTTGTTGCTTGTTTTATTGTAGATCATGTAATAGTCGAAGCAACACAAAATTATATCAAACTAAAACCTTGGAGGGTATACTTTGACAGTTCCAAACATAAAAATGGAATTGACATTGGAATTCTAATTATTTCCCCCAAAGGAATTCCGACCAAATTTAAATTTGAAATCAAAGGGTGTTCCTTAAGTAATGAGGCTAAATACGAAGCCCTAATTGCAGGCCTCAAGATCCTATTAGACTTGGAGGAAAAAAGAGTTAAAACCACAGGCGACTCATAATTAGTTGCGAAGCAGTTGACGAAAGAATATAAGTGCATCAAAGATAGTCTATTTATGTACTTCGTCACAACAAATTCACTTCTAAAAATATTTGATTCAGTCGAATTAAATATGTACCTCAACTAGAGAATCAAAAGGCTAATGACTTAGCCCAAATTGCTTCAGGATATATAGTCTCCAAGGAGAAATTAGAAGAATTAATCAAATTCAAAGAAAAGTTGATTTCGCCCAGTATTATTCACTCATAATTGTCAAAGTCAAAACTGGTGGGGGTAGAATGGGTTGGAAGACTTGCCAAATCCTAAAATTTTTGAAATTTTTGCCAATAACAATTTATCGAACAATGATTGGAGAAAAACAATCATAGAATTTTGGAAAATCCAATAGGAACAACAAATCAAAAGATCAAATACAAGACATTAAGTTATGTTATTATTGGCAACGAGTTGTTTAAAAAGACTTCAGAAGGAGTTCTATTGAAATGCCTTAGTGAAAGTGAAGCCTATTTGACAATTTTCAACATCCATAGTGGATCATGTGTTGCCTATCAAGTAGGTCATTAAATGAAGTGGCTTTTGTTTCAACAGGGGGTGTATTGGCCAACTATGTTGAAAGACTGCATAGAATTTTCCGCGTCAAGAATGCCAAAAGCATGCAAGGATCCAACATGTCCCTACCATTGAATTACATTCATTTGTCAAGCCTTGGCCATTAAGAGGATGGACATTATATTTAATTGGTGAGTTTCAACCTACATCATCTAAGGGCCATAAGTGCATATTTGTAGGTATATATTATTTTACGAAATGGGTCGAAAGTTGTGCCTTTGATGAATATTGATCAAGATGATATGATCAATTTTATTCAGAGTCACATAATTTGTTGGTTTGGAATTCCTGAAACCTTAACCATTGATCAAGGTTAAGTGTTTACTGGTCAAAAGATTGTCGAGTTTGCTTCAGACTCAGGAATCAAACTTCTAACTTCTACCCCTTATTATGCTCAAGCAAATGGTCAAGTTGAAGTTTCCAATAAGATAATAATTAGCCTAATTAAGAGACATTTGGGTCAAAAGCTAAAGAATTGGCATGCATGAGACTTTGGACTAATCACTTTGGGCTTGTCGAACGTCTCCTAAGGAAGCAACTAACTGTACTCCTTTTCGACTGACATTTGGTCATGATGCAGTCTTGAATGCTAAAATATACTTATAATCAGTTAGAATCCAAAGGTAATGTGAGATTCTATTAGACCATTATTGGAATATCATGATGGGTGAGTTGGTCAATCTAGATGAAGAGAGGTTATATGCTTTAAACGTTCTTATAAGACAAAAAGAATGAATAGCTAAGGCTTACAACAAAAGGTTAAGTTGAAGGCTTTTACACTTGGTGACTATGTTGGGAAGGTAATTCTTCATATGGATCAAAAGGACAGATGTTTTGCAAATGGTCACCAAGCTAGGAAGGGCCATTTCAAATTAATTAAACGTTCTTGAGTAACGCTTAAGAAATTGAGGAGTTGGGTCATGATACTCGAATTCTAGGGGTAAATGGAAAGTACTTAAAGAGGTACAGGCCCATGCTGCAAGAAATTAAAATATTATGAGAACCATAATATACAGGAAGATATAATGATTAAATGGCATCCATTTAAAGATGCCAAAATGGAAGAGTCATTGATATAATGAAATCAAAATACCAAAAGCCAAAAATTAAGACATCAACTCATTTTTTATCTTTTCAAAGCGTAATTTGGCATGTCAAATCCTCTTGTCGTTCGTAGAATCCTTAGTTTTCAGTTTGTTCACTATCTTTTCCAGCGCACGAGAATTCTTAGCATGTTCAATTCAAGCCATGGCCTCTTTGACTAGCTTTTCCTTGATATAAGCCAATTCTGAAGCATAAATTTTAACCTTCTCTTTCTCCGCTGCTTCGATCTTTTGTTGTAGTTCATGTCTGAATCAAATCCATGTTATAATGTTTGCTTCAAGAGTTGCCAACTGATATTTGTCTTTAGATTTTGTTTCCCATTCATTGAATCGACTTTGACACTAAGAAACTAAGTATCATTGTTGAAACATTGCTTCAGTTTATTGGTCAAGTGTACTAGAGGATTTCTTTTTAAGGCTTACAATTTGAGAAGTCTTCTCAAGGAAATGCTTAAAATCTAAGACAAAATTGATAATAGAATCGAGTGTTTATGGTTTGTTCAGTTTTGATATTAATCCATTAACTTCAAATAGGGCAGCAAGGTTGTCTTCTATAGTCTGAACAAAATCCATGTTGACAAGTTTTGCCTTCAATTGTTGGAATAAGTAAGCGAATAGATCACCAGAAGTCTCATTGCAAACATCAGATGAATAAGATTCATCAGGTAAGGTCTCTTGGTTACCCATAAGTATTTTGAAAGTTTTAGATAGGTTTTTCTCTTGGTTGTACCTCGATCCTCTTTGATTAAGAGTCAAGCTTGAAGTGTCAGAGGAAGAAGTAAAGTGTGGGCTTTCAAGAGATTTTGATTGAGACTTTGGAGTAGGAGATGAATGTGTATGCTCTTTCCCATCCTCATTAGGTTGAGACTTAATTGGGTCTTGAGATTTCTCCGATCAACCAATATCTGGGGTCTTTTTAAATTGAAAACATCATTCTGGTTCCCTTGTGTGTGATCAACATGGTCTGGGGTTCCTTGTGTCGGAACCCTCTCATCTAGACCAGTAGATTGATGGTCAGGAGTAGGTTCTTCAGTCTAAGGTGAAGTTTGTTCAGGCATTTGTTTGTCTAGCCTTTCAGATGTATGTTTATCTAGTTTAACTTCAGTTTTTTTGTTGGTTGAGTCCATGTTTTCTTTGACTACTTGTTCTTCCTAATCAATAAATTTTTCACCAGCATTAGTGTCATTGGTTTATTGAATTGAGGGTGAAGTTGACACTACAGGACGCGACTAGTGGATAATTGAAATAACATTGAGTGATTATAGATTATCAAGATTTATTTGAGATACCAAAAGTTCTATGTTGAGAGATTTCTCCTATAAAGAAGATTCGAATCAGTATATGAAGTATAAAATGGAGTTGGAAGGAGATAAATGAAGTAGTAAGATACCTAAGTAACTTCGAGGCTTGGATTTGAGTGGGAACTTCCTAGGTTGTTGTTGGGTTAGCATGGCATTGTTCGTCCTGTCTTTTTCTTGTCCAGCTGAGGGAATTCGCCTTCCCTATTCCTTTCATTTTCAAAAGTGAAAATGGGATCTTTTCTAACCTTTTTTATTTTCTCACACAGGTTGGTTCCTTGTCTTTCTTCTTCCTCTTCTTCTATCTATAGTCGGGGGTTTCAGTAGGAGCATTTCCCTTCTTTGGATCTTCAAAATTTGAGGATGTAGCTCTGATGGTCGTACCAATATGATGTTTCGGAGGAATGGGTTGAATCGAATGCAAGCTTTCATCACTACCAATAGTCAATTCTTCCTCTTTCTGCGAAGAATAGGATGTCCGACAAAAGTTAATAGGATGAAAGATAAATTCTAAGAAATAAAAGAAATTAAGAAGGTAATATGAACATGTGTTTCGTCATTGTGGAAGCCCTATATATCTTTGTTCTTTTTTCTCTTCTTTTTGGATGGTCCTACAATAGAGGAAGTGCTTTCTCTCTTTTAACCCTGAGAGGTAAAAATAAAGGTAAGTGAGTTATAAAAGACTTAAGGTCTTAGAAAAAGGTGAAGGTATAGAAGACTTACCTATGTGATTTCCCTTGCTGGGTCGGACCTTCCTTCCTTTTTTATTGGATTCTAATTGTGGTTCCTTCGATTCTTTTGGATTAAAGAGAATAGCTGAAACAGGTCGATGTGAGTAAGTAAAGGAGAACATAAAGAAAAGTTCAAAATTTTCCTAAGAGTCTTGTATTTCACTTTCTGAAATGGATGCCAAGACATGAACATGTTCGACATGAACATACATATGGACTCTATAATTATCCATATGATACTTAGTCGACACTACTCTATGACGAGGTTTTTTCAGTTTATTATTTAAAGCTGATAAAGACCCACATGGGAGCCAGTTTGGAATTGGTGGTCAAAAAGCCAAATTAAATTCATAGGTTGGGAATGGTGGAAGTTTAGAAAAACAAAAGTTTGAATCAATGTTATGCCTATCTTTGACATAGGGAGGAATTTTAAAACTTGGAATTTTTTCAATGACTTTTTGTTTTAAAAAGATAGATGTATCATAAATAGTTTGACGAATATCACATGGATTATATATAGTTTTAAAGTATCTTTGGAAGGCTTATATTTCTTTGATGTGCGTACCTTTTCTTTTCTTCTTCTAGGACCTAAGAACAGGAAAAGTCTCTCATCCTTAGGATCTACTCGTTCCATGAGGTCTCTAGAGGAAATTGCCAAAGATTCATACATACCACACAAAGTTATCAACATGATGGTTGGTTTTCAGCAGTTTTATCTTTGAAGACATGTGGAAGCAAGTTAGAGCGATGAAGCCTACGTAGTGGGATACATGTCAGATCCTGGGGATCTTTTCATTGTTGATGGTTACTATTGTATTAGTATATAAGTCAATCTCATTGTATGGCGTCGAGGTTGCAAATTTTCACTCATTCTCTTTAGAACTAAAGTATCCAAGTCATAGAAATAAATCGTTTGTGAGAAATGTATGAGTTTGCGTCCATCTTTTAAATTTCTTTAAGTGTTTTAAATAAAAGAATTTATTTTATGACATTTATTATTCCTTTTCTTTACTTTATTTGTACAAGTCAATTCTAAATTTACATTTAGTTTGTTAATTTTCAAGCATTTAAGTATCACCACAAACACTTTTCTTTGCAATTTTTTGCACATATTGTCTTTGATATTTTTTCGAGTTTAATCTCTTAAGTTAACCAACTCGTAATTGTTTACTAAAATACCAGTAAACAATAGCACTTTCCAAAGCTTTACACTTTTTTGGAATTTATCTCTCTATTTTCTCTCTTTCTCTCTCTAGAAACAATTTTATTTCACTTAAAGTTGCCATAGTGCTTTTGAGTGAAACTTTTCTTGTCAGGAAGATTTTGTGAGTGGCCATGCTATTTGTTTATTTATTAAGAGTGTGATTCTCTTGAGAAGATTTAGTTTGGTTGATTAGATAAACCAATCATAAAATCTTTGTTTTTGGTGTATTGAGCTTTGGCAGAAGAAAGTTCTATTACCGGTTATTGAGATTAGCCTGAAAATCTCTAGGAATGTTCATTAGCTTAGATTTTTGTTAAAGCTATATTTGGTTAGAGATAAGCATGTAAAAATCTCAAGATCAGCTTGTATAAAGGTTCTTGGGTATAACCTTCAAAGGCTCAAAGTTTATAGTCAAACTCTAAAGAAGACATCTTGGGGACAGGATTAGGTCAACATTCATCCAAACCTATATAAATCTCTAGTGCAATCTCTCTAACCCTATCCTTTTAATATTTACTATTTACTTTTATTGTTTCATTTTTCATGCTATTCACTCCTAAGAAACTACTAAAACGATCTTAATCGTGAAAAATATAAAATTAATCACGAGTTTTAAATATCACAATTCACCCCCTCCTTATGTTTAACGTCAGTTGTTCAAAAAATGTGAGGGTTATCAAGAAGTTGGAAAATTTGTAGGTTAAAATTTGACATTCAAATTGAGGGAGGAAAGGTTTTTGGTTTTTAAGACCCAGACAGTTTTCCATTTTCATTGGTTAAGAGAGAAATGATGGTGAGGTATAGCTAATAATGACATAATAAAAAAGTACGACACAAGTAGTACTTTGTCACCACATGTCAATTTCCCCTAAAGCCATTTTATTTTCATAACATGCAAAAATATCTTGGTTTTTTCTCTTCTAATTTTTCTTTATTCCTTTCAGCATTCTCATAAAAAAACATTATGTGTTCCTCCAACTCATTGAGTTTCAAAAACCTTACAATTCCCAACATCATGTAAATTAAAACTTAATTTCTTAGTAGCCAAAAAGGCTCTATGTTGCAACTCAATAAACAAAGGAAAATAGTTTTCATAATCTAGCCTAAAAGCAGACATTCCAAGTGGTTTTTTATCGACAGTCATATAAGCCCACAAAACAACATCAAGATGCTTTTACCAATCCTTCCTAGAAGGGTTCACCACTTTCTCAAGAATTTTCATTATTGGACAATTTGGCTAGACTACTACATTGTGGATGAAAGGATATGGCAACCTTGTGTTTTACACCGCATTTATGTATTAAATTCTCATTTATATTTTTTATGGAAATGAGACCTCTTATCACTGGTAATTACTCTTGGTGTGCCAAACATTATGAAAATTTTTTTGATTAAAAACTGTGTTACTGCTTTGGCATCAATTATTGGTGATTCCATAACCTCTATCCACTTTGACATATAATAAACAACCACATTAATATAAAGATTTCCACAAAGTATCTTGATTATTATTATAGAAAAATATGTTTGTAATCAAGTCCTACGGCGTATGAAAGGCAAGGAGTAGGAGAGAAACATTCACTCTTTTTACCTTAGAATTCAATATTATTGTATTTTTTTTATCTTTCTCTACATTTTGGAGTTTTCTCAAAGTACTGTGTTACTATAGTCAACGACTCCACTAGAGAACTTCAATTCAAGTTATTTTTGTTTTTGATTCATGTTTTATTTCCCCTAATGATATTACTAATATTATTATTATGAACACCATGTATGCTAATTATTCTATTGTTTATATGTTAATTTCCATGTATGATAAGTCTACTAGGAGTTTAGGATCATGAGAATTGTCTCATGGCAGACTTCATGTATATTCCTAGAACATTTGTTACGAGAATGTAGTGAAAATTTGTTTTGGCATTTTTGTTTCTCATTGTTGCACCCCAAAATTTGCCCAACCTTTTCTTAACTTGGTTTATGTTTCATTTCATTTCTTTCTAGCATTTGCATTGCATAGCATATTTCATTGAACAGGGGATCAAGAGGTTGTGCATAGCAAGAGGAGTCTACTCGGAGGGTTGAGCCTAAGCAAGGGGTGTTACTCAAGTTTGAATGATCATCAAGGCATCTAGAAGTGGGCATTGGGCTTGTGAAAGGAAGGATGGATGTATGTGGGTCAACTCCTAACTTGGAGGCCAGTTAAAGATCATTAGAGGATTGGGAATTCATGATTATGGATATGAGATGTTGAGAGAGTTCATTGAGTGCTTTGAGATCCATGTGGAGCTTATTCAAGTTGTTGTGTGAGGTGGAACAAGACACAGTTAAGAAAGTTGCATCTAGGGTTTTCATCTGGTTAATCCTCAGTCAATTGTGAAATTGAAGGAGATTAAAACTTAATTCCAAGTCTCTATGGTCATGGGGTGTTGTTTTGAGATATATGGGATATCTTTTCAAGATCAATTCATCAAGAATCAAGAGTGTGAGAAGTTACTAAATTAGGGTTCTCAGGGTAAAATCCCCTTTTTAGTGCCTAACTTCAAGACAACCTATCTCAAGATACAAATTTCATCTCAACTTTTGGCCAACATGAAACTTGTAGAGCATGCTCTTAGATTTCTTTTAAGTACTATAAGTCCTTGATTGGATTTATAGAACTCAAGTTATGATCCAGACAAGTTACAGGTCATCAGATGAATGTGATTTTGGTCAACAAAAGTCAACCAACTTCCAAGCCATTTTTGACCTAGAAGGATGCTTCTCCTTAACTTTTGGTGGTCATGAAAGTTGCTCCTCATGGTCTTATATTTCCAAAGAGTACTAGAAGTCTTTCATCTGATTTATAGAACTCAAGTTATGAGGGTTACAAGTCAGGGGTATTTTGGGAAAGTAAGATTATAGGTCATAAAATTATAGGTCCATTTCATCAACTTGCACACTTCAAATGAAGATTTTTCCAACATCAAATGTGCTCCAAATGGTGTCAATTATTTAACCAAGCCTTGAGAAGTCATGAATTTGGCTTAGAATGGTGTTTTCCTAAATTGATTTTCATAAAAAGGGATTTAAAAGGAGAAAATTAAATTTAATTCACTTTGGACCATTTTTGTGCAAATGAATGCATATTTTGAGTGCAAACTACATTTTAAACACATTGGCACTAATAGAGTTTGAATTGGATGTGTTTTGGTGAGCTATTTCCAAGTTTACTTCAGCATGAAGTTACACAACAAACATCAACCATTGAGATTAATCAAGGGCTAAATCCCAGCCATTCACATTCCATACACTCCTAGCAAGCAATTTGAAGCATTTTGGAGCTAAATTAGAGGGATTTTCATGCACATGAGAGAACTCCAAAATCAAATTCCATGGATTATCAATTGGGCTCTACAAGGTGTCATTGGGCTTTATTTCTATCAAGATCTATCACATATAAGGTTTTGATCATGAACAACTCATCAGAACTGCAAATTGGAGGAGAATTGGAGCTAAGCAACTTTGAAAAAGTGGTGAAAATTGAATTTCAAATTTGGAGAATTAGCAAGAATCAAGGCAAATTAAGCTTGCAAAAATCTCTAGGAAGGATCACTGAACGTTTCTGGACAATTTTCTTCAAGCTTAAGCAAGAGTTGAAGGCTCAGTGGAAGTTCTCCACTAGGTAATTACAAATCAACCTTACACTCTGAATATGCCATGATTCATTGCCATTTTTGCATATTTGAGACCTAAGAAACATGTAGATCATTAATATATAAAACGAACTGGCATTTGTGTTGATTGTTGGATGAAGCTCAAAAATGTTTGGATCTGTTATGGCTTATTCTTGTGGTGTTTTGCTTGTTTGTTGCTCGATCTGTAACCTACATAACCTCTAGATGATGTTTAAACTAAATTGAGTGAGTTTTGGTGAACTTTTGATTTTGGTGCACAATCTTATTTGCTTCGGGTTGCTCTCTTATTGCATGATTATTAAATTTTGATGGTGGATTTGAGATCCTCGTGATCTCTAGATGAATTTTCATATAAAATTCGTCCAAAACAGTTGAGTTTTGGTTTGGCCGTGTGTTGTTGTTGGTTCACGGTGGCCAGAGCAATGAGGAAGATGACCGGAGTTGCAGTCCGGCCACCTCTGGTTCCCTCTCTTTTTCAAATGAAGGAGATGATGATGTGTCTTGGTATGAAGCGCACGATTAGCATACTTTTTGCCTCAATGTCCAGGATTAAGAAACACGGTGGTACACCTTTGACTTGTTGCATGTGATTTCTTTTAAAATCCTCATTAATGCGCTGGCGCGATTACAACCTCATGATGTGATTACTTTCTGATCATGCGTTCCTGATTACTTTCCATGATAGTCTTAGTTTGACCGTGCCACACCTGATTGCCAAATTATTGGTTTTTGTTTTGGATTTTCTGACCTGGGCTTAACCTCGTTTGCTGTTCGCACCCCCCTGTTGGGCCCAAGTTCATTTTGAACTTCAATTCTTTGCTATCCGCACCATTTGTTTTATTATTTTCCTTTATTTTCTCTTTGATTTTTGTTTTATCTTCTGTTTCAATTTAAATCAAATAAAATAGCTCCAATATTCTAAAAATTCAACAAATATATTTTTTCGGAACTTTGAGATGTGTAATATTTTTTGGATATTTTTATTTTCAATTTAAAAAAGAATTAAATATTGGAGTTGTTTTAATTGAATTGAATTGTGACATTGTTTGCTTTTGCATTTGTTTCTCTCATTCCTTTTTGATCCAATGAATGAAAATTGATCCTCATCTCAATGATGAGTTGATCAATTTTTGAGGACCATTTTTCCCCTGTTTGTTGACTTTTGGGTTGACTTTTGTGGCTCTTCTTCTTGTCTTTGTTTCCCCATCTCAAAGTGGTACATCTAAATGAATTGTTTCTTTTGATGGTGCTTTGAGGGGATATTTGATTTGGACTTTTGGCCTCTGGTTTCCAACATATTTAGCTACTTTATGCATTTTATTTGATTATTTTTGAACCATTTTCCTATTTTTGAGGTAACTTGCAAGTCAAGTTAGCTCCAAGGGAGGTTCACACATGTACCTTGACCTAGTTTGATTTGGATATGACATTTTTGGATCCTTTGAACCCTTAATGCCTTTTGTTTCATGTTGCTAACATGTTAAGGATGATTTTTGTTCAATTTTAGGTCATGACATTGTTTCTTCCTTGTTCATTTGTGTGTTTCTTTTTAAGTTTCCAACTTGAACTCCTAAGTGGTGTGTGCTTGCTTCCTTTGTGCTCTTACTTGCATTTTTTCTTGGTTTGTTTTGATATTGCTTTTGAGCTTTATCCTCTTCATCTCCCTTTTGTCCAATGACCTTGGAGTGTCATTTAAGGTGGCTTGGTCCCTCCTTTGGAGGTATTTGAAGCATACCTAAAATGATGAATCCTTGAGGACACTTTTGGTGCTTCTTTGCTTTTGATAAGTGATGCTTATGGTTGAGCACCTATTATGGGGTCCTTTCTGCCCACATTTGGTCTCCCGTCCTCACTTGGCTTTGGGTTTTGTTTTACCTTTCATTTTGGTTTAGTTTTTGTGATGTGGTTGATGTTGTTTGACTTAGGTCATTTCATCCCACTTTTGATGCACCTTTGTGTGGTTTGTTCTTGTTTGTTTAATTTCTTCTTGTGCTCTTCTTCTTCTCTTTTTTTTCTTTGCATTTTTATATGCATGCTTGGTTGAGATGAGCTTGTGGAGGATACTTCCCCACACTATTTTCCTCCCACTTTCATTCTATTTGTGCATCTTATGTTTGCATCTTTCATTTGCATATGCATTCTTCTTTTTCTTCTTCTTCTTTTGCCTTTCTTTGCCATGCTCCCCATAAGTTCTCTAACCTCTTGAGGTTATGATAGACATTAGGTGCCTAACCATGCCTGATAACAATAGGTAGTTCCCTTTTTAATCTCAACTTTAAGTCCACTTTGCATGATAACTTTTAGGATTGATTAGTCTCCCATTAGTGTTCTTTCTTCTCTTCTCATCTTCAAATATTCATAAAACACTTAATAAAGAATGACAAGTGTAGCACACTACGAGCCTTAAGCTACTTGAGAAATGGTAATTGAGGGGCCTCCTCTCAAGGACCTAGAGTGTTTAGTGTACACCCTTTGGGTGATATACGACGCATTCGTTCTTAGGTCATAGTCTCTAGTGCGACATGAGTCACAAATCAAGTTCAAAACACTTCTTCTCTAAAAAATATAAAAAAATTTCAAACCTTTTTCATCCTTCGGGATCTTAATCAGGAAAATCTTTTCACAAAAAGAGTGTCGTTAACTCTTAGTTCTACTGCAAACGGTAACGCCTAAGTCTCCAATGGTCGAGCTGTATACACCAACTGCTAGAACTACTTGTTAATCCTACTCGGGTCTAAAAAATTCTGAACCAACATGTGGTCCTTTTAGCCCGAACTACGTTTGCTCTAATCTTTCATACCAGATGAAAGTACGTAGGTACAAGACGCGATGTCTTGGCGAGCAACCTTCCCCCTTTCTTTAGCCGTAGTTAGTCAAACTACGTTGACTCTGACTTTCCCATTGCACGAGGGAGTACGTAGGCACAGAGCGGCGATGCTCTGCCGAGTCACTTATCTTTCTTTTTCTTTTGTCCCTAAGCTTTTAGCTAGATAGTTTCAACACACCCTTTTAGATAGACAACAATGCGTGGATCCCGTCGAGTACGACGAACGTGAGGGGTGCTCATACCTTCCCCTTGCGTAACCGACTCCCGAATCCAGACATGGTTGCGATGACCTTGTCTTTCTCTTTCTCGTTAGTTTTTTCCGATCATTTCCTTTCCCTCTCTTTGGGATAAATAACGAAAGTGGCGACTCTTCTGTTTTTCCGCCGGTGGTTTTTCAAAGTTGCGACACTTATACATAAGTAATTTGTGAAAGTAGAGGCGATTTAGAAGTCATATGTACACTGAAAGGGTGTAGTATGACATCAGAACTAGAAACACCAAACTGTCGAGTTAAGGCAATAAAAGTGTCTCAAAAATCAATAGAGAAAATATATATTTTTGAATGGCCACTTAAAATTTAACTACGACGGCGAAAATGGGTATCATATTTGATCAGAGTAGAACAACACGCTGATGAAAGTGGAAGTTAATCCCAAACTCTATTTCGATCGCTTTAGCTAAACAGCGATAAGATATAAACCGCTAATCAGATGATCGATCACAGTTGTACAATAACTCTTTTATTACTTTGATATTGTCATACGTTTGCAGTGTGTCAACCTCTAAGATGATGAATATGATGATGCCTCCTGGTGTCCATACAACCAATCCTAACCAAGTTTTCAAAGCTTGTCAAATACTTATATGGGTATAAACAAGCTAGCAGGAGATGACATGAAAGTCTTTTTTCTTACAGTTCATCATTACAAACAAGCTGGTGCAGATCATTCCTTATTTGTCAAGTCCAATTCTCTTCTTCTTTCACTATTCTATTAGTATATGTTGATGATGTAATATTGGTAGGAAATGACTTGAATAGGTTTTGACCCATCAAATAAGACATGCATTGCTCATTTAAAATTAAAGATTTAGGCCATCTGAAATATTTTATAGGAATTAAGGTAGCACAATCAAAAGATGGAATTTGTCTGCCAAAGAAAGTATTACCTTCATTTTCTAAAAGACTCATGTTTCATAGGATCGAAACTTGTTTCCACTCCTTATGACCCTGCAATTAAATTGCACCAAGATTCTAATGACCCTTATCAAAATATACCAGCCTATAGAAGAAATGCAGGTAGAATACTATCTTTGAATGCAACAGGACCTGACATAAACCTTTTGCACACAAAAATTTAGACAATTCTTGTATGCTCCTACTATCACTCACTTTAATGCATCATGCAAAGTCCTGAAATACCTCAAAAACTTGTCCAGGTTCAGGAATAATGTTTCCTAGAGATTCAATAATCCAATTGAATAGTTATTCAGATGCAGACTAGGAAGGATGTGTTGACACTCAAAGGTTTATAGCATACATATATTGTTTTCTTGGTAAGTCACTAATCTCATAGAGAACATAGAAGAAATTAATAGTTTCAAGGTCCTCATTAGAGGTAGAATATCGCGCCCTTGTAATCGCGACATGTGAATTATAGTGGTTACTTTATCTCATGAATACTCTTCAAGTTAAGTGAATAAATTCACATGTTATCTACTATGGTATCCAAAGTGCTTTACACATTGCAGCCAACCCAGTTTTTCATGAAAGAATCAAGAACCTCAAAATTGATTGTCACATTCTGAGGGAGAAAAAAACTGCAAGAGTTATGAAACTTCTTCCAATCAAGTATAAAGACTAGCTAGCAAATTTCTTCACTAAAGCTCTGCATCCTCAACCATCCAACACTTTTTTTCAAGTTAAAGATGGTAGACATATGCTAACCTTCAACTAGTGGAAGGATATTAAAGCACGTGGAAGAACAAAGTAGCAAAGTATTAAAACTTGTAGAAGATCAAAGCAACAAATAAATCGGAGTTGTTTTAATAGTTACAATAAGATAACTAACTCTAAATACAACAAAGATTCAGTTAGTGAGTTAGTTGAAGTAGTTATTATTCAACATGTTACTCCACACTCAAGAGAGAAGGGGGAGAGAATTGTGGGGGTTAGAAAAAATATGGTTTAGAAAAAATTGTTTTATAAATTAGATTTTAAAACCATTTTCAAGAAAAAGTTTGAATAAGTAGCATAAAACCAGACTAAATAAAATAAGCAGAAAATAAAGAGAGAACGACACCAGAAATTTATAGAGGTTCGATCTAAATAAATGACTTGTTCCTCTCCCCAATAAGTGATCTTGAGAGTTTCCACTAAGTCTATAGGGATTTAATAAGGTAAAGCCCACAAACTCCCTTATACAAGGAAAATGAAGTTTCAGGTTGATTTCTAACCAAGCAGCAGATAATGGAATGAAGCAGTTAGTCTTCACGCCAAACACAAATAAAGGTTCAAATGGTTAGTCTCTCAGCCGAACAAAGATTTTTTACAGAATCATCTTGAACCAATGTAGGGATTTGAACTGGCTATCATTTGAACCAAACCGAGTTTTTATATCAGGCTCACCATGAACCAAACCAAGATTTTACACCAAGTTAATTTCAATCCAACAAAGCTTTTATATTAGGCTGTGAAGGATAGAAAAATACACAAGAAGAGGTGGTTGAATTGTGTTCTCCAATTTGTGTTGCTTATGAACAGATTTCAGTATCTAAACAACAGTTCAGAATTTGATTAACAAGTTGCAGCATATAAAATAACAGAAATAAGTAAATGACAAATGAACACACATAAATTTATCATGGTTCCTCTCAAACCGAGAGTAGTCCAGTCCCCTTGCAACACAAGAAATTTTCCACTATGATCAACAATGATTACAATTGCTTATGCCCTCGAGCATAAGACTTTCCTTTGCTCTAACCTACAGCCTAAGACTTGCTTGCTCAATCAACACCTGATCAAGACTTCCTACTTAGATCCTCATATCCTAAGACTTCCTTGCTCAGATGCATAACCTAAGACTTCCTTTTTTAAATCCCACGGAGCCAAGAATTTCTTCTTATACCCTCGAGTACAAGACTTCCTACTTAGACTCACAATCCAAGACTTCCTTGATTAAATCCCACGAATTCAAGACTTCTTACTTATACCCTCAAGTACAAGACTTCCTGCTTAGATTTCACGAATCCAAAACTTCCTTGATTAAACCCATTGGATTCAAGGCTTTCTACTTATACCCTCAATTACAAGACTTGCTGCTTAGACTCACAGTCCAAGACTTCCTTTCTTAAATCCCACGAATTCAAGACTTCCTGCTTATACCCTCAAGCACAAGACTTCCTTCTTAGACTCAAAGTCCAAGACTTTCCTGCTTAATCAACAATTTGATCAAGACTTTAATGCTCAAGCACATAGCAAAAGACTTACTTAGCTCAAGCATACAACAAGAGACTTTGATGCTCAAGCACATAGCAAGAGACTTTCTTTCTAAACTAATAAGAAACCTGTTTAGAAGAATAGATAACAAGGAGTACCTGATATAATATCAAACATATGGGGAAATATCTCTAACAAAGACCATAACACTTAATATTTCTAAGACATACATTTTTAAATAAATCTTAAGGGTTTGTGTAATGTACAACATATACCAGAAAATCTGCATACTCGATGTTGTTGCTATTATTGATCTTGTTATTCTTCCATTTGGTATAAGCGTGAAACGCTTCTTTTTTTGCTTTGCCCTTTTTCTTTATTCCTTGTTGATTCTTCATATTGAATCTTCAACTACTTAAATAGAAAATACAAAAGAGTAGTCATTGGAAGAGATAACTTGTGCAAGCGTCTTTGTCACTCCATAGTACTAAGAGACGTTAAAGATAGATACACAAAAGATCTTTATCCATTGTGTAACTTGTTTAATCATAGTGTATTTCTTGTGAGTTGTACTATACATCCGTTGAGAGTAGATATCTGTAAAGCATGTCAACTTTCCTTGAGCCATGTGAACACATTCTCTAGCTGATAAACTGATTTAACAATGTAGCTTGCTTTATGCAATACAAATCACTTAGCTTTGTCTATGATTCTGAATGATCATCAAAAGTTGATACATTCAATAACTGTAAAGATAATATATTTCTCTTCTGATGCTGATACATTCTGCTTCAGAGTTTACGTAATCATATATCATCAGACTTCACTTAAGAACGTCCTTCAGTTTTGAACCATCAGAAGCCAAGAACTCATCTTCTCTCAGATGCGTTCTTGTCACACCCTAATTTTTGACCTTAAGATCCCACCTCTGTTTTTATCTTGCTTTCTTAACCTTTATGCTTTTGTGTGCGTGTTTATCCTAACCAACCTGTACAGGTGTTTCGAAGTCAGGTGAAGATAACATTCATAATCCAATCGTTTCGGGCATGCCATTTGATTCTTATCCAAGATGATCTTAGAGTTTCAATTTGTGTTGGGCCATTTTCATCAACACCATAAAGCTCTTCATGGTTGCAAGCCTATCACACAAGTTTAAGTCCAAAATGGCAAGGAGTTAATTGCGTTGCAATTTGATTCAAGACCAAAGAACAAACAGCCCAGGAAGTCTCCAGAGGCAATCCATCAGAGGCAGGTCTCCAAAGGCAAGTCTCCAGAGGCAAGTCTCCAGAGTCTCCAAAGGGAAGTCTCTAGAGGCAATCCATCAGAGGCAGGTCTCTAGAGGCAAGTCTCCAGAGGCAATCCGCCAGAGGCAAGTCTCCAGAGGCAAGTTTCCAGAAGCAAGCTCCCAGAAGAAAGTTTCCAGAAGCAAGCTCCCAGAAGCAAGCTCCTAGAAGCAAGTTTCCAGAATCAGCGCTCCAGAAGCAGCTTCAGAGTCAACAGCCCCAGAAGCAAGTTTCCAGAAGCACGCTCCCAGAAGCAAGTTTCCAGAAGCACGCTCCCAGAAGCAAGTTTCCAGAATCAACGCTCTAGAAGCAGCTTCAGAGTCAACAGCTCCAGAAGCATTTTTTCAAAAGTAGCTCCAGAAGCACGCTCCCAGAAGCAAGTTTCCAGAAGCAAGTTTCTAGAAGCAAGTTTCCAGAATCAGCGCTCCAGAAGCAGCTTCAGAGTCAGCAACTCCAGAAGCATTTTTTCAGAAGCAGCTCCAGAAGCATTTTTCCAGAAGCAGCATCCACAACGCCAGATCCAACTCAAACAGCAGAAATTCAAAAACTTCCCAAAATTGGAGCCAGCATGCTCTTGACAAGATCAGACCAAATAGGAAAGAATTGAAGTGATTTCCCAATCTCAGCAAACATGCTCTCGACAAGAATCACTCAAAAAGGAAAGTTTTTAAGGCCATATTCATTGGAGGCCCATCCATTCCTCTATAAAAGCATGTGGGATTTTCTAAGATCAACACAAGAAGATCACCAACAACACAAGAGAAATCTTGCACAAGTGGAAACTCTGCCACAAACACACGAAGGAAAGTTTCCACCACAAAGAGAAAATTGGAGATTCTACCGTCGTAAAATCCAGAAGACCACCAAAGTCATCATCGCCTCACCGCCGCCGTTCTCAAGCCGCCGCCGGCTCTTGTTTGTGGGTAGAATTTTCTTTCCAAATTCCCTTTTTCATATTTGATTGTTTGATGATATGCAGGTTAATAGAGGAATTAAGCAAAGAAGATGAAGACGGTGAAATGTTGAAACTGTAAACAACAAAGAAGAAGAAATAGAAGAAGAAGAAGAAGATGGGAGTTTTTGTCCCAGCTGTGTGGCTTATTTTCCTTTTTCCCATTGTTTTATTTCCTTCTTGTAATGTTGTAACACAAAAATATCTCACACCACACACACATCGTGCGCCTCACTCTAATCACACACAGATCTCCAACGGATCTGATTAATCACCGTCAATTAACTAATGACCTTTCTTAAATCAACCTTTTAATTAATTAGTTTTATTAATCTAATTAACCTTTTTTCCAAATTTCTAATCAACCTCTCATGATATCTCTTTATATTTTATTCAACAACTTTTTAAAATAACTTATTTTATTAATCACTTAAAATCATTTTTTTAATCTATCAACTTAAACCTTTTTCTAGTTAATGATAATATCTGTTAATAACTAAGAATCCATTTTTATGAAAACCTTTTCTTAATCAAATCAATCTTTTTATAATAAAAAATAAATCATCTCACCTTTTTTTTATAAGATAAAATAAAACCTTTTATTTAAGAATCCTCTTATTTAAATTTCGTAATCGGCGACCAAACTTTTATTAAATAAATAAGGTTCAACTTTTTTTTTCTTAAAACAAATAATATATTTTTTTCTTAAAATTGATTCAACCTTCAACCAAAATTAATCTCCCATCAATTAATTAATCGTGCACGCCTACATCCCGCTTCCGTTCACGCACTCACTCTCACTCACTTAGCGCTTTCATGCGTTTGTGTATGTTTTACTTTATCCGCAACTTTTACCTCACCGCAATTTATATTTACCGTACTTATCTTATCGCATAAGCGTCCAAAGGAAGAACCTGCGTGTAACGTAAAACTTGCGCGTAAGCATCTCATTTGCATCATATTCCCCACTCGATCCTCGATCCCATTCAAGTCGATCACTTAAGATAGATCCTACCCCATAAGGAGGACCTTTGTCTTTTATTTTTACAACATAGAAAAAAATAACTCAACAACTCAAATCAAACAATTCAAACACAATAGAGAATAAGACATGAGTCATCTTGACGATTGAGATCAATCTCCTGCCCCATAACAATACAATCAATACGTAGGGAGTTTTCCGCTTAAGAGATAGTGGCGTACTCGTTGATAAATCTGAGTGCTTGAGCCCTTCTCTTAAGACGATGCAAAGACCATTTTCCTACAATTTGTGGTGGCTAAAGTCGAGTAATCTCCTTTAAGATGACGACTCATCTTTTCTCCTAGAATCAATCAATCAACTACCCTTATCCCTTTAGGAACTTTGACCACAGTCAAAGAGCTCCTTAAACCTTTTAGGGGAACTACAAATACTCTGATTCCATTACCGTCAGGATATGTAGGCACAAGATACGACATCTTGTCGAGTATACTTAGAATCAAACCATTAGGTCTCTTATCCTTAAGCAGATAACCCTTAGCAATAAACAACATAAAACAAGAGGTTCCTGTAGAGTACTACAGAAACTTAGGATGCTAGCACCTTCCCTAAGTTTAACCAACCCCCGAACCTAAACTCTCTAAACCTTTGCATTTGCATTGCATTGTGGGTATTTCGATCTTTTTCCCTTCCTTTGGACAAATCAAAGACCGGTGGTGAACTAAATGAATTAAGATTCAAATTAATTAATAATTTGACATCCAATTCTCACCGCGACAGTTCTTCAATAGATTTTGAATAGATTCTCTTTAAGATTTGGAACCTGCATACTTAGAACATACATCAGATAACACCATTGTTCTTTCAATACTTTGTAATCATCAAAACCTAAAGGATATATGTCATGAACAAATCTTGTTCTAACAATCTCCCCATTTTTTATGATGACAAACATACGTATTTAAGAATAATGTTGGGTTATTTTAATTTACTTGACAATGCCAGAGTCTGAGGTTTGTAAGCTTCCCCTTAGGCTAATATTTCAAAGGTTGAGGTTTGTAAGCTCCCCCTAAGTTCTATATTCAAGAAAAATAAAATATATCTCCCAGGTAAGCAAATAACCGTAAATAACAGAAAAATATTTAAAGTAAACAACATATAAAATCTGAAGGGTTCAAATTTTCTTAAAATACTTCTATATCTTTCTCTCTGTTTTGTCACATCAAAAAGTAAAATAAAATATTAAAACATAGAAAAGAAATTAAAAACAAAATGAAATGATTTTTTTTTATAAATGCAAAGTAGATCATCATTACTTGAGCATTTCCAAAGAAGAGAAACAATTTAAGTAAGAGAGCATTAAAAGCATGTACAATGCGTTCTTAATAGTTATTGGTCATAGCACTTACAAAGATCAAGAAAAGGATTTTATCCAACCTTTTGGTCTACCCAGAATCCACTATAAAAGAAACCATATCTTAAGTTTTTTTCATCAACATCTTTTAGAACACCATGGAAGCAACAACTGAGAGTACCAACGTCTCCATAATAACAGAGGTTTCAGAAGACATCATAAGTTTGAAGATATAGAGTCAACAGAACCCAAATGGTTCTAAAGCTTCTGAAGCAGGTTCTTCATCAACTGCATTGAAACCTAAGAAGGTGGAAATGAAGAAGAAGAGGAAGAGAACCAGAGAGAGAATGGTGGTTCATATTGTCATTTCCGATTCTGAAGATGAAGACGAGTCAAACTATACTTAGGAAAATTTCATGAGTCTTATGGCATTAGAAGAAGATTAATATCTTCATCTTTTTGTAATCCATTTTCTTATGATGAATGAAAATTTCCTTAACCACTATTAATTTGCATGCAGTACATTTTTTTGCTTTCTTTTTGATATATCTGAAATTTGCATAAGTGAAGTAAAAAACAAAAAAAACAAATTTAAAAAAAAAAGATTGTTAGATGACGTATACAATTATTTAAGAGAATCTTAATTAGGGTTAGATACTAGACATCGCTTCCCAATAATCAAGAGTTAAAATATTGATTTGACTAATTAACACAAATACAATAAAAACTCAAGTTAATGAATGAATGGACTCTATAAAATGACTAGCAGACTGTCTATCTAAATCACTTAATCTTTAAAGCTCAAAAATGTATAAGCAGAAACAAATCTAGATTTCAAAGAGAGATTTTAGAAAGACAACATTGCTAAGAGTAGCAACTCAGGCAAACGAGAAGAATGTAGCAATTAAAGAGTCTTCAAACAAGCAGATTTCTTTAGAGACACATACAACAAAAACAAAAACCTTTGTTGAGACACGTAGAAGGAAAATAACTTCTAGGTCAAAACACAGAGATCTCCAGAAGAAGGAGGCTATTGAGTTTGCAAAGGAAGATTAGGAGGACTGCTTGAACAATCTAGATATTTCAGATGATCCTAGGGAATACTTAAGAGTATGTCCAAATGTCTAGAAAATTCTTGATATAGATGTAACAACTACCAATCTTTTAATGAGAATATTTCTTGTTTCGAGTGTCTGATCCTAATTTTTTATTCTCTGAATAACACAATATTTGCATGTATAACAGCTTAAAAACAACACAAGAACATAAACAAATTTTTTATTAAAAAAGAGCTTAATACAAAATGATAACAGTTACAAGAAATATATTGCAGATATCCAATATTAGAACCTTTCATAGATAGCTTCAAAATTATCTCTCCATATTTTAGAAGAATCGTCCTCTAATGTTATGACAACTCCTTGTTGGATTAATAGTTCAGAAAGAACTCGTTCATAAGGGATGAAGAATGCATTTCCCTCGTGAAAGGATGAAAGAGTTCTCTTCAGACGGTCAAACATGATTTGAGGTTGATCAATCTGTATGTCTGAATTGAGAGGAAGTAGCAAATATTTTTTAATAGAATCCACAAGGTCTAGATCCTTGTCCTTAGGTAGCAAGTTTGAGTTCAGAATTTGGTTCCAAACAATTACATATGGACGAAGATTTAAGACCTAAGAAAGGTTTGATGGATCCACAAAAGTACTTCAAGAAGGAAGATAGTACTCTGAAATGAGAGTACATGGGATTTCTCTAATATCCTCGTAATTGATTACATTAGCAATCATCTTAGATGTTACTATTATAGAAACATTAGAAACCATAGAAAGGATAGCATAATCAAGATTTGCTTACCAATAGATGCATTAGCCCAAATTCTTTGACAAGGTTTGGATAAGTAAAACCATGAAGCATTTCAAAGTATCCATCCCAACCTTGTTCTGAAACAATCTTCCAAAAGTTAAAACCTAGCTTAAACAACTCTTCAAAATTCAAAAACTTTTCATTGATGACAAATATTTGATTTAGTGAACAACTGACTAGAGAATTCATCTCAGGTTTGGTTTTATCAACAAAGATGAGAAGAATATAAAGAAAGATCTAAACAAGATTCTAAACGCGTAGGAATAAGAATCTTGTCAGAAGGACAGAAAAGGTGACAAAAAATTATGTTACTGATGCGTCCGCAAGTGCACGGAAATATCGAAGTAATATAAAAGATTGTCGAACCCACATAGACCAATGTCAATCTACCGTTATCTATCGCTACGGCGTAGAGCTAAGGCTAATGGAATTTGGAAAGTTAAATGAGGATGAAATTAAATGCACAAGAAATAAAGATTTTTCGTTTAAAGAAATGCGGTAAGGAATATCGGTATGTAATGCTTTAGCTATCGGGAATTCGGCAGGTTACCGGTGCCTTTTTGTCTATTGCAAACACTTTTCAGGAGAACTTACTCGTTTAAAGACCTTCGCCTCACGATGGTTGTTGACTCGGGTCATAATTCTAAGGGCCGAATGTACGCTTTCGCTGTCCCATTCGGGGTTAAAACTACTTTTTGTAAACAAATAGATTCTAATTTCTTTTAAAGCGCTTTCGCTGTGTCTAAAATCAATGCCTAGTTTTTACTATCTGGTTCTAGCTTCAGCTGTCGCTTGTTGGTTCGTACCTTAATATGGTTTCCCACTGTCGTGGCAAAACCACCGTAAATAGCTTCTCACTGTCGTGACAAAGGTTTATTTAGAATTTTGATTAAAAACTACGGCCAGAAAGGTTGTTTGTGAAAAGGGAAGATTCCGGTTACTATCGAATCCTGTCCTACTAATTCGGTTACATACCGATAAAACTAATTTAGCTAGACATGATAATTAATGCAAACATAAATAAACAATGGCAGAAGAATAATATAACATGCATACTGACAAAAATAAAATAATAATTCAATTAATAAAAACCTGTAAATCGTACTGATCTCGAATCCTTGAGTAGTCCTCCACAATGTCGGCAGGATTCTACTTTGGCGAGAATTAAAAGGTACAGGAACAAATAAAGCGATACAAATGAAATAAAAGGAAAAGAAATGGAAAATAATGCAGGAAAGTAAAATTGGCTTCAATGGGAATTTTGGCAGCACTTCGATACATCGAAGGTTCCCCCCTTAAAACTGTGAATCTAAGGCCTATTTATAGGAGATAATTCACTCTTCAACTTCCAAAGATCATGGGTGAGTTATGGAGGGAGTGGGAGTAACTTCTAGTTAGTGGGCAGTGAGTGGAGAAAGTGTAGGAAGAAATTAAGTTGAGATTGATCGTGGCTTCTTCTGATTTGAATGTACTGATATTTTGCCTGCGTGACGGTCGTCACACGCATGACGGTCGTAATGGACCTGTGACGACCATCATATCAGCAGAATCCGTATCTGCTGTTTTTCATCTGTTTTTCATCTCTTTTCCTTCCATTTCTTCTCCTTTTCTTTCTTTAGTCTAAATTCTCCCCAATCTGCTAAACGAAGTAAATTAATCATATAATAGAGCATAAATCAAGATAAATTAATAATAGTCACAAATAAATACATGTAAATCAAGCCAAATAAACGATATGATTTCGCGTTATCAAACACCCCCACACTTAAACCATTGCTTGTCCTCAAGCAATCAACCAACACGGTAAGACGAAAGAAGCATAGTTCGAAACAAAAACATGATGAGACTCTAATCATATGTGGCTGCTAGGTTAATATCAGATCGATAGGTACTAAATATCAATACCAAGGATACCGTAACGACACAATTTCAAAAACTCCCTACTTATGCAAACCAACCGGAATCATACCATTATAACTCGACCTATATCTCATGCTCTCTTTCACCCCGTTTCATTATAGTGCAATCACATTAAGCCTGATATCCATACACATTCATGGCAAGTAAACCTGTTAGTGACTATGATCTCGATGCTATTTCATTTTTTTTTCTCTGCAAATATGCTTAAGCATCAATTGAACTTAAAGAGTTTGTACCGTTAGGCTAAGTGCTCGGGTGAGGAGCACCTAACTTAGAAGGAACATGTCTTTTTCTTCATAATTTATTTTCTTTCTTAATTTCTCATTTTACACTAGAGATTATACACTTATTTGCATCGGTTTCTTACTTAGTGTGTTTAGGATGGTGCTGAATGCTTAAATAAACTACTTACGGATTACTACAAGAACCTGGAGCTTTAAGGTTTCGGCATAATGGGTACTCAAATTGATTTTGCATATTTAGGGGGTTAAGGGTGTCAGGAAGGTATCAATTTTATCAAAACTTTCCCACGTTTTTCTAACATAGCCTGGACAGCCTATATACTTTCAGAGAACCATGTCATGAATCGAAGCAAAAATTTGTTGGAGGTTAGAATTTTAAAATTTTGAAATTTTGAAATTTTGGGGAAATTGAATAACAAGCGAAAACCACGCATAAAGACTCGACAGCACATGCAAAGACTTTGACATAATGTTAAAAATAGATAAAATTCCTAGAAGCATGAAATAAAATGTAAAACAATAGAGTTCCTCCCCCACACTTAAACCGAACATTGTCCTCAATGTTTTAGTAAAAGGTGGAAAAGGAGAGATAGAACCTGTATGAATGCTACTGCTCTTGCTATCCTTGTCTTTGTTGATCACTTCTACTTTGGCGGCGGGCATTTTGAGATACCTTTGTTTGTGTAATTCTCGAACCAGCTCATCATGTTGCTCGCATCAAGAGGAAGTATCCATCATCAGTGTTCCCACCAGCAACGACACTCGTAGGAATGTCCGTGGGCATAGCTCATCTTCTCAGATCGTCATCTAGAGAGTTTTCGCTTAGATATAGCTAAAGAGTAACAAGCGATACATTTCTTTATTTTCTGCAAATTTAAACAAACAAATTAAAATAAAGACTTTGTGGGTTGCCTCCCACACAACACTTTGTTTAACGTCGATAGCTCGACGGCAAAGGAGTGCAAGTACTCATGGTGGTTCTTTCGAGACTGGTTCCTCGATCAAACTTTGAATGGTCTTCGGTTTCCATGGCCACTTATCAAGCCATCGCTCATATCCCTCACCTTTTCGTTTCTTTCTTCTGTAGGGTGGTTCCTTGTTTTGAATGCGTGGTGGTGGTTCTGGATCTATCCTGCGTATCAGCTTTTCAAATTTGGGCTTAGTTATTTCATCCACCACCTCAAAAGTTAATCTTACCCTTTTAACAGTAATGATGACCCTAGTTTCACGGTCCTCGAATTTTCTTTTCCTATGAGGGACCTTAGGCAAAGGTGCATTGGTGTGGGTATTTTGCAGTACTTCTACATATGTTTTGGATTGGGAGTTTACCTTAACTTCCACAACCAATTGTGAGAAAGAATTAGGTGGGGTATAGGGAGGAGGAGCAACAATGGGTGCTTCCTTCTCTACCTCTTCGACAACCTCCCTCTCGGGTGGAGTCGGTGGATTTTTCTCAATAATTATGCTTGTCTCACCAAAACTCTCCTCAGACTCATCATCACTCTCCCTAAGATCTTCTATTTGTTCTTCATTACTAGTGGTTACAACATTCACATGGCTCTCAAGGAAGGGTCCTAGAGATGTTTGTGTAAGCAAAGAGGTTTGAGTCTCCAAAGCCTTGTTGTGAGTCGCGAGGGAATCGATTATAATGCTCATCTGCTTAAGGTCTTCATCAATTTGGAGATGTTGTTTTCTAAAGTCTTCATTTTGGAGAGTTTGTGTCTCCACAAAGCGCTCCATCATAGATTCGATCCTAGAATGAGTAAACGTCTTTTCGAATTCTTCTAGTAATAGTTCAAGGTTGGATGTATCGAAATCTTGCGTTTCCTCAAAACATTGGGAGTCGTCATCGTAGAGGGAATTTGGGTGAGAATGCGTCGTATTGAAATCTTCTAATAATATTTCGAGGTCCGATTTAAATGGATCTTGTGGTTCCTCGAAATATTGGGAGTGGTAGTTATAAGGGAAATATGGGTTATACATAATGATTTAGATAAGAGTGCCTTAGTCTGTACTATGCAACAACAGAATCACAATATTGACTGTTGGTCCCCGGCAACTGCGCCGAAAACTTGATGTGTCCGCAAGTGCACGGAAATATCGAAGTAATATAAAAGATTGTCGAACCCACAGAGACCAATGTCAATCTACCGTTATCTATCGCTACGGCGTAGAGCTAAGGCTAATGGAATTTGGAAAGTTAAATGCGGATGAAATTAAATGCACAAGAAATAAAGATTTTTGGTTTAAAGAAATGCGGTAAAGGAATATCGGTATGTAATGCTTTAGCTATCGGGAATTCGGCAGGTTACCGGTGCCTTTTTGTCTATTGCAAACACTTTTCAGGAGAACTTACTCGTTTAAAGACCTTCGCCTCACGATGGTTGTTGACTCGGGTCATAATTCTAAGGGCCGAATGTACGCTTTTGCTGTCCCATTCGGGGTTAAAACTACTTTTTGTAAACAAATAGATTCTAATTTCTTTTAAAGCGCTTTCGCTGTGTCTAAAATCAATGCCTAGTTTTTACTATCTGGTTCTAGCCTCAGTTGTCGCTTGTTGGTTCATACCTTAATATGGTTTCCCACTGTCATGGCAAAACCACCGTAAATAGCTTCTCACTGTCGTGACAAAGGTTTATTTAGAATTTTGATTAAAAACTACGGCCAGAAAGGTTGTTTGTGAAAAGGGAAGATTCCGGTTACTATCGAATCCTGTCCTACTAATTCGGTTACATACCGATAAAACTAATTTAGCTAGACATGATAATTAATGCAAACATAAATAAACAATGGCAGCAGAATAATATAACATGCATACTGACAGAAATAAAATAATAATTCAATTAATAAAAACCTGTAAATCGTACTGATCTCGAATCCTTGAGTAGTCCTCCATAATGTCGGCAGGATTCTACTTTGGCAAGAATTAAAAGGTACGGGAACAAATAAAGCGATACAAATGAAATAAAAGGAAAAGAAATGGAAAATAATGCAGGAAAGTAAAATTGGCTTCAATGGGAATTTTGGCAGCACTTCGATACATCGAAGGTTCCCCCCTTAAAACTGTGAATCTAAGGCCTATTTATAGAAGATAATTCACTCTTCAACTTCCAGAGATCATGGGTGAGTTATGGAGGGAGTGGGAGTAACTTCCAGTTAGTGGGCAGTGAGTGGAGAAAGTGTAGGAAGAAATAAAGTTGAGATTGATCGTGGCTTCTTCTAATTTGAACGTACTGATATTGTGCCTGCGTGACAATCGTCATGAAATGTGACGGTCGTCACACGCATGACGGCTGTAATGGACCTGTGACGACCGTCATATCAGCAGAATCCGTATCTGCTGTTTTTCATCTCTTTTCCTTCCATTTCTTCTCCTTTTCTTTCTTTAGTCTAAATTCTCCCCAATCTGCTAAACGAAGTAAATTAATCATATAATAGAGCATAAATCAAGATAAATTAATAATAGTCACAAATAAATACATGTAAATCAAGCCAAATAAACGATATGATTTCGCGTTATCAGTTACTCAAAGACAAAGGATATAGATCATAAATGTAATAAAAAGAAAACATCATTACCCAAGAGTTATTACCGAACAAATTTCTTAAACACACTAGATGATTCTCAACTTTATGGAATTTAAGTAAGACAAGGATTTTTTAAAAAAAAAGTTATACTTAAACTGCTTATCAGAAGCAAAGATTCCTTTTCTAAATCTCAGAGACTGACAATTTTTAGAAGTTACCTATCATCAGAGTCTAGAAAGTTTAGACTTTGAGTAAGACATCTTTTGTTAGTCATCAGTCTTTGATATTCCATTCAGGGTTAAACATTTTCTCTTGAAACTAAATTTTAGATTTTTTTCAGATAGATGTGCTTGATTCATAAATGTTGAGCTGGTTTCTCTGACTACTAACTAGCAGCAATACTATCATAAAAGGTGAGAATATTGTTTCCATAAATATGATCATCTTCTAGTTAATGTATTATTCAGTATAGTCAAGTAGAACATAGTTTCCTTTTTAAATATTTCTAAAGATTCTTTTGTTATCAACAAAAAGAATTTCTCTAGAGATCTAACAGAGACTTTTTATTCACTCGTACTTAAATAGCTCATTGAGTTAAGGAGTTTGCAAAGTAAACAACTTGAACATACCTTTTTTTTGTTTTTCTTGGTCAAGCTTCAGGCGAGTATTCAGATTTGACCATGGAATCTGAATCCTGACTTAAGTAGATATTGAGTCAATGGTACTTATACTAGTGATTCCACTTTCTTCTCCAAACTCTACATTTTTTGCATCTTTCAAATTTTGAGTTTGGTATGTATGCTTTTCTTCCATCAAATGTTGTAAGCAACCATTAATCAGGTATCATGGAAGATGCCTTGCTCATTTCTTTTGTAATATATGCAATAAATACAATTTTGGTACCCATATCTTTGTGGGTCCTATAATGTTAGTTTTAACAGGCTTTCTTTTACTTCGAACCTTAGTCTGATAGTAGTGCCTTGATTCATTCTAGAATTTAAGTCTAGGATGAACTTTGGCTCTAACAAAACCTATTCTAAGCAGAGTCTTTGATTTCATTATCTTGGATTCATCTATAATCAAATCTTTTGATTTTATAATCCTTGGTTTTAAAATCTTTGAATGACATAGATTTAGATAATGTTTGCTATCAGAGGTTAGCATAAAATAAGTTTTCAGCACTATTTGAGTATTGCCAGAATAAAAAGGAATTGAAAGGTTTCTCAAGGAATTGTTCTTTAACACAAATTCTATGATAGCCTTCAACTTTCTTAGGAGCCATGGAGTCACTTAAGATTTGATCTTATAAGGCAAACTCTTTTTATCAAAGTGATAAACAAGATTTTCAAGAGACTTGATTTTCTCTTGAGATATTTTTAGATCTTCTTTTAGATGATCAATCTCTAACTTCATAATTCCAACTTGTTTGTTAAAACAACTTGAGAGGTCATGAGAACACACAAAATATTGAAGCAAGATAGGTTAGAAGTTACCTATTTCTCTTCAATATATGATTTACTCCTGGATTCAGATGCTTCTTCAGAAGACGTAATATCCAGTAGTTCCATATTACTCTTTTCATCTTTTTTTGAATCTTCAACTTCGTCAGCTTCATCAGGATATGCTTCGAAGCTTTTTTGAATTTCTAGTTTTGGGTTTTTCTGTCTGGTATCCTTTCTCCTTGCTCTAAAGATTGGGATAATCAGTTGAAATATGATCATTTCTAAAGCTTCTGAAGTTACTCTTTCATATACAGATTTCTCATTCCTTTTAGCCAGCTGATAGAATCTTTTGACAAGGAAGACCATTTCCTCAGCATCAGACATTCCATAGGGAATTTTCTTTAACAAGCTTGAAGGAAGTCGATTTCTTTGACAACTCATATTCATCTAATTCCATTTCATTACTTTGAATATTTCTAATCAAACTTTCAAGACTTAGCATATTCAAATTTTTGGTTTCTCGAATAACTGTGACTTTTGGTCTAAATCTAGCAGGCAGACTTCTCAAAATTTTCTTGGCATGATTAGATAAAGTGTAACTTTTATTAAGTGCTCGAAGATCATATACAAGAACTTAAAACCTAAAGAGCATGGTTCAAATATCTTCATTATCCTTCATTCTGAACATCTCATATTGATGTACCAGAAGATTGACTTTAACTTCTTTGACTTGCTGATTCCCTTCAAATGTAGAACACAAGGATTCAAAGATATTCTTAGCAATAAAATTATCAATGATTTTGATATACTCAGAATAAGGTAGAGCATCTACTAGAAAGCTTCTAACTCTATGATGATTTCTGTAAAGCTTCTTCTGAGTTGGTGTAAGAGATTTTCTATCTTTGATCATCCCAACCCCCATCAACTTCTATAGCAATATCTTTTTCATGGATATCCCATAGTTCTTCATCAAGACCAATGAGTATGTTTTTCTTTTCCACCATTCAAATTTAGCGGAGTCACCATTGAAGATGCGAGGATTAGCAGAGCAATTATTTTTCATATGGTACTTAGTTCCTTCTTGAAAAATCTTCAGCAGGCATATCTTTCTCTTTAGATCTTTATTTGCACCACAACTAAGTGCTACGCATAGACCATGCTCTGATACCAACTGAAGGTGAGAAAAATACACAAGGGGGGTTTGAATTGTGTTCTCCAATTTGCGTTGCTTTTGAACAAAGTTCAAAATCTAAACAACAGCTCAAAATCTGATTAACAAGTTGCAGCGAATAAAATAATAGAAGCAAGTAAATGATAAATCAACACATAGAAATTTATCCTTGTTCACCTCAAACCAAGAGTAGTCCAGTTCTCTTGTAGCATAAGATATTTTCCACTATAATCAACAATGATTACAATTTCTTATGCCCTCGAGCATAAGACTTTTCTTTGCTTAGACCTACATCCTAAGACTTGCTTGCTCAATCAGCACCTGATCAAGACTTCATGCTTAGATCCTCAGATCCTAATAATTCCTTGCTCAGACTCATAGCCTAAGACTTCCTTGCTTAAATCCTACAGATTCATGACTTCCTGCTTATACCCTCGAGTACAAGACTTACTGCTTAGACTCACAGTCTAAGACTTCCTTACTTAAATCCCACATATTCAAGACTTTCTGCTTATACCCTCGAGTACAAGACTTCATGCTTAGACTCACATTCTAAGACTTTCCTGCTTAATCAACAATTTAATCAAGACTTTAATGCTCAAGCACATAGCAAGAGACTTGCTTGGCTCAAGCATACATCAAAATAATTTGATGCTCAAGCACATAACAAGAGACTTTTTTTTCTAAACTACTAAACAATCTGTTTAGCATAATAGATGATAATGAGTACTTGATATACAATCAGAGGTACATGGTAATATCTCTATTAAATATCCTAACACTTAAGATTTCTAATATATACATTGTTTAAGAAATCTTAAGGCTTTGTGCAATTTACAATAGATGACAGAAACTCTGCATACTTGATGATGTTGCTATTGTTGATCTTGTTATTCTTCCATTTGATATAAGCGTGAAAGGCTTCTTTTTCTCCTCGGCCCTTTTTCTTTATTCCATGTTGATTCTTCAATTTGAATCTTCAGCTACTTAAATAGAAGATACAAAATAGTATTCGTTGGAAGAGATAACTTGCACAAGTGTCTTTGTCACTCCATAGTACTAAGAGACGTTGAAGATAGATACACAAAAACATCTTTATCAATTGTGTAACTTGTTTAACTGTAGCATCTTTCTTGTGAGATGTACTATAAATCCATTGAGAGTAGATATCTGTAACGCATGTCAACTCTCTTGAGCCATGTGAACACAAGCTCTAGCTGATAAACTGATTTGACAATGTAGCTTGCTTTATGCAGTACAAATCACTTAGCTTCATCTATAATTCTGAATGATCATCAGGAGTTGATACATTCAATAAGCGTAAAGATAATATATTGTTCTTCTAATGCTGACACATTCTGCTTCAGAGTCTACGCAATCATATATCATCATACTTCACTTAAGAACGTCCTTCAGTTTTGAACCATCAGAAGCCAAGAACTCAGCTTCTCTCAGATGCGATCTTTAATAGATTTTGAATAGATTCTCTTTAAGCTTTGGAACCTACATACTTATAACACACATTAGATAACACCATTTTTTTCAATACTTTGTTATCATCAAAACCTAAAGGATATATGTCACAAACAAATCTTGTTCTAACAGAATGAGCTCACATAACCGATGTGAAGATTTTTCTTTGGTTATTCTTCCCGAACTCAAATGGAGAACGTTTATTCAAGTTGCTAATCTGATGAACCAAACTGAGACTTAACATTGAACCCCCAAAAGAGATTTTAACAGGTTTAGCTCTAAACTTAAAGAAGCATTTCATAAGGAAGAAAAATTCACTCAAGAGAAAAAGAACTCTTGGTGAATTTACAATATTACCCCTTCCGTAACAACTTTCTCATTTAAACACAAGAACTTTTCTCAAAGTGCTATAACCAAATTTATATTGGAGATAAAATGCATATTTTAGAGAGAAAATGAGAGAGAGGAAGGTGATATGTAACACACGTGTGAATGTGAAAAACCGAAAGGGAAGACCTCTATTTATGGGCCAAATGATGGTCAAAAAAGGAAACAATCCATGGGTAAAAATGATTATCTAATCAATTAGGTCCTAAAGCTAATCGATTAAGTACCACAAATATTCGATTTCTTGAGCCTAATTTGAAAAGTTTTGATAGAGAGCCATTACCATTCATTAAGAAACCCTCATAATCAACTATAGACTCTTTTTTAACTTATCTAATTGATTAGGTACTTAGTCTAATAAATTAGACAATTCAAAAACTTGTCCTAATCATTCTGACAATTTCCAATTCTTATGTCTAGGATCTAAAACATTTTTAGGTGATTTTATTTGAGAAATATAGGCTTTAAAATATTTGTTTATGAGTGTGTAATTTAGTCATATTATTTTATAAAAACTTCCGCGTGTTTTTACAAAATACTGATCACTCAGACACGACCAAGCGAGCTTTCTCACTTCCTCTCTTTCGCACTCTGAAGCTTCAAGTCTCTTGCCAGATACACTAATGATATAATAATTTCCCTTGAATCTTCTTGTGGATGAGTCTTGATATATCTTCAAGTCAGATGTCTTCATTAAAGAGTATGAATGGTGGTCATCAAACCCTAAATCTTCAATTTTATCAGGAGTAAGGAATTAATCAACTATCTTGTACATCTTTGACCACTTGAACTAGCTTTAGAACTTGCTTGTATTCAAGTGTTGTTGTTATCATAATCACTTAAAGGTTTCTGCATCTTCATGAGTTGCCATCATTAAAACCATGATGTTATCTAAGCTAAGAATACTCGTTTATTTATGAACTTGGATCACTTCCTAATTAAACCTGCAAGCATATAGTTCCACATTCTCCCCATTTTTTATGATGATAATGGGGAGGCATGTATATAAATTTGGAGTGTTTAAGCTCCCCCTGAGAGTATACTAAAAATTCATTACAGAAATTTAAATATGCAAGCACATAGATTATATAGGCATTTTGAAAAAGAAGAAGAAAATATTTTATTTATTCAACTTAAACTGTATTTCAAATTACAAAAGGCTGGGAAATTGAAATAGGAAAGGAAAAATGCATAAAAGACTAAAAAACAAATACACTTAAAGTATGTTGCATAAAAGACTGAAAAACAAACACACTTTATGACAATATCAATGTCGATTTTCCTTGAGATGAGTATCCTTGTAAGTAGGTAGTGCACAACATAGACCTTTGGTTTAAAAAAGCTCTCATTGATAGGAAGTTTCCTATCCTCCAAAGGATTTATAACCAAAGATAAGATGGCAATGGAATGCTTGAACCTTTTAAATTTTATTGGTCCTTCGTAGGTGTAGGATACCCCTTAGAAATGAAACTAAAATATTATTTCAAATTGATCTCTACGGATGTCGATTTCAATTCCTTTTACGATTGAATTTAAGTATGTTCCTACAATATTTAAACTCTAGTAGAATTCTTTCACAAGATTTAGAAACATTCGCTTAGATACCTTAGTGAAGAACTCTCTCAGCGATCCTTGACAGATATAGATGTATGGTTTTTAGCTTCTGAAGAAGCTTTCCTACATAAAATATGGTTAAATCACTCTTCGATTGGTTATCATTTTTCTTTCTTGAGTTCTTGATATTATTCCCTTCACAAAAAATTTTCTTGTTGAGGTGTCTTAAGATTGAGGACATTTTGATGAGACCATGATGATACTTATGACGAATAGAAAGGAAACAAAAAGAAAATATGATATGCAAGAGTAGGGAAAAGAGGGTTACCTATTTATAGCAGAACTTTTGAAGATTTTGGTCGTGTAAAACTTGCAAAAAAATCAACGAGGATTATGTCCAGTAAAAATATGAACCAAAATATCCCAAATTAGCTCATATAATTGATTATATTAAGGCCCTAATAGATTAAGTCTTGATATTTTTAAGGATCTCACATTATTTCCACTAATATACACATTTGATTAACTTTGAGCAAATTTTAAATCTCATTGGATTTAAAATTTGAAGTGTGTAGGTCACTTAATGGATTATCTTGTGGCCCTAATCGATTAGGCATTTGAATTTCATCCTCCTTGGTGCTTTTTGGGTCTTGGGATGGATTCCGCTATTAGACAAGTGAATGTTAAACGCACTTAGTTACAGGGTTAAAAAGAGTTTTACAATTATTCAACCTTTAAATAGTGTACTACCTTGATCATCAAATAACCTTGATAGAAACTCCACTTTTCGTGGGAACGACAACATAGTGTTACACGTCTTTCTCTATGGATCGTTGGATACGAGAGTTGGTCATAATGGTAAATAGATATGTCCCCCAAAAACTTATCTTCTCAATCTACTAAGAGGAAGTTTATCATCACATATTAGAGATGTTGAGACCATCCTCAAAAAACACTTGCTTTGATCACGATCATTGATGTACATCATTAGCGAACATCTTTAGATCACAGAATTCAAATAAAACTATTGTATAATCTTTGCTTTTCACAACTTCATTTATCATGTATTGAGGCTTCATAACAGCTGCAAAGCATCCATGCAAAAATATACTAGGGTTTCACCTTTGGTACCCAAATTTTCTTGGGTCTCGGTGCGTTAGTAGTTCTAAGAGGTATAGGGTTACTAGTTTTGTACCTTTTTAATTTATCAAAACAAAACGAATATAAGTGTATTGTAGTGAGAGTATTTATAAATAGGTTGATTCAGTTTCTTCCTATTTAATCCCTTACTATGTGTTTTACTAGACTTAAACCTTAGTCCAATTTTATTTAAGGAAGACCTTTGACTTGATAGAATCAATCAAGGTTTTCCTTCCCCTTAGTAAATTTACTTAGGGTTTCATGAAAATTAGTTACTTCTTTTTTCATCGAGACACAAGTCTCACACGTTCCAGCTTGGTTTCTGATATTAGTTATTTCATGCTTAAGCATTTCATTACTCTTCTCTAGAAACTCAAGGTAATCATTAAGGTCTAAGTTATGATTTTTAATATTATCATTTTCTTCAATTAACTTAGCACTTAATTTGAATAATTTCTTGTATGATAACTTTGTTAGCTCATGGTCATCTTCTTCGTGAGGTACTTTCAAGAAAACTTCATCTTCTTTGTTGAACGAAGATTCTTCGAAGGTTCTACCTGAGGATGACTCTTTGTTATTTGTAGAGGATTTATTCTCCATTCTTATCTCATAGATTTCACTAGATGAGGCTTATTCTTCAGATCCTCCTCTAGATGAAGTTCCTTAATTTTATGTTGAATCTTCTAAGGATCATTCAACTACCAAAACTGCTCTTTTGAAGGAGATCATATAAGTTGAGTTACTTTCACAGGAATTTATTGATGAAGTTGCTAGGGATTCTTCTATACTTGAGCTCATGCCTTCATATTTTAGTAGTTAGATTAATTGATTCATTTTCTCTATGATTTCCTTCTTTTTGGATTTTTCATGAAATTCATAAAGCATCTCTTGATTTAAGTTGGATCATATTTCTGGTTCCAGTTCTTAATTCTTAGATATTTCTTAGTGATAATGTCATAAATTTTTTTTCCAACATCTCTAAATTTAGAGAAAACATTTATGAATAAAAATTCATCTTCTTTACCTTGTGTATTTGTTCTCTTGTTCAGCACTTGCAGAAATATCATATATCATTTCAAGTTTGTCCTACATTTCCTTGGCAGATTTATAGTTAAGGACATAGAAAAATTTAATATCATCTAAAGACATGACTAAGAAATTCATTGTTTTGAAATCAACTCCAAACTTTCTCTTTTCCTCTATAGTCTAAAGGAAACCAAACTTATCTACTACTCCATTTATGTGGTGAGTAGGGATAAACTGACCTTGAGTATAATTTCCAACAATTCATGATCAAGCATTTGAATGAAAATTTTAAATCTAACTTTCCATAGTTCAAACAAATTACTGTTGAACGGTGGATGAGTGTTTGCGAAAGATCTCTTGTTAAAAACAGTGCTGGAAGTCATTCTTCTCTTGAGACGATTAATCTTTGAACATGAGTTAGGCTCTAATACTACTTTTTGAACATGTGACTCCACACACAAGAGGGTGGGGGTTGAAAAACCACGGTTTAAAACAAAACATTTTTCTAAATTAAAGTTTAAAAACATTTGAATAAGTAGCGGAAATCAGAGTAAAGAAAATAAGCGGAAAATAAAGAGATAAGGGAAAAGAGAAAGACACCAGGAATTTATAAAGTTTTGGTCTAAAGAAATGACCTACTTCTCTTCCCAAGAGGCGATCTTGTGAGTTTCCACTAATTCTTGAGAGCTTTTAGAAGGTAAATGTCAGTAACCCCCTTATACAAGGAAAATAAAGTTTTAAGTTAACTTCTAACCAAACAACAAACAGTGGAATGAAGCAGTTAGTCTTCATGCCAAACACAAACAAAGTTTCGAGCGGTTAGTATCTCAGCCAAATATAGATTTTGTACGTACTTATCTCAAACTAAGGTGGAGTTTTGAATTGGTTATCCTCCAAACTAAACCGAGTTTTTTTATAACGGGTTGGTCATGAACCGAACCGAGTTTTTAAATCAGGATGATCTTGAACCAACTGATATTTTATACCAACCTGAGCTCATATAACCGATGTGATATTTTTCTCTAGTTATTCTTCACGAACCCAAATGGAGAGCTTTTCCTCAAGAACCAAACAGAGACTTAACACTAATCCTCCAAAAGAGCTTATAACATGTTTAACTCATAACCCAAACAAACACTTCCTAAGTAGGAAAGATTCACTTAAGAGGAAAACAAACTCTTGGTGAATTTACAATATTATCCTTTCTAGAACGATTTCCTCATTTAAACACATGAACCTTTCTCAAAGCGCTATGGCCAAATTTATGTGAGAGAAAGAAGAAATACTTTAGAGAGAGAATAAGAGAGATGAATGTGAGATATCTCATGTTTCATGATGTGAAAAACTGAAAGGGAAGACCTGTATTTGTAGGCCAAATAATGGTTATAAGAAGGAAACGATCCATGGGCAAGATTGATTGCCCAATCGATTATGTTCTAAAGCTAATAAATTAGGTAGCACAAACAATCGTTTGTTTGAGCCCAATTTAAAAAGTTTTGGTAGAGAGTCATTACCATACATTAAGAAACTGTCATAATTGATTATAGACTCATTTTTCTCTTATCTAATAGATTAAGTACTCAGTCTAATCAATTAGACATTTCAAAAACTTGTTCTAATCATTCTGACAGTTTCCAATTCATCTGGCTAGACTCCATAACATTTTTAGGTGATTTTTTTTTTTGAGAAATAGAGGCTTTAAAAAAAGTTATTAGTGAGTGTGTGATTTAGTCATATTACTTTATGAAAACCCCCTTGTGTTTTTACAAAACACTGATCATTCATACACGATCAACAGAGCTTTCACACTTCCTCTCTTTCACACCATGAAACTTCAACTCTCTCGCTCGATACACCAATCATATGAGCATTTTATTTGAATCTTTTTGTGGATGAGGTTTGAGATATCAAGTTAGATGTCATCAATAGAGAGTATCATTGGTGATCATCAAACCCTAAATCTTCAACTTTATTAAGAGAAATGACTCGATCAAGTATCTTGTGCATCTTTGACTGCTTGAACCAATTTTAACACTTGCTTGTCTTCAAATGTTGTTATTATCACAATCAAATAAAGGTTGTTACATATTCACGAGTTAACATCATCAAACATATAATGTTATATAGGCTAGGCATTCTTATTTATCTATGAACTTCGATCACATATTAATTAAATCTACCAGCACATAGTTTCACAATTAATTAACCCTTAAGAAACTATAAGCTATAGACATACTTATTTATCTATGAACTTCGATCACATATTAATTAAATCTACCAGCACATAGTTTCACAGTTAATTAACCCTTAAGAAACTATAAGCTATAGTGTACAATAGCTTATAATGGAAGAACCACAAGTGTATATTGATCCAAAAAAAATAATAATTTATTCCATGATGATGTTCATCTTGGTTTCTTAATAAAAAATGATATAATAATTACAGGAGTAATTTTTTAAAATCAAAATCAAAATTTTAATTGTTGAGTAATAAGGCAATTAATATATATTTTCATTTTAAACATCTTAAATTATTAATTTTGTATTTATTACCGTAAAATTAGAATTCTTTTATGAAAGAATTAATTATTGTTAAAAAAATATTGTAGTAATACAACATAAACAAATTTAGTTGAAAATAACAATAAAACCTTTGTTTAGATCTTAAAGTATAATATTAATAGAAGCAAAATATATTTTGTAAGATCCTATTTTTCCGTCTTAATAAAAAAAATACTATTTTTTCTCTATTCTTTTACTAAAAATAACACTTTACTATATTTAATCTAAATTTAACTAAAATATGTTTAACTTTTTATTTTTATTTATGAAAAACAAAGTAATTTATATTAATAGAAGTAATGAAATAAAGTAAATAGTTAATTAGTTGAAAATGGTTAAAAGCTTTGTTTAGACCTTAAATATAGTATCAATAGAAGTAATATGTATTTGACCAGATCGTATTTTTTTTTTCATCTAAATTGAAATATACTATTTTTATTTAAATACATTTGAACTAAATTTCAATAAAATACATTTTGTGTTATTATTCCTATTTGAGACAAAAAATAAAGTAAATTATATTAGTTGTATTTTATTAAACTAAGATAATTAGTTGAGGATGGTTAACTTAAAAGATAGGAAAAGGAAAAAAAATACGCATAAAAAGAAAAGAAAAAAACGTGTTATTCACCCAAGCGTTGATCTAGAAGTAATCTTTTTGCGAAGAAAAGAAAACTATGTTGTATAGAATGGATTACTCACTTACTTCGTTATTTTAATTTTCGAACGACTAATGATGGTGACGCAATCTCTCACACTGTCTTAACTCCTATATAAATTGCGACGCGTCTTCTTTCAATTCTCATCCTCTGATTTCTTCTACTCCTTTCCCCTCAGATCTCTCTTCCTCCTTTCGTTCTCTACCTCTCCTTAACTAAGGTAACTCAACGTTCTTCGTATAACTTCAATTCTTCGTTCTTCTTTTTTTTCCCTCTCTCATTTGCTTCTCTAGTTTGCGAGTGAGTCTATATTGCATTCTGGTTTCTGCCTCTGTTTCGTTCTTAACTTTAATTCAGTGATCACATTATGTGTTCTGATTATTGTTAATTTTTTGTGTGTGTGATTCGGTTGATTTGTTAATGGTGGATCTGTTATTTTGGCTTTATTGAATGATTTGTCGTTAGATCTGATATTTGATTATATAATTACGTGATTTGGAATTTTTGTAAGTTCTCATTTTTTTTTTTTTGTGTTTTTGTGTCTGCATGTGATTCATTTGAACATTTTGATAGTTTTAATTTAATCATTTTGTAATTTATTCAAGTAGTATCCTCTGGATCTGTGAGATTTTTTTCATGAAAATTATAGATCTCGTTCTCAATGTGATTGTACTTATGATCTATACTATGATGTACGGGAATGGCACCGACATTGACATGTGGACACAGTAATAATTTGAAAATTTTAATATATACGATCTATGTTGAAAAATAAATAAATTGAACTTAATTAGAACGGTCAGTGTCAATAGGGATGTCGGTGTTATAGAGCTTATGATATAGTTCTTATAATTTGGTTTAGAAAAAGTTGTGCGGTGATTTTGAGTTTTGATCGTTTTGGTTATAACAGGTTGCTATAAGAAAAAATGGTGAAGATTTGCTGTATTGGAGCTGGCTATGTTGGTGGTCCAACAATGGCTGTGATTGCTTTGAAGTGTCCTGAGATTGAGGTAGCTGTGGTGGACATTGCTGCGCCAAGAATCAATGCTTGGAACAGTGAGCACCTACCTATATATGAGCCTGGTCTTGAGGATGTGGTGAAGGAGTGCAGAGGAAGGAACCTTTTCTTCAGCACTGATGTTGAGAAGCATGTTGCTGAGGCCGATATCGTCTTTGTTTCGGTGAACACTCCTACAAAGACTCAAGGTCTTGGAGCTGGCAAAGCGGCTGATCTTACTTACTGGGAGAGTGCTGCTAGGATGATTGCTGATGTTTCGAAATCTGCTAAAATTGTTGTTGAGAAATCAACTGTTCCGGTTAAAACAGCTGAGGCGATTGAGAGGATTTTGACTCACAATAGGAAGGGTATTAATTTCACAATTTTGTCTAACCCTGAGTTTCTTGCAGAGGGTACAGCTATCAAAGATTTGTTTAATCCGGATCGTGTTCTTATCGGAGGTAGGGAAACTCCTGAGGGTCAAAAGGCTATCCATACTTTGAGAGATGTTTATGCTCATTGGGTCCCTTCGGATCGAATCCTTTGCACCAATTTGTGGTCTGCTGAACTCTCGAAGCTCGCCGCCAATGCTTTTTTGGCACAGAGAATCTCCTCTGTGAACGCCATGTCTGCACTATGCGAGGCAACCGGTGCTGATGTCGCCCAGGTTTCTCATTCAATCGGCACTGATTCGAGAATTGGACCAAAGTTCTTGAATGCTAGTGTTGGTTTTGGTGGATCATGCTTTCAGAAGGATATTCTGAACTTGGTCTATATCTGTGAGTGCCACGGTCTTCCCGAGGTTGCTAACTACTGGAAACAGGTCATTAAGGTGAATGACTACCAGAAATCTCGATTTGTGAACCGAGTTGTTTCTTCCATGTTCAACACTGTGTCAGGAAAAAAGATTGCCATTTTGGGATTTGCTTTCAAGAAGGACACCGGTGACACTAGGGAAACTCCCGCAATTGATGTGTGCAAGGGTTTATTGGGAGACAAGGCTAAGTTGAGCATATTTGATCCTCAAGTTTCTGAAGAGCAAATCTTGAAGGATTTGGCAATGAAGAAATTTGATTGGGATCACCCTGCTCATCTTCAACCTACAAGCCCAACAACTTCCAAAAAAGAAGTTACTGTCGTCTGGGACGCGTACGAGGCGTTAAAGGATGCACATGGTATTTGCATTATGACTGAGTGGGACGAGTTCAAGAACCTCGATTACCAAAAAGTTTTCAACGACATGCAGAAGCCTGCATTTATCTTTGATGGAAGGAATGTTGTGGATGTTAAAAAGCTGAGGGAAATTGGTTTCATTGTTTATTCCATTGGAAAACCACTAGATGCTTGGCTCAAGGACATGCCTGCAGTGGCTTAAACAAAAGAAAAATCACAAGATGGATTTGCATTTAGGGATGGATTTATTGGTAATCCATCGGTATTTTTCAGAAAGGAAGATGCATTGCTATTATTCTTATAGTTTAGCTATATTTCTGTTGCTGTTATTTTCTTTCTTTCAGTTTACTTTGATTTTGATGAGATTTTGGTGGCAAATTAGAGCTAAAGCCCAAATATTACTATTGTCTCTTTAGTTAACTAAATATCCTTATTTTTCGACATGGTTTAATGTAATAAATTGATGGTGAAGGAAATTTTATACAATGAATATCATTTCTTTTAGTTGTGTTTGTTTTGTTATTTTTATGTAGGATGCAATAATTTTTTATTCTCTCTCACTACCTTCCAACCATTATTCAGGTACTCTTGCTTTGAAAGAGTAGTATAAATTAATCAGTTATCAATTGATACGAGTAATTTATTAAAAACATTCGATGTTGCTTTTGAATCATCTCGAGATGATAGAGAAAATAATATATTTCAGTGAAACTTCTCCTAATTACTAGTACTTCTCTCCTGTCACCGTAGCAGTCTAGCATAATTGATCTTCTCGGAGGAGATTTGATTGCTTTGATCGAACGTGCAAATTGTCTCCGATAACACCTCTAAAATCTAGAATCGTGCAAATTGTCTCCGATAACACCTCTAAAATCTAGAATCGGGAACTTGATTGCTTTAGTTGGTCATGCAAAGGGTCGATCAGCATACTCTTTTGCATCCGACTGCAAGATTTAATTAAAATATTTGTACGTCAAAAGCGTGGGCCAGATACGGGTCCAAGAATGCTATTCGGTTGATCGTTTTTTCCTATGTGAATCTGAACATGGATCTGAAGGAGTTTATCAACCGGTTTGGTTGAGGGTTCGGGTGGGCCAGATACGGGTCCAAGAATGCTATTCGGTTGATCGTTTTTTCCTATGTGAATCTGAACATGGATCTGAAGGAGTTTATCAACCGGTTTGGTTGAGGGTTCGGGGTCGAGACTTATGGTCAACTGAAATGTTGTAGAACTGGAATATGTGATTGTTATATTTTTTTATCACATTGATTATATACGGTAGGGGTGGCAAAATGGATGGATTGGATAAATATGGATTGGATTGTTAATGGATGGATTAAAACAATCCATTAGTCCATTAACAATCCATTAAAATTTCTTAAAATTATCCAATCCAATCCATCCATTAACATATTTTTAATGAATGAATATCTATCCATCCAACTTTTTTTTTATTTCGTAAAAATAAATATTTTTTTTTTTATTTTTAAAAAATTAATTTTATTTTATTTTTGAAAATTTTATTTTTTGTATTTAAAAAAACATTATTTTTTAATATATTTATTAAAAAAACTGAATTTTATGTATTTTAAAAAAAATGATGTTTTAATTTTTGAAAAATATCGATTTTTTTTTCCAAAAAAAATGTCGGTTTTTTTTTTCGAAAAAAAATTTTATTTTTTTTTTCAAACAACAAATCAGTTTTTTATTTTGAAAAAAAATCGATTTTTTTCGAAAAACAAATCAGTTTTTTATTCTGAAAAAAAATTGAATTTTTTTCCAAAAAAAAAGTCGGTTTTTTTTTTCGAAAAAAAAATTTACTTTATTTTTCGAAAAACAAATCAGTTTTTTACTTTAACCGGAAAAAAAGAATTAAACTTTTTTTTTTCAGAAAAAAAATTCTTTTTTAAAAAAAATATAGTTTTTAAATTATTTTTTAAAAAATCTATTTAAAAATAAATAAATCTAACGAAAATAAAAATAATTCATTGGATCCTTAAAATATGTTGGATAGATTGAATCCATTCATGCATATAAATGGATGGATTTAACTCCATCCATTAACTTATTTTTTGTGTGGTGGATGGATTGGATGGATGGATTGAATGAATTTTGCCTTAATGGATTCAATTGCCACCTCTAATATACGGTGACAATAATATCTGTATACATATTTATTATTGAGTTTAATTATTACGCATTTACAGTGCAAAAATATTTTATAATGTCATTCAATAGTGATATATCATTTTGTCATGTCATACAATTATTTAAAAAATTTTAATATAACTTAACAAAATGCATGATTGTCATTAGTTGATATTTTTACTATGCATCTTCCTTTTTTTTCTTCATTATTTCATTGTTGTCATCCATTTGTTACCCAACTAATTGCAATATTTTATCTGTAATTGGAGAATATGTGTAATTATTTAAATTCCAAGGAAGAACCCAAAATTTGTTAGTTAAGATTCTCATGCCTCCTCAGAGATATTAGTGAATTTGAGGATTTTAACCCCCGGAGAAGTTTATGTTGTAAACCTACAATAACGAAGGAAAAATATGAAGACCAATTTATATAAGTCATATTAAAAGCATATATCTATTCAGAACTCTCTACAATATTTTTCCAACGTCGTCCTCCCAAATTATGTCTTATCTATTAAATTACATTGTCACCATTCTTACTCCTATTGACCACATATACATTTCGTAATTTCGTGGTTCAATGATTTATTTAAATTAGGAGTGAGTTAAAGATTTCCAAAGGAATTTCATTATTGACATCCTCGTTGGGAGCATCGAAAATAGTTCAACTATTCTACCCATTCTAGCCAACACTTATACAATTGATGTTATATATATATATATATATATATATATATATATATATATATATATATATATATATATATATATATATATATATATATATATATATATATATATATATATATATATATATATATATATATATATATATATATATATATATATATATATATATATATATATATATATATATATATATATATATATATATATATATATATATATATATATATATATATATATATATATATATATATATATATATATATATATATATATATATATATATATATATATATATATATATATATATATATATATATATATATATATATATATATATATATATATATATATATATATATATATATATATATATATATATATATTGGAGTAAGTTTGTGTGCGTGCGTTTGCGTGTGCGTGATTGAACAATTAGGGTTTTCAAGAATAATGAATAAGAAGAAGATAGAGAAATTATATTGTGAAGGAATTTTATTAAAGTGAAATTGTTGTTTTTTTTTAATTTACAACGTTACTTGTATATGTAGGCAACAAAACATACAATTTATAAACCGTAGCATTTGGCTCAATCGAATGCATGTTTACACAATTTGGTAACTATATATTGTATTTGACCCTGTCGAATACATCTAACTTCTACTAGACTCACTACTTCGACTAGGTCGAACACACCTTTGTAGAATATAGTTTTTTTTTTACAAAATAGTGAATTAAATATTCTAACACACCACCTAATTCATATTTTTGAGACTTCTCATCCTAACACTTCTCATTAACTCATTGAACCTGACTTTCTTCAGAGGTTTGGTGAGTATATCAATTAGTTGTCATTATGTCTTGCAATGCTCAAGTTCAAGTTTCTCTTTATTTACTTGATCCCTAAGAAAATAATATCTTCTATCTATGTGTTCACTTTGACGATGACATACATGATGATTTTTCAGGTTAATAGCTAACTTGTTATCGACAAACAACTTCATTTTATTAGGTTTCATGATCTTGAGCTCTTTAGGTAACATCTGGTGCTTGACATACTGCATATGATGCAACCACATACTTAGCTTCATAAGATGAAAAAGCCGCAATGATTTGTTTTATTGAGCTCAAAGAGATCATAACACCTCAAATCATAAATATGTAGCCTATAATACTCTTATTCTCGTATCTCCACTGAAATATGAATTAATGTAGCCATGTACCTCTACATATGTGCCGATATTCTTTCTCCTTGGCGTCAACACACCATAACTGGTAATACCTTTTATGCATCTCAATACTCTCTTTACTACAGTGAGATGACATTTTTGTGGATTCTCCATGAATCTACTCAACAGCCAAACACTTTGACAAATATATGTCCTGGTGTTGCATAGATACCTTAAGGATCCAATATTTTTCTTGTACAGTGTTGCACTTACAAACTCATTATTTGTATCCTTTCTCAGCTTTGCTTTAGTCTTCAATTGTGTGACAATTGCATTAGAATTACTCATCTTGAACATTTTCAAGATATCTTGGGCATACTTCGCCAAATGCATAAACACTCTTTCACTTGTGTCTTTAATTTCTATCCCTAAGAAATATGACAAATTCCTTAGGTCGGACATTACAAATTCCTACATTAGTTTCGACTTGACCATTTCCATTTCTATTTTATTTGCACCTGTAATCAACAAGTCATCCACAAAAAAACATATAATGACTCGACTGAGCCTTCCTACATTGTTGACATACACTCCATGTTCTGAAACATACTTTGTGAAATTTTCCTCGATCAAGAAACTATATATTCTCTTATTCCATGCCCTTGGGGCTTGCTTCAAATCATAAAGATCCTTCCTCATTTACCTTACACATATGGCGGACGCCAAGGGTAAGTGACGTGCGCCATCTTCCTTGAGTGAAGGTCAGTCAATGGACGGTTGGAGAATGACGCCATGACCAGAGGTTTTCTCTCCCACGATTTTTGAAGGCTCAGATTGACGTTTAAGGAAGCATTTCACTACAAATAGGACACAGTTTCTCACTTTTTGATCATCCAAACTTAATTGCAGCTTAGGCATATATCTCACATCTGTAAAACGATAATTCTTCACATCGGAGAGTTATCGTACCGTGGTTGTAATCAGGTTTGGAGCACTGTAGACTTAGAGTTTTAATCTTGCCGTAATTTAATATCAAGTTGTATTAGAATTCGAGTCTCCAATTTGGAGCAGGTTTTTATTTAATTCATTTGCAGTTATTATTTATTTATCTCACAACACATTTATTTTATCGTTTATTTTCCCGCATTGTTTTTACTTTCATTTATTTCTCGCACTGCCTTTATTTTATCGTTCTGTCTTAATTATTTTATTGTCTCGCACATTTATTTTGATTTGTCTTGATTCATCTTAAGGTTTATGTTGTTACCCCTTTTCAAAACCCAACCGCACATTTAACAAGTTTTTCCCGAAATGACTTATTTTGATAATCAATTATATGTTATGTTGTTTACCGTAGTCATGTCCAGCTAAATCTTTAGTGCTGGAACGTGAGGATCGTCGTTTCAATTATACTTTGTATGTTGTGTTTGTAGGAATGCTTTAGGGGGCTGTTTTGGTTTTAATGCAATTTTTCTGTGGTTTATCTGATTGAATATTACGAAAGTAGATCCGTGATTACGTCGGATAAGATTGAAAGTCTTCCAAAACTTAAGATAAAAATTGGTTAGTTTTTTATTAAGAAACACAGCGGAAGCACTTTATTAATCAATTAGGAAAGTTTGATATTATTAGAAAGTGATTTTAAAACTGTTTTCAGATGCGTTTATAGGTTTAGGATCTGGTTGACCGAACATATGTCGGAAACCCTTTTATATTAAAAGTTTCCAATCAAAAGCACTTTTTAACTGAGTCTTAGAGGTAGTTATATAAAAAAAATGATTTTTCACTTTAACGCAAGATGCGACCGGTGCAGCGTGAGCGGCTGGTATAGATTAGAGGTCAAATCTGGTTCCGATTACGCTAACATGACAATTCCTTTTTAATTAACTATTTTTCAAGGAATAAAATAATTCCCTATAAGTAATTCTATTTAGACACGATAGGAGTATTGTATGATCAATGTGAATTACATTCCAGTGTTGTTTCTCTAAATTTATTTCACCTTATCTACTTTCTGTTCACTTTGCAAACCCTGTTTGATTCGCCTAAAGTTGAACACCGTAACAATAGTATTGATAGCTTGACATTGGTATATGTGGGAATGATAATCTTTTATATTACTCTGACGTAGTCCGTATACTTGCGAAAGGCACTGACACTGGACGTCGATCAAGTTTTTGACACCGTTGTCGGGGACTAGCTTCGTCAAATTTTCATACCCTGTTGTTACACCGTCTAGATTTAGGCATTTTATTTTTCCTTTTTATCCCGTTTACCAGTAAATGCGAAGATCTCGTAGTATCAGAAACTTAGTAGATCTAATAGAAGAGTCTGAAAGATACACACACGCACGTCTTTTGCTCCAAAAGATTAGAAGAGCTATGGCCGAAAAACAAAATCAAAAACCTCTTAAGGATTTCGCCTTACCTTCCAATGAAGAACCCCATTTGAGTATAGTAAACCCAGTTATCGCAGGTCATAACTTTGAGTTAAAACCAGCTCTATTACAATTAGTGCAACAAAACCAGTTCACTGGTCTCCCTATTGAGAACCCGAACCAACATTTAAAAGTTTTTATCCAATTAGAGGATACCCTAAAAGCCAATGGTTGTCCTTATAAGGCGATACATCTAAGACTATTTCCCTTTTTCCTCAGAGATAGAGCACGATCATGGTTAGATTCCCTTCCACCCAATTCAATAACCACTTGGAATGACCTAAAGAAAGTTTTCCTTGCTAGATATTTTCCACCAAGTAAGACCGCTATCCTACGAAACCAAACCACTAGATTTACCCAACAAGACGACAAATCTCTTTTTGATGCTTGAGAAAGATATAAAGAACTATTAAGAGCCCGTCAACACCATGTTCTAGAACAATGGATGGTTATTCACACCTTTTACAATGGACTACTCTATAACACCAAAGTGACCATTGACGCTGTCGTCGGTGGTGCACTGATGAACAAACCTTGTCCCGAGGCATGCACTCTCATTGAAGATATGGCACAAAACCATTACCAATGAGGGACGAAATGAACATCAATAGAGAAAAAGGAGCCCAAATGAGGCATATATGAAGTTAGTTTCCTAGACATGATGAAATCTAAGATGGAAGCCCTTGCTCAAAAGGTTGAAAGTATGTCTGTGAATCCTACAGCTACCGTAGCTGCAGTGCAACCTGGATGCAAAATCTATGGAATCCCAAAACATATAAAAGCTGAATGTAGTTTCTTAGCTGAACCAACCCCAAATTAGGTCAATTATGCCCAAGGAAACCCCTTTCCAACACTTATAACCCTGGATGGAGAATCACCCAAACTTTTCTTATAAAAACAATAGCCCTAATCAGAATTCTGCACCCCAAAGACCCCAAGGTTTTCAAGCCCAAAGACCGACACAGCCAATGCAAGCTGCTCCTCAGAAATAAAATCTTGAAAAAAATCATGGAGAGCTTCATTTCAGATAAAACTCAACAAAATAATGAATTCGTGAACCAAAACATTCACATAAATGAGTTGATTACTCAACTATGCACCAAAGTTGATTCTTTGGTAACCCACAACAAAATGCTTGAAACAAAAATCTCTCAAGTAGTTCAACAACAAGCTGCTCAGGCTACGCCAGGAGGACAGTTTCTTGGATAACCTCAACCTAACCCCAAGGGGCATGCTAAAGCTATCGCCCTAAGGAGTAGAGCCACTTACGATGAACCAGAAGATCCTAGGTTAAAGAGGCCAGAACAAGCAACGAAGAATGTTGTAGCCACACCTGAGACAGAAAATGAGGAGAGTGTAGAACCTGAAAACAAAAAGAAATTAAATATAAGGAAGAAGTTAAAGATAACCAAGTTTACATTCCACCCCTCCTTATAAACCACCTATCCCATATCCACAAAGACTTAACAAAAAAAAATTAGACAACCAATACAAAAAGTTCGTAAAAGTGATCAAGAAACTTCACGTTGAGATTCCTTTCACCAAAGCCATCACCCAAATACCATCTTATGCTAAATTCATTAAAGACATTCTAACCAACAAACGTATACTTGATGACCTAAAACCTTTAGAATGCAAATCTATTGCCGAAAATAAATTAGCTAAAAAGGAGAAAGACACTAGAAGTTTTTCTATACCTTGTGTTTTAGGAAATCATGTCATCGACAAAGCCCTTCTGGACTTAGGAGCTAGTGTGAGCTTAATGCCTTTAGCCGTCTATAACAGACTAAACCAAGGAGACATGCAACCAACTAGGATGTCCTTTCAATTTCCCGATAGGTCAGTTAAATACCCCATAGGTATCTTAGAAGACATCCCAGTTAGAATCGGTCAACTTCACATTCCAACTGACTTCGTCGTTATGGACATTAAAGAAGATGATGAAATCCATATCCTTATAGATAAACCCTTTTTATCGATAGACGGAGCTGTAATAGATGTCAAGAGAGGAAAGATGGCTTTCGAAGTGGGTGATGAGAAAGTAGAATTTATCTTATCCAAATTCTTAATGGCACCTGCCATAGACGACTCATGATGTGCCATCGATATCATCGATGAATGCATAAGAAAGTTAGACCAAGAAGAACCCCCCGAAACAATTATATTACCATCAACTCCCATTTTGGAGGACGACGAACTTATGGAACCTCATATAGATGACAGTCTTTATGAATGCTTAGCACTAACCCCGAACCATATACCAAGTCCTAATAAAACCATCAATAAAGCTTAAGGAGCTACCTAAGAATCTGAGACACGATTTTTTAGATAAATAACTAAATTGTCCAGTTACAGTAAGCGCTACCTTAAATACTGACGAAACTAATCAAGTCTTAGATATCTTAAGAAAGTATCATGGAGCCCTTGGTTATAATATATCTAATCTCAAAGGGATAAGTCCATCCATGTGCATGCACCAAATTATACTAAAAAAGAATTCTAAACCCTCCAGAGAACTGTTCAAACTGCAGTAAAGCGGAAAGAAGCAAAAATTTTAGTTTTGAAGGAATTCGCTCTAGGATTTATATCGTCTCCACAGGGATCAATGCGAACGAACGCCGTTCAATGATCTCTACATTTCTAAGCTTGTTATGCAAAAGTTTTGGTTTAAAAGGTTCAAGGAACCATGAATAAAAGGCAGAAAATATAAAGACGGAAAATATAAAGTAAAGACTGAAATATAAACAGAACCTTGTTGGGATTGGATCTCATCAATTGATAACACATGCATTCTTCTGATCATGTTAAACACAACTCAATCATTCGTATAATATCGTCATGTATCACCCACAACAGAGGTCATCTCTAACACAACATCGAGAGAACAACCGTATTATCTCATTGGTGATGTCTCACGCACCAAAAACACAACACAAAGCATTAAGAACTGATACTCGCACAAATGCTAAGCCTAAATCTATGTCTAGAGTTTAGGACATAATAGGTAATCATCCTAGATCCAGATCTGAAGAGTACATGTCTATATCGGTTCAAATCAAAGATAAACAGGTAAACAAATACGACACTCATATCGGATAAACAATTATTTTAAATAAAACACAATGATCAGAATACGTACATACGCTTAACCCTTTTTACATGTATTCACCTAATCTCCAAAATGGTTGTGAACATTGTTCTTCATCACTATTATCACGCACCCGCACAATATCGTATTGATCCTACTCATGTTACTCATGTCATTTAATCAACACAATAAAATAGAAGATACAATGAATATCAACTTACAAAACCATGCCAAAAGTTTGTTCATTGGTAGATGAAAATCTTAGATCAAAGATGTGAAAAGGTTTTGTCAAGATCCACAAATAGCAACCAAAGATAATCAATCAATAGAGAATCCAAACTAGTTCACAAACATATATTAGATGAAATACATAAGGTATCAAAAGATTGCATCCAAACCCCAACAAGAGATCAAAGATCTTACCTTCTTCCTCTTAGGGTGTTGTATTTATCTCTCTAAAATAAACTTCAAATGAAGAGAGATAACTTCTGATGTAAAAATTATATATATATATATATATATATATATATATATATATATATATATATATATATATATATATATATATATATATATATATATATATATATATATATATATATATATATATATATATATATATATATATATATATATATATATATATATATATATATATATATATTTTAAACAGTAAGAAAAGTACTTATATAGTACATACATTCAAGATCTGTCTTATTCGCACTGCGAACAGATCCTTCGCCTAGTGAACATCAAATTAGGCACCTGAGGTGCCTCTGAACAGTTAAATCGCCCTTAAGAAATATATAAACTTCATTGTGCAAGCAATTTTTCGCACTGCGAACCATCTCGCTACAAGTTTGCACAGCGAGTTTCAGTTTCTTTTCTCTCTGAGTGAGCAGTACCCAGTCTCCCAAGGGTCTTCACTAGCAAGTTCGCTGTGCGAAGTTGGTGATGATTTTTCTGGGGAAGTTTGCTATGAGCTTCACATGGCGAACTTCTTGATGATTTTCTGCTGTCTTGGTTTCCTTGCCCAATTTCTTGTGTCTTACTCTTCTTTTGTTTTGTGCCTAATTCCTACGCAATAACACGCAAATCAAAGCAACCAAGGCATTTTCCAACAATGAAGCATATCATCTAAAACATGAGTGATTCTAATCACTTTAACCTACAAAAAGAATGAAAGATGCCAACATTTGATAGATCAAATAAGCAAAGTTTGGCATCTAACAACTCTCCCTAACTAGATTTTTGCTTGTCGTCAAGCAAAGTATACCTCTCATTTTGCAACAAGAGGATTTTCTCAAGATTACAATTCACCCAGGAATGGATAAAATGGCTCAAACACCAGGAATGCAAACAAGCAATGGTTTCAAATGTTGAGAATAAAATAATGCACAAGAACTAAATTCTTAAAGCAGATATCAAGCCATGCATCAATCAACAACTATGTTTTTTCATGAATGAATCACTCTATGTTTCCTCTTCGGATAAGGATTAAAGAGATTCCGCATTTGCAACCGCGGGGAAAATTTCATTCACCTAACAAACAATGCCAATATCAATCCAATTCATACAATATCTAACAATCAAAAGTGAAAATATGGAAGCAAGAATATCACTAAGGTCTTTAAGGTTGTAGCTTGGTCAGGTTTACAAACAAGAGACATTTCTAAGGCCATTGAAATGAAATTGCCGACACAAAAGAGACATTCATTGTACACGATATTTACACAACCCAACTTCATTCCATTTGTTTCTCAATTGCAAACCTTCCCAACTTTATTTCACAACTTATTCTTTTAATCTTTTTCTTTTCCAAGCAAACATTCTTTTTCTCTTCTTCTTTTTTCTTTTCTTTTCTTTTTTCATATTCACACAATTTTTTTTCAATGGTTGCTTGAATTTTTCAAAAGTTGTAGAAATCTACCATTCTTCTTTTTCATTCTCCCCAACTTGATTTTTACCCAACCCTTAAGTGAATGCTCTTGATTTTCATGGCAAAGAGGACAATTAAAACAAATTCAAGGGTTCAAGAAATTTTTTTAGAATCTCAATAAGTTCAAAATGAGATTCACATTGTTTAGGCTCAAAGGGGTTAACGAATTCTCTCTACTCACAGGTAAGTTACATTTAGACATGGTTGTACTTAATATAAACAAGTGCCTTGATCATTTCTAATGCTTCCAAAAATTCACAATAACAACAAGATAAAACATGAATTAAACGAATCAATAAAGTTCATTAGAAATCCAACAATTAGTAAACAATGGAAGCTTTCTCACAAATTGTGGTTTTTGGTCCTAAGTGAAACATTCATTCAACAAGTTGCTAAAAGAAAAATTTTCATTTGCATAACGACTTAAGTTCTTAAGCATTCTAAAATTCTAAACAAAGGTAACCATGTACCTTGACATCATTCACTTGCTTAATATTATCATCGCCATCCAAACTTGGATGAATCTTCATTGAATGCTTTTATACAAATAGCAACCACTCTAGTAGGAATTCTTATCATTCCTAATCACACTATGAAAACATAAAAGGAAACAAATATAT